>SJXQ01012165.1:146787-306224 GCA_006408695.1 Aepyceros melampus
CTGGTAACTGAGACTTCCCACACAGTGATATGAAGAGACATATGATTCAAGCCTCCCCGTTCCAGAAATATTATTCTAGTCGCAGGAAAAAATAGGGGCCTGCTCTATGTCTGTCACCTGAAATAAACTCCCAGTTCCTTCCCTACTGCTCCCCAGATGCTCGATTCTGGAGATGGTTCCAACTGATTCTGCCACCCACCACCAAGGTCCCTAACCCCCTCAAGTAGGAGCCAAGGGAGAGGGAGGAGAAAAGGGGGCCTCTTAATTTTGTCACCTGAGGGCTTGTGAAGCACATGCTCGTCACGTGGAGAAAAAATGTGCCAGCTAACCTCTGTAGCTCCCGCGGGAATCCAGAGTTTGTGTCTCTTTGCCGAGCCCAGAACAGCCTGTCTGTTCTCTCCCTGTTGTGTGCCTGGCGCTTCCCCAACGAGATATCTCCTGGAAAAGCTTTTCCTGTGAGGGGTGGGGAGCTTTTGTTCTCTGAGAAATATGGTGCGGCTAATTAAGAGCATTGTCCTGGGAGGGGGTAGATTTCAGAGGCTGTTTCCAACCAGGGTGAGTGCTACTGCCTCAGATCTCCGCCATGATGCTCTTGATCTCTCTGCCCTGCTGGGCAAGCCATTTTGAGGGGAGATTAAAATAATGTCCAATAAAATAAAAATAGATATTGAAGTGGAATCTCCCTCTCAAAAAAAAAAGTTCTCTGCAATGAATTGCATTTCTATTACTAACTTGTTTCAGAGAGTGACCCTCTTACAGTTTGGTTTTTGACCCCTACCCATCAGGTAGAAGCTGGAGGTCCTAGGACTAAAGCCATATTCTGTTTCACTCCTTTTCATCCGTAATAAAACATAACACACAAACATGCAGCTAAAGTAAAATTTCTAGCAACAATTTGATTTAGCTGTTGGTTGTCAGCATAGAAGAAGTTCAACAACTCTCAGCTCTTGATTTGAAAAACAGGGGTAACCTACTTCATGGCATTTGTGGCAACAGGACCACAAAGGTCTTAAAATCTCAGAGAGGCTCTGATTGTCCCCATAGCAGCAAATTCAGTTAGAATCAAACTTTGTGGAGGCAGCATTCAGCACTTAGCTTGCTCTCTCAGGATTCATGAATCTGTATTCATTAAATGATATAAGTATTTATTGAGCATTTACTATGTACTCTGTAGTATTCTGGTGGCTTGGGATACATTCAGTTCAGTTCAGTCGCTCAGTCATGTCCAACTCTTTGCAACCCTGTGGACTGCAGCACGCCAGGTCTCCCTGTCCATCACCAACTCCCAGAGTTTACTCAAGCTCATGTCCACTGAGTCAGTGATGCCATCGAACCATCTCATCCTTTGTAGTCCCCTTCTCCTCCCACCTTCAGTCTTTCCCAGCATCAGGGTCTTTTCAAATGAGTCAGTTCTTCGCATCAGGTGGCAAAAAGTATTGGAGTTTCAGCTTCAACATCAGTCCTTCCGATGAATATTCAGGACTGATTTCCTTTAGGATGGACTGGTTGGATCTTCTTGCTGTCCAAAGGACTTTCAGGAGTCTTCTCCAACACCACAGTTCAGGATACATTAGGAAACAAAACAAATACAGATTCTGGCTCTATGGGGCTTATATTCCAGGAACAGAAGATCAAGAATAAACAAAACACAGTAAATACGTTATCTATAGAAAGGTGATAAGTGCTTTGGGGGAGAAAGGAAAAGTAGATCAGAGTAAGAGCAACTGGGAGCAACTGAGAGAGGGATAAAGGAAATTGGGGTGGTCATGAGGTTGTGACCTCATGAGGTCATGAGCTAGGTGCTCCCCTCCCCCAGAGTAAAGCGACTGGAGATTCAGTCCCTGTGAACTGAAGCTCCAAGAAGAGAATAGCAGGACAATTAAGGGGGGAGACTGGGCCCTGCCCAGACCACATATTTCTCATTCTGGAAGTCAGGAGACCTCCCCAGCCACACAACAGCACGGAAAGTTTTCTTGGAGATCAAACAGGGAGTGATGTCAAGGGATGCTCTACCCATACACATTTTTGGTAGAATTCATCTTGGCTAGGAGATGGATGTGCCTACATGGGAGGATCCTGAGATATACCAAATAGGGGCTGTGAACCAGGCAAATCAAGATGATTGGCCAAAGGAAACCTGGAAGAAATGCCCCATAAAAGTAATTCAAATTGCCACGAGGTTGCAACTCAGTGATTCTGTCCCAGAGTCCACCCGTCTATCCACATTGTACTCTTTTTCCTCCTAATAACACTTTCTTCACTACTTTCCACCTTTGTAGGAATTCTTTTCTGCAAAGCTGAGGGACCAGGGCCCTTGTCACTGACCACTGGTCTAGTGGCTAGCTCTGGTGTGTTCACCGCCGTGACCTAGCCTCTATCTCCGGCTGGGAACCCAAGCCCTGCTTCGAGCTTCTGCAGGCTGAGACCACCCAAGATCAGTCAGAGTAACCATGAGGAGGTCACAGAAAAGGCCGCACGAACAAAGACTTGTTGGAGGTGATGGAGT
Organism: Aepyceros melampus; assembly: GCA_006408695.1. Lineage (NCBI taxonomy): Eukaryota > Metazoa > Chordata > Mammalia > Artiodactyla > Bovidae > Aepyceros > Aepyceros melampus. The sequence continues at coordinate 149,294 of SJXQ01012165.1, forward strand.
TAGCCATGTGGATGCCCGTGGAGGACAGATAAGAGAGAAGAGCCAATCTGCAGGACCTGAGATGAGAATGTGCTAAGAGGAGCAAAGAGGCCACTGTGGCTGGAGAAGCAGAGCATAGGAGGAGAGGGCAGACGGGTGGCAGGGTCTAGGTCAGCAGGGCCCTGAGTGCTATGGTCAGGACTTTGTCTTTTACTGTCACTGAAAGGGGAACCACAGGAGGTTTTGGAGCAAAGAAATGAAATGATTAAGCTTTAATTTTAAAGGATCACTATAGCTTCTTGATAGAAAAAAAGACTGTATTAGGGTATCAGCAAAAGTGATGAATCCCAGGTATATGAACACATTTATTTTTCTTAGAGGCATTTTGAAAGTAGACAAAGCCCACAAGATTTGTTGATGGATTGGATGTGAGGTGTGAGAATAAAAGTTAAGGGTGATGCCAAGACTCTTGGCCTGAGCAACTAGAAGGAAGAAATAAGCATCTCTCGAGAAAGAAAAGGCTTCACCAGGGTCACCTGGGGTCCATTTGATCTGAGTAACCTTTTCTGTGGTTCTCATCCAAGTGCAGGAATCAGAATCACATGGTGGCAAGTTTGCCAGTTTCACTTGCCAAAGGACCCGAGATTTGGCTTTAGTAGATCTGGAGTGGGGTCCCAAAATATGTTCAGTGTGCACTTTGGTTGAGAACCACAGAACTGTAAAATAAATTTGGTGGGGTTTTCTGTTTAAAATTCTGGACTTTGTGACAATTGAAAGGATTTCTAGAAATTCTCCCACTCTCTGGGATGAACTGCAGGTCCTCCTTTCAAAATTAATTTTGAATGAACTACATCTAGCTTGTACTTTGGCCACCTACGCGAAGAGTTGACTCATTGGAAAAGACTCTGATGCTGGGAGGGATTGGGGGCAGGAGGAGAAGGGGACAGCCGAGGATGAGATGGCTGGATGGCATCACAGACTCAGTGGACGTGAGTCTGAGTGAACTCCGGGAGTTGGTGATGGACAGGGAGGCCTGGCGTACTGCGATTCATGGGGTCGCAAAGAGTCGGACACGACTGAGCGACTGAACTGAACTGAACTGACATCTAGCTTACAAGACAGTTAAAGATACAGAAACATATAGAAACAGTTAAGCATACAGAAATGATAAATGAGATAGAATGAAGCAGTGAGATTAAATTCTGATCTTTTTCACTAGAAAACTGGTTATGAGACAATTCTGTTCTGAGTCTATTTAGGCTCCTTTGATACTTTCCTAGTGTGGGCTAAACATCTAGCCAGTGGCCATCCCTCCAGGCAGGAACCAGAAGAGAAGAGATGGAAAGGCAAACCCTTAGCATGAAACAAACAAGAAGAGGGAATTCCCTGGTTGCCCAGTGGTTAGGACACCATGCTTTCACTGCTGTGGGCCTAAGTTTGATTCCTGGTCAGGGAAGATCCCACAAGCCATGCAGTGCAGCCCAAGTAAATAAATGTGTCTATGTGTGCTTAGTCACTCAGTTATCTTAGATTCTAGGCAACCCCATGAACTGTAAACTGCCAGGTTCTTCTGTCCATGGGATTTCCCCAGCAAGAATACTGGAGTAGGTACCATTCCCTTCTCCCAGGGATCTTCCCAACCCAGGGGTTGAAGCCAGGTCTCTTGTATTGCAGGCGAATTCTTTACTATTGGAGGCCCCAGGGAAGCCCCCAGATAAATAAATAAATAAAAAGACAAAAAGAGTACCTTGGAGAAGTTTGAGGGATGGTGAAAAACTAACATGATGGTATCCTCAACTTGGGCACCATGCATAAACATTAATCTGAAGATAAAGCCTACAGATGCAGATTTTAAAAACTCAGACTCATGGAGGCCAAGTTCACTTGCCTAACTCGACTAACAATTCAGCAATAGTACTGGGCTTCAAAGCAACAAATCAAAGGCCCGCCTTGCTGGTTCCCAGGGTTGTCAGCACTCCCTTGTCACAATTGGTTCCACCAAGAATCGGAATCCCTCCCTGAAAGGAAAAGCTGCATAACGAAGCAGTGTTCAGTGGGAACCGTCTATTCAGTCTGACTCCCAGCCGGACCATTCTTTTATCCCGGATCATTTTCTCCAGCTATTCATTTCTGTGCGGTGGTGGTGGGAACATTGAGGACAAAATGGCACCTTCTTACTCCATTTGGCTGCTCCGTGTGTGTCTGACTCACACCTGCTGACGGGAACGAGCCTCAGCTTCTTCCTTCCCTGTGGAGCCGGAGGTGGATTTTAACTTGCCCTGGCCCTCCCCATCTTCACGTAGACTGTCAGCTTAGCTCTGATTTAAAAACAAAAAGAAAGAAACAAAGCAACTCCACAAACCTTTATTACTCAGCGGGTCCCTAGAGGCAGAGCTCCCCAGGCTCACGTGGAGCGCCCAGGGCTGGCAGCTGAAAAGCCAGCTTTTGACTTGTAAAGCAGCAGCTAAATTGGCCTCAGAGCCTCTTAGGCTGAAGGACCAAGGGCTTCTCTTTGTGTTCAACCTTTATGCTGAAAATATTCTTTTCACTAGGTGGAATGTCCACTTGATGACGTTTATTTGGAGGATATTTAGAGGGCTGCTCTTGTTGCAATCAACCATTTATGTGATCTGAAAAATAATGCTCACATCCAAAGAGAGTATAGGCTTCTCTGCTGGCTCAGATGCCCGCAATGCGGGAGATGAGGGTTCAATCTCTGGGTCGGGAAGATTCCCTGGAGGAGGGCATGGCAACACACTAGTATTCTTGCCGGAGAATTCCAGGGACAGAAGGGCCTGGCAGGCTGCCGTCCATGGGGTCACAAAGAGTTGGACACAACTGAGCATCTAACCCTAACAGCAAAGAGTGTACAATAAACAAAAGTAATATGCTGTTTCATTATTACCAACAGGCTCTGAATATGAGTAGCTGTTTCCTTTACCCATTGATGACAATAGACTGATCCTCTTTCTCAGGCTTCTCCTGATCCCAGACATTCTGAAGGATGGACATTTGCAAGACGGCTGGTCTTGGAGTCAGGGTTGTTTAGGGAGCAAACATGAATAGTTATATGTTATTTAAAACCTTAACCTTATTTTTCTGAGTACCTTGCTCTATGACACTGAGACAGAGACCCTTTGGCCCAGGGATCTATGGGGTCTATTTAGATCTTGGGAAATTTTTCTCTGGAAGCAGGACTCAGGTTACTTTCCCACTGGGTTGAAAGCTTTGACCTTTATTTGCACACTCATTAAGTGGCTAGTGAATGTGCTTTTTTGCCTCTCTCACAGAGTTGCTTTGGGATAATGGGAAAGGGGGAACAATTCAAGAGCAAATTGCTCTGATTAACATTGTATTTATAGTTCAGTCTATCAAGGTCATTTCCCTAGATGCCAGCCTTCCTTTATGAAGACAAAAATACTGTGTCAGTGCCTCCCTATCCCTAGAAGAGGCAGGAGACCAATGAGGGAGGCAATGAGTAATAATGAGTGGGATGCACATTTATTTATTTACAGATGTATACACATACACTGGCTTCCCAGGTGGCGCTCGTAGTAAAGAACCAGCTGCCAATGAAGGAGACGTTAAGAGATGTAAGTTCAGTCCCTGGGTCGGGAAGATCCCCCGGAAGAGGACATGGCAACCCACTCCAGGATTCTTGCCATGGATAGAGGAGCCTGGCAGGCTACAGTCCATAAGGCTGCACAGAGTCAGACACAGCACGCGTGCATGCATACACACACACACATATTTGGCAGCTTGGAGCTGTGCGTGTCTGGCGCGGTTTTTTCTCTACTCTGATACTTGTCTTAGGCTCCTCAGTTCCCTTGTTGACTGTTTCTTTGGGGAAAAAACCTCCTTTGTTAAATAATTTTACTCTGCTTTGTCTCTCCCCTGATCAAAGCCTCTAGTGGTGGTACTTTTGTTATTAAAAACTGACTTTTTTTGGCTCTGCTGGGTCTTCGTTGCTGCACGGGGGCGGCGGTGAAGGGGGGTGTTTCTCTAGTTGCGGTGGGTGGGCTTCTCATTGCAGTGGCTTCTCTTGTTGCGGAGAGGCTCAAAAGTTCTAGAGCACGGGCTCAGTAGTTGCGGCGCTCGGGCTTAGTTGCTTCAAGGCCTGTGGGATCTTCCCGGACGAAGGATTGAACCTGTGTCCACTACCTTGGCAGGCAGACCACTGGACCACCAGGTAAGTCCAAAACCTGACTTTTAAATCAGAAAAGTTTGTGAAGTCTAAACTGAAGTCTAGCTCTTATGCGAGAGAAGGGAAAGCACCCTAAGAACACAGCCCCTCCCCTTGAGCAGGATGAGAGAGATGAAGGTGTCTGTGACACTGGCAGAATGGAAGGCCCAGTAGTCTTAAATTACTGGAAAACATGAAACAGTTACCTTAATGTTTCCTTGCTTTTAACAGTCACATTTATGTAAAGAAGACATTACCTCAGAGTCAGTCATGACGCCTTCAAGAACCTTGAGGTGTCCTGTTTGGTTCAGACCTCCCTCCTCTAGGGAGAATAATTCCCTGAGCACTTGGGTAGAAATAGAATGACCTCATTTCCAAAAAGCTCCAAGTGACCAGTGACAGTATTGGTGTAATTTGTATGCATGGTGCTTAGCTTATTTATTAATCACTTTTGGGTTAAGATTAAGAATTTTGATGACAAAGCTTGCATACAAACATTTCCTTCATTTATTCATTTCATAAATATTTAGTGAGTAGCTCTATGGAGATAAATGGTACAGTACCTGCCTTCAAAAGTAATAACAAGTCTTCCCTGGTGGCTCAGCAGTATAGAATCTGCCTCCCAATGCAGGGACAAGGGTCCCATCCCTGATCCAGGAAGATCCCACATGCCGCAGACACACTAAGTCCGTGTGCCATGGCTACTGAGCCTATGCTCTAGAACCTGGGAGCCACAGCCAGTGAAGCCCACATATCCAAAAGCCCATGCTCTGCAACAGGGAAGCCATCGCAATGAGAAGTCCGCAAATGGCAACTAGAGAGTAGTCCCCACTTGCCACAACTAGAGAAAAGCCCTCGCAGCAATAAGACCCAGCACAGCCAAAAGTAAAACATAAATAAAATTACATTAAAAAATAATAACAGCTCTCTTTTGGGTGCTTGCTATATGCCAGGCACCATGCAAAATGCTTTCCTTAGCTTCTCTCATTTGATCTTAACAGCAACTCTATAAGTACTTTATCACCTCCACTTTGCAGATAACAAAACTAAGGCATAGATTAGCGAGTCATCTAATGTCACAAAATTAGGACATTGCAGAGTCTGATTTGAATCCAGGCAATCTTGCTCCAGAGCCCAAATTCTTAACCAGTGTACTTGACGGTCATGGTCTTAAAGTGCCTTGAGTCTAAAGAGAGAAATCAGACAAATGTTCTACGATTGAAGGAAATGAAGGAAATCAGAAAGTATGTAGGAGATATGTTGGCTCAAGCTACCCATCGCTGTGATATACATTTTTAGCCAAATTCCTGACTTTGCATGAGACTCAAAAGCCTGCCTGGGAAAGTACTTCAGCCTAATCCACAATAGGTAGAAACATACAGGCATATAAGTTAGTGGAGGAGAGATATCCAAGAGGAGGAGTTACTTAAATTGATACAAAGGACAGACTGAAAAGGTTGGCTTAAAACTCAACATTCAGAAAACTAAATCATGGCATCTGGTCCCATCACTTCATGGCAAATAGATGGGGAAACAATGGAAACAGTGACAGACTTAATTTTTTTGGGTTACTGCAGCCATGATATTAAAAGATGCTTGCTCCTTGGAAGAAAAGCTATGACCAACCTAGACAGCATATTAGAAAGCAGAGACATACTTTGCCGACAAAAGTCTGTCTAGTCAAATCTATGGTTTTTCCAGTAGTCATGTATGGATGTGAGAGTTGGACCATAAAGAAGGCTGACCGCTGAAGAATTGATGCTTTTGAACCGTGTTATTGGAGAAGACTCTAGAGAGTTCCTTGGACTGCAAGGAGATTCAATCAGTCCATCTTAAAGGAAATCAGTCCTGAATATTCGTTGGAAGGACTGATGCTGAAGCTGAAACTCCAATACTTTGGCCACCTGATGCAAAGAACTGACTCATTTGAAAAGACCCTGATGCTGGGAAAGATTGAAGGCAGAAGGAGAAGGGGATGACAGAGGATGAGATGGTTGGATGGCATCACCGACTCAATGGACATGAGTTTGAGCAAGCTCCAGGAGTTGGTGATGGACAGGGAAGCTTGGCATGCTGCAGTCCATGGGGTCACAAAGAGTCAGACACAACTGAGCGACTGGACTGAAGGAGAGATTGCTAGCAGAGAATCCAGCATCCATTCATTGAGATCAGAAAGGAGACTGTGTCAATGGAGAGGGCACAAAGGAGAGAGAGCTTTTGTGGCCAGATAGCTAGGTCATAAGAGGTCACACATGCTGTGCCGGGAAGTTGGGGTTTATCTTGAAAATTTTGTACTTTAGAAAGATCACTTTGTCTGCAGGATAAAGAATGGATTAGGAAAGGACAAGACTGGAGACAAGCAAACCAGTCAGGAGATGCTGGTGGTAATCCTGGTTAGAGGAGACAGGCTTGGCTTAGACAGTGGTGGAGGAAATGAAAATAAGTGAGTTGACTTCAGAGATAGTCAAAGGTGTGACCACCAGTTTTGACTGGAAATGGGGTACAGATTGAGAAATGAAAAGGATAGGGCTCCAAGGGAAAGTCAATGGAAGAGGAGCTTTAAAGAAGTACAGCTAGAGAGGTAGAAAGACAGTCCAGCCAAGCAAAGAAAGCAGTTTAAGAGATGGTGAACAATAGTATCAAACCCTGAGAGGGGAGGAAATGAATGGAGTGTGCCTGTCCTAGAATTTTACAGTAAGGAGATCACTGGTGTTCTTGGTCATGTAGCTTGAGAAAAACGATGGCATGAACTGAGATATGGTGAGGGTGAGGAGTGTATGGGAGGTAAAGAATGAGGAACACCAGGCATAGGCAACTCCTAAGACAAGTGGCTGAGAAGGGCAAAAAGAGCCGAGACCATGGGAGGATGCTTGTTTGTTTTGTTTTTATTAAGCTAAGACAAGCATTTTTATATATTGAGGAAAGGATTTCACTGGGGAGGGAAAGGTGGGCAGTGAAGAGAGAAGAAGGCAACAATAGACTCCTGAGAAAATGGAAAGGTTTGGGATGCAAAGGACAGGCAGGGGTTTCAGCTGCAGAGAGGAGAAAGACTTCCATTGTAACCACAGAGGAGGACGGGATGTGTCTGGTGGGAGCCAGGCTGCAGGATGCTGGTAGGAATCCGAGGTGGTTGTCTAGGGTGGCTTGTACTTTTCCCTGTCAGTGGCTGTGGAGTCACTTGCTGAGAGTGAAGGGGAAGTGACATGTGTGGGTGGGAAGGATGGCTGCAGATTTGCTGTGAAAGAAGAACATGTGAAAGCCACGTTGGAGAATGGAAGGAAATGTGCTATAAGGGTTTCAGCTGGGTCTGGAGTGAAGTCGAAGAACCTCTCCCACTGTTATACATCTGCTTTTAGCCAAATTGCCTGCTTTGTGTGAGATGGAGGAGCTTGCCTAGGAAAGTTTTATCCTACTCCAGAAACAAGTTTGAAACATAGGTGGATATGTCAGCTACTTAACTGTACTTAAAATAAATAAATATTTCTTGGAACCAATATTCACTAATGATTCATTTTAGGTGCTGTACTTTACAGTGGATATGCAGACTCCACCAATCTCCTCTTTTCATTAGATTCTAATATCACACATCAGAATAATTGGTGATATTACGTGATAGTTAGAAGCAGTTTCTGGAGTCAGTCAGACTTGAGGTTCAATCCTGATTAGGCTACCTACCAGCTACATGACCTAAAGCAAGAAACTTTTTGTGAGAAAATGGGGATAATAAGAACACTCATCTCATAGGTTTATTAAAGGAGATAATGCATTTGGTAGAATAATATTTTTGATATACTAACTTAAAGTTATTAGCAAATTCCCTTCCTTGAAAGTAGAGTTGGGGAGGGAGGACAAATCCATTAAGAAGGCTTCCTTATTGGCTCAACAGTAAAGAATCTGTGTCCAATGCAGGAGCCACAAGAGACACCAGTTTGATCCCTGAGTGAGGAAGATCTCCTGGAGAAGGAAATGGCAACCCACTCCAGTATTCTTGCCTGGAGAATCCCATGGACAAAGGAGCCTGGCAGGATACAGTCTGTAGAGTGGAAAAGAGCTGGACATGATGGAAGCAACTTAGCATGCACGCACACAAATCCATTAAGAAGATTATGCCAGTCAGTCAATACATCTGAATCCAATAGGAAGAGAAGCATTGTCTCTGGGCAGTTGATTTTCTCTCAAGAGTAGAAAAGATTTCCTCCTTCCTGGAGAGGAAGAAAAGAAGCTGAGGCTGTGCCCTGGTGATCCAATTGTTAGGACTTGGTGCTTTCACTGCCATGCTCTTGATTGGGAATCTTAGTTCCCACAAGCCATGTGTCCATGGTCAAAAAATAAAAGGAGTCGGAGAGGAGGGTATGTGTGTGTGCTGGTGATCTGTTGTTCTGTTAACAGTTTACCTCCACACTTAGCATCAAAGGAAACAAACAAACATTGATTATTTCAGTTTCTGAATGTTAGGAATCTGGGAGTGGCTTGTCAAATCGGTAGGGTCCAACTCTTTGCTAATCCATGGACTGCAGCCCTCCAGGCTCCTCTGTCCATGGGACTCTCCAGGCAGGAATGCTGGAGTGGGTTGCCATACCCACCTCCAGGGGATCTTCCTGCCCCAGGGATTGAACCCACTGGGAGTAGCTTAACTCGGTGCTTTTCTGCTCAGGTTCTCAATTGCAGTGAAGCAACTGGCTGGGGTGCCATCATCTGAAGACTTGATTGGAACTGGAGATATAATACTTTCAAGTTCACTTAGATGACTGTTAGCATGAAGCCTCCATTTTTCACCATCAGGACACTCAAGATAGGGCAACTGGCTTCTCCCAGAATGAGTGATCTGAAAAAGAGAAGAGAGAGACCAGGACAGAAGTCACGGTGTCTTTTATTACTTAATCTTGGAAGTGTCATAGGATCACTTCTGCCCTGTTACATAGATCAACCCTGATGCCATGTGGGAGGGGAACTGTATGAGCATGTGACTACTAAACAATGAGGACCACTGGGGGTTATTTCAGTCTGGCTATCAGAGACACTGTAGGACCTTTGTTGGAGCAGCCAGGCACGGGTGGGAGCAGACCACCTGACTTCCCTGAAATTGTGATCCACATTGGTGGTTCTGCCAGCTCAACTTCCCTTTGGCATCATATGAGGACCTTGCTTCTACCGCAGACTTCCCCTTATTTTACAGCGCCTTCCGGCAGCAGTGATGACCACTGTGCTCTGACACTTGGCTCCATTCTGCTCACCCTGTGTACGTGACTCCCCACCTTGCAGTGAACCCCAAGGAAGGAGGCCTGGATTTATTCATGGGTGGATGTACTCAGGAAACTCACTCATGATCCAGGATAGTCGTTAAACACACTCCAACTTCATCATAATGGCTGATCTCACTAGATGCTTACTTAACAGACACTTTGGAATCTTTCTGATGAGGAAATGAAGGCCCAGAGAAGTTAAGTAACTCGTTGAAGGTAATAGGCAACAGGTAGTGAAATCAAGATTTGAACCCTGTAAACCTGGGCTTCCCTGGTGGCTCAGAGGCTAAAGCATCTGCCTAGAATGTGGGAGACCCGGGTTCGATCCCTGGGTTGGGAAGATCCCCTGGAGAAGGAAATGGCAACCCACTCTTGCCTGGAGAATTTTATGGAGGGAGGAGCCTGGTAGGCTACAGTCCACGGGGTCACAAAGAGTCGGACGCGACTGAGCAACTTCACTTTCACTTTCACTCTAAACCCAATTCTAAATCCATGATCTAATCTGTGATTCTGTATATTCAGCAGAGAGCCCTGCATTAGTGTTATTCAATAAATGTTGATTATAATAATTATTTTTTCTCATTGGAGTAAAAAGTAAATTTCTACATTCAAGAAGCTAAAATGTTACTTAGTCATAAAAAAGAACAAAATAATGCCATTTGCAGCAACATGGATGGACCTAGAGATTGTCATGCTGAGTGAAGTAAGTCAGATAAAGACAAATATATATCACTTATATGAAGAATCTAAAAAATCTAAAAAAAAAAGAGATTATTGATTAGGAATCTTTGTTCCCACAAGCCAGGTGTCCATGGTCAAAAAATAAAAGAAGTGGAGAGAGGAGGGTGTGTGTGTGTGTGTGCTGGTGATCTGTTGTTCTGTTAACAATTTACCCCCACACTTATTTACACATGAACTTGTTTACAAAAATGAAGTAGAATCACAGATGTAGAAAACAAACTTATGGTTACCAGGGGGTAAGGGGAGGAAAGGGATAAACTGGGAGATTGGGACTTACATATAGGCACTACTGTATATAAAATAGATAACTAATAAGGGTTGGGGGCAGGAGGAGAAGGGGACGACCGAGGATGAGATGGCTGGATGGCATCACAGACTCGATGGACACGACTGAGTGACTGAACTGAACTGAACTGAATAAGGACCTACTGTATAGTACAGGGAACTCTACTCAATATTTCTATAATGACCTAGATGGGAAAAGAATCTAAAAAAACAGGAGTGGACATACTGTATACATATAACAGATTCACTTTGCTATATACCTGAAACTAACACATCATTGTAAATATATACTCCAAAAAAATGTTTTTAAACATTTTTTAAAAAGAAGCTAAAGAATTGGTATGCTGCTGCTGCTGCTAAGTCGCTTCAGTCGTGACCAACTCTGTGCGACCCCATAGACGACAGCCCACCAGGCTCTGCAGTCCCTGGGATTCTCCAGGCAAGAACACTGGAGTGGGCTGCCATTTCCTTCTCCAGTGCATGAAAGGGAAAAGGAAAGTGAAGTGGCTCAGTCGTATCCGACTCTTCGCGACCCCATGGACTGCAGCCCACCAGGCTCCTCTGTCCATGGGATTCTCTAGACAAGAGTACTGGAGTGGGAATTGGTATAGTCATCTTAAAAGGCAAACTTTATGTTTTTGTTACTTTTTTGTTACTCTCACTGACAGCCCAACAAAGCTTTTACAAAGTCATATTTACCAAGCCATTTTGACTGAAGTGCCTGCAGAATTGCTCAGCGGTGGATCTAGATTGGCTATGACTACCATGTGTTTTCCCTTCTATTTATATAGTTTTAATAACCCAAAGTCAGTCTTTCAAACATCAGTGTCAAAAGCTGCCAATCCTTCTCTTGACTCAACTGTAATTCACACTGCCGCCTTCCTTGAGGGGACTGGAAGGAGCACGGATTCCTCCAGGTTTAAATTTAGCCTCTAACACCAAACCTGAGCTGTGTGATCCTGGGCAAGGTACTTAATGTTGCCGAATTGCTGTTTACTCCTTTGTAAAATAGGACTGTTCAAAGGATTAAATGAGACAAGATTCGTGAAACAGCACAGTGCTTATCACCCAAGTAGGATATCCACAGTTAAATGCCATCTTCCCTTTCCTTCTCCCAGTGGGGCTTAATAAATCTAGTCATTGTGGTCCCAAGTCATTCTAATTATGCCAGTTTATCATGATATTCAAATGCATGAGCGCCTGGTGAAAATCCTATTTTTGTGTTTTGTTTATAGACAAGTCTAATTTCCCTCAATATTTCCCTGAGAGCAAGCTATTTTTTATTCACATTTATATTTTTGTTCCCTGTATTACCTAGCAAAGTGACTGGCATATAGTAGACTTAATACATTGTCTACTGACCTCAATTGAAATCAGAGTATTTGGGAAGGATTGAAACTAAAATAAAATAGGAAATGTTTGCAGTAAGAGAAGTAAATGGGTTTGGGGAGGGGGGAAATTCATATTTTGAGAAAACAAATCATGTGCACTGCATAGATTTTCATATTACATTTCATCAATACCCTCCAAGGACATCTTCAAATTCAATTAAATAACACTTCAAATCTTTAAAGAGATAATGGTGGCAGAAATAGACAGAGATTCATCTTTTGAAAATATTTAATATTTTATCTCATGTATGTGAATGATATGAACACCTAGTACTGGAGAAATTATACCATTAATCATATTAATGACTTAACTGGTTTCCCAGAGTGTTTCAGTTCATTATTGCTTAAAGAGTGAGTTGTTGGAGAGAAAAAAGAATTTGCTCTAGAGGAAGTCATTTTATATTCTCCATTCAACTAATTGAACAATTGATAATAGATCCCTGATGGATCCCTGATAATGTAAGTGAGACCATGGGCCTAAGGCATTTTATTTTCCTTTCCTTATCATCTAGTCACATCTGAATGGCAAAATATCAACCCTGAACCAACCCAACTGTATGATTCCGCCATGTCCACTTCTGTTGCTTGGCAGCCTAGAGTTGCTGCTTCCAGTTTGAGTATGCAGGGCTGTGCAGGATACAGGATGCTTGGGGCTGGTGTACTGGGATGACCCAGAAGGATGGTATAGGGAAGGAGGTGGGAGGGGAGTTCAGGATGGGGAACATGTGTACACCCGTGGCGGATTCATGTTGATGTACGGCAAAACCAATACAATATTGTAAAGCAATTAGCCTCCAATTAAAATAAATAAAAAATTTTTAAAAGTAGGTGTTTCATTCAATTGTACATATCCTGCCAAAGAAATGCCTACTTGGAGTTACTATTTCTTGGGTATCTCCCATTCATACAGGAAGTATAGATGTTATCAAGCTTCTGTTTAGTTTTTCTTTTCTTTGGAAAAGAAAAGAAATGCCTGGTCATGGCACAGCTCTTGCAAGGTGAGGGGATGCGATTAAGGATGGGGATTTCTCTTAGAGCAGAATTTATTCAGCCACTTGCCATGTTATGGAGATGAACTGACTTTTTTAAGGTGCGAAGACAGGGTGGGTTCAAGAGCACAGTTAGCTTTCTCTTCAGGTTGTATTGCTAACTGGGTCCACGGTTCCTTCCAGTCTCCTCCCTCCCTCATCGTGATTTTCTCCTTTCAGGGGTCCCCCTGTCCACCTTTACAGTCCAGCATCTGTTGAAGGGAGGTGGGATTGAGTTGGGCTCAGGGAATGGCTGAGGAGGTCTGTCAATGCGCATTACTTGGCAATACTTTTTTTAAGCGAAAAGTTTATTGGTTTGTTTTTAAGCAGAATCAAAATGTTCCCATATCAAAACAGCCACTTCAAGGCAGCCACATCAAGATGTTCCTGGCATCAAAATGACTGTGTCAAAGCTGTGTGTCAGCAAATTGACTGCAATAAAACAGCCTGTATCGAAATGGCTGTATCCTGCATTGGCACAGGACTTGCCATCAAAGGCACGCTTTTTCGAATGTCAGTGCTGTTTATAGTAAGATAAGATGAAAAGTTGGGTTTCTTTCCACTGATGCTCCTACTTTTAGCAGGGAGCTGGACTTAACCAAAGGAATTGGATGACAAAGAGGCACGGCTCTTTATTTCTAGCTATCTCTGCCTCCTGCAGAAAGGAATTAGGCACAGATTAACAAAGATGATCCAGCTTTTACCATGGAAATTGTGAAACTCCCATACTAATTTTATAATCATGCCTTTACACTTTGTTCTCATCACAAAGATCTTTTGGAATTATCCACCAAGAAGCAGCCAACAAATTCACACCAACATGAAGGCAGCCTGGAGTCACTTGTTGACTGCCTAGCACTACTGTGTTCAGTCACAACCTCGGAAGAACCAGAACACATGCAAATACCTCTTCAGATACCCAGTTAGCTTGCAAAAACTTTTCTGGAAGGTTTGATGTTAGAAACCTTTCCTGACCTCTACCTACAGGCTAAGAAAACGTACAGGTTGAGCAGAATCTTACACTGGGGTATGCAGCATAGAGTGGACATGGGTCTGACCCTGGCTTAATTATCCCATCTTTTCTTTGACCTCAAAGTACAATTTTTTTTTTGGCTTTAGCTTCCCTCGTGGGTCACTCTTGCCAGTCCTTTTCTCTGTACAACCTCTAAGTTTGCTCAGGCCTGAGTCCTCTTCTACAGGGATAACTCTCTTTCTTGGAGAGCTCATCCAATCCTGTGACTTTAAATGATATCTGTGTGCTGAATGACTCCAAATAGGTATTTCCAGCCCTAACCTTTCCCAGAACTCCAGATTCATAGATCCAATATCACCATCTGAATGTTCAAGAGGCATCTTAAATCTATAGATACAAAATGGAACCCTAGATTTCCGAGCCTAAACCTGTTCTGATCTTCATCTTAGTGTTCAAATCAACTACATAGTTGTCCAAGCCACAAACATAGAAATTATCTTTCATTCTCTCTCTCTCTCTCTTTGAATATATATAATATCATCCAATGCTACTATAGTTGTACCATCAAACTTACCTGGACTACCTCTTTCTTTTCTCTCCAATGCTACAACCCCAGCCTAAACCCCCATTATCTCTTCCTGGGCTGATACAACAGCCTCTTAACTGATCTCCCCATTTCTTTGCATGACTGATTCCTTCTCATCTCTTAGGTCTCAGATAACAGGTCAAAGCTCAAAGAGGACTTCCCAAACTACTCTTCCCCACCATTTGTTCTCTATCAACTTGCCACTCTGACCTCCTTCTTAGAACTCACCACAGTGTGTGATTATCTGTTATTATCCTATTGACTGTGTTCCCTGCTAGAATATAAGCTCCAATGGAGCAGGGAGTTCAACTCTTTTCTTTGCCACTGAGTCCCCAGGGTTCACCATACTGCCTGACCCACAGTAGGCTCTTGACAAATATTTGCTGGAAACAATGAATTCAAGTCTTTCCAAAAGAGAAAAATCTCTTTGGGATTCCAGAAGCTAAGGAACCATCAATATTTGTTCTGTTGCTCTTCAGAAATATTCCATTCCAATTAGCCAGATAGACAGTATCAAGGGCTTCCCAGGTAGTGCTAGTGGTAAAGAACCCGCCTCCTAATGCAAAAGACATGCAGTTTCGATTCCTGGGTTGGGAAGATCCCCTGAGGAGGGCATGGCAACCCACTCCAGCATTCTTGCCTGGAGAATCCCATGGACAGAGGAACCTGGCAGACTATGGTCTGCAGAGTCATGAAGTCAGACATGGCTGAAGTGACTTAGCACACACATCTCACATGTATCAAACATGAGGAATGTTTATTTAAAGGTATTGACTTGAGTTGAGACTATTTTAAGGCCCAGTTCAGACAAAATTCTATAGCAACTACCCCTTGGTTGTCCCAACTGATAAGCCAGGATGGTGATTATTTGTGTTGGTTGGTACCACCTGGCACAGACACCAATCATTAGTAAGAACTAAAGGTGTTTTTTACATAAGATTTTATAAAAAAAAATGTAGTTGGGAAGAAGCAATCATATGAATTAAAATGAAGAATATTACATTTTTAGCTCTCTGACACATAAACATATGTATCATAAGTAGAAACTAATCAAGTCATGAGAAAATATTACTTAATGAACTGGCATTACCTTCTTTATCGGTAAAACTTGTCTTTGTTTAGAACAATATCTTGAGAGATGCCTAAGGAGTGAAAGTACAAGCTCTGTATGTGTTGTAAAGAAACAACAAAAGATCACAAAATCATTCTTCATAAGAAATTGGAAAATACAAGAAGAGAAAAGAAGTAAATGAGGAGAAAGAGTGGGAAAGGAGGCTAGGCAAAATGTCAGGAGGCAGAACTTCTGGTTGGTGGAGACAAAGCAAGAAGATCAAATTTGCAGTTGTAAACTGGCAGCTGAAGAGTACAGAGTATTTGCCATTTAGCCACCTATCTGGCAAATGTTATCTCTGAATCTCCAGGAAGAGTCTACTGCACACAGCTACCTCTCATGAATTTGGGGTGGGAGATCTAGGAGGAGGGGCTATAACCTACCCTCGAGTCAGTGCCAAATGAAGATAAAGGAACAGCTGCAGGACAGACAGCGAAGAAGCAGAATTCAGCAGAAGCCAGAAATCAAACCCTGATGATCAAGAGAATGGGGAGTCCAGAGAAACTTCAGAGAGTTAGGGAGAGCATTGGTTTCCCCATAAGACATGGGATGGGGTTTCCAGATGAGTTTATGTAAACCGCAAGGTGATATCTGACTTCCCAGACAATCCAGGAGCCACTATCAGTGTAATTCTACTGATAAATATCCATCACTCGGCACCATAGAGTTAGTGAAAACCCTAGTTAGAGATGGTAGGCAGTATTTTTCCAACTTGTATCCTCTCCTTCCATCATTCTGTCCTACTT
The DNA here is from genome assembly GCA_006408695.1 of Aepyceros melampus. NCBI lineage: Eukaryota > Metazoa > Chordata > Mammalia > Artiodactyla > Bovidae > Aepyceros > Aepyceros melampus. Next base: position 165,560 of record SJXQ01012165.1, read on the forward strand.
TGTTTGTTTCTATTGTCCCATGTGGTTCCATACTCCAATCTAGACCATATTAGCTACACTCATAGGTCACTGTTTTTTTACTATTAATACTCTTAGAGTTGGTTAGCCAGAACAAAAACATTTAAATTTATGAAGACTATGTGGTAGGAAAAGTCCAGTGAAAGCTACATTTTAAGCAGTGATAATCACAAAGACACAGAGCTTCTTCAAAGAGCATATTCAGTTCAACTAAATCATTTCTTAATTGAAATCAACAAATATTTCTGAGCTAGATACTCTGCTAAGCTCTCAAACTTTAAATATGAACAAAACCCAATTGCTTCTCTTGATGAGTTCACCATCCAGTGGGGATACATAAACAAATAATTACAATGCGATATGATAGTTGCAAAGTATAGTAATAACAATAACTTTTATGAGATCATTGAAGAGAAGCACTTAGTGAAACCTGCAGGAGGGGTCAGCATCAGTATGGCTTTTGAATGAGCTGACAACTGAGTTCTATCTTAAAGGATATGAAAGATTAGTCATGTAGAGATGGGGGGATGGGGAATTAGGTTTCGGTTGGGGTAGATGAGGTGAAGGGAAGTGGAGCTTTCTAGAAGGAACCACATGGCAAAGACATGGAGGGGGGAAAAACGCATAGGCTACGCAGCGTTTTGAGCTGCCAGAGACAAAATTAAGACATAATTGAAGCTAGAGAAAAACTTGAAGGCTAAATAACCCTGGGATTTGAATGCTGTGTTAAAAAATGTAGGTAATTCTACCTGTAATGGAGAAACAGAGGGTTTGGGGCAGAAAAGTGGAATGGCAAGATTTGAGTTTTAAATAAATTTTAAAGAGAACAGTTAGAAAGTGGCTGTCGTGGCACCCGTGGTTGTATCTATCTTTGAGGCAGACAAAACAAAGGAGATTTATTAGGTAAATTTTGTTCTAGTCTAGGTGAAAGATGAAGAGAACCCCATTTGTGAAGGTGGAGAGATGGAACACATCAAGTAATGTTGAGCAAATTGAACTGCCAGGCATGGTAATTGATTGGATTTGAGAAATGAAAGAGAAAAATCCAAAGAATTCTCTCTTGGATGACAAATATGGGGTCAAGAGTTAGGATTCTGTCTACAGGAGAAGAAACTAATTTAATGGAGAAGACAGTTCTATTGTAAACATGTGAAGTCTCAGCTGACTTTGGGACAGCCAGACAGCCAGGATCAGCTAGAACTGAAGGGAGAGATCTGAGATAAAGGTACGGCAATGAAATTTGTCTCAGTAATCGGCGTAGTTGAAACATTGAGGTTGCGTCAGATCACCGAGGAAAACCTGAAGAGTGAAAAGAGTGCTGGTCAAGGGAGATTCCAAGGAGAAGATAAATAAGCCAAAAAAGAAGGTAGAGAAGGAATGCTCGGAGACAAATGAGAGAACGGGTGAGTGTAATTAAAGTAAAGAATAACTTTTAAGGCGGAATGGACTGTTACATGTCACAGATGCTTTGCAATATAGGACTTTCAATGTATCTGCCTGGATGTCATCTTGAGAGCTGTGGTCATAGAGCAGTAACGGGTTGAAGACTGTGTATAGAGGCAACCCCCTTGGGTATCCAGGAAGGACATTCAAGCCAAATGAGGACAGCAGCAGATGGGGAAAGTTATTGGCTTGTCTCACATGTAAATATAGATACACAAACACTAAATAAAACATTCACAGCTCATTAAAAATACAATATAATCAAGACGGGTTTACCCCAGAAATGGAACGATACTTTATTTTTGGAAATCTGTTAATGTAACTCACCATCTTATCAAATGAAGGGAAAAAACAAATGACCACCATGATAAATACAAAAAGAAATATTTAGTAAAACTTAACACTCACTTTATTATTTTAAAACATTCTTCTTAGAGAACTAGAAATAGATCACAGAATTACTAATATGAAAAACTTTCAGCAAACATCACAGTTAATGGTAAAATAATGGAAATATCCTATTTAAAGTCAGAAACAAGACATAACTATTGTGTTTATTCCACATTGTCCTGGAGGATCTAACCAATGTCGTAAGACAAGGTGGGGAAATGGGGGTTTGGAAGGAAAGAAACAAAATACTCATTATATGAAAACAATACGATTATTGACAGAGAACATTCAAGACAATCATTTGACATGTAATCGGTACTTAGCAGAAAGTTTTTCAAGTTTGATAAACACAAAATCAATGTTCAAAAATGGACAGTGTTTCTATGTATAAGCAATAGCCAATTAGAAAATAGAGTAATAATAACAATACCTAAATTATAGTGGCAAGAGAAGCCATAACGTATTCAAAACTAAATCTAACCAAAAAATCTAATACCTATATAAACAAATGATAAAACTTTATTGATAGACATAAAATAGAAGAGAAACAGCATTTTTTTTTGCGGGGGGAGCTGTATGGCTTGCCAAATTTTACCCCCTGCAGTGGAAGCAGGGAGTCTTAACCACTGGACCATCAGAGCCCCAGAAATAGCATATTCCTGAAAGGAAAATATTATAAAGAGGCAATCCTCCTTAATGTATAAATTTTGTTAAATTTATAGTCACAATCCCAACAGGGTGTTGTGTGGAATGTGACCAGTTGATTTAAAAGTGTATGGTATACTTCAGGGCCAAGAATAGGCAGGGTAATTTTGAAGAAGAAAAATAAGGAGGGGAAATGAACACAATGTAGTACCAGAGCATAAGTAAATAAATGGACCGGTAGAATAGGACAGAGAGCCACACATATGAGAAACTGACATATGATAGAAATGAAAGTACAAAGTAAGAGGGAAAACCTGGACTATTCGATAACTGGTGCAGGTCAATTAGTTGTCCACAGAAGGAGAAATTAGATCCTCCCCACCATACACATAAATAAATATCAATTAAAGACTTCAATGCGAAAAGCAAAATAATAAAGCTTTCAGAAGATAATAGAGCAGACTATATTCATTACTTCCAAGTAGGGAAGGCTTTTTTAAGACAGAAGAAACTTAAACCATAAACAAACAAGATAAATTAACATTTCTATGGAGAAAGTTATCATGTGCATGTGTGCCCAGTTGTGTCCGACTCTGGGACGTTGGGATCCGCCAGGCTCCTCTGTCCATGAATTCTCCACGCAAGAATACTGGAGTGGGTTACCATTTCCTACTCCAGGGAATCTTCCCAACCCAGGGATCAAATTCAGGTCTGTTGTCTCCTGCATTGGCAGGAAGATTCTTTACCTCTGGGCCACCAGGGAAGCCGATAAACGTTAAAAGACAAGACTAAGAGAAAATACTTGCAAATCAAATAACTGACAAAAGTTCAGGGCATAGCATACAGAGAGAACTTTTATAAATCAATTTTTAAAAAGACAAAAATACAATAGAAAAAACTTCCCAGGACTTCCCTGGTGGTCCAGTGACTAATACTCTGAGCTCCCAATGCTGAGAGCTCAGGTTTCATCCCTGGTTGGGGATCTATACACCTCATGCCACAAGGAAGATAGACGATCCAGTGTGCCACAACTAAGACAGCACAGACCAAAACAAATAGATATTTTTTTAAATGGGGATAACAATTTAAAAAAAGAGAAAGAAAAACTTGTCAATGAGTATGAAAAGGCAATTTAGAGACATGAAATCTGAATTATTGCTTAACCTCTCTAGACGAAGGTGTAAAATTGGCAATTTTTCATATATATGAGAATGGTAAAAAATTTTAAATCTGACAATGTTAAATATTGGCAAGGATATGAAGTAAAAACTCTCCTACTCTGCTAATAAGAAAGTAAATTGGTATAGCCACTGTGGAAAGCAACTTGCCAATATTTTGTAGAGTGAAATTGGCGTGTACCCTCTACATAGCAATTCAATTTCTGGACATATTATCTAGAGAGATACTTATACATACATATGCAAAAGGATAATTGCTTTAAGGGTGGTCACTGATTTATTGTTTACAATCATAAAAATTAGGAAACAGCGATCAGTAGCAGAATGTATAAATTAATATTGGAATATTTATATGGTATAAAACTATACAGCAGTTAAAATGAATGGACTTGATCCTTGAGTTTCTTAAAAACACAATACAGAATGAGAAAAGTACATTTCAGTATATATTAATGTATACGTAACTTTCATGGAGACAAGGACAAATTCAATAGGAAATATCATCAAAGGATTTGCATATGTACATGCCGTATTTGGTTTATCACATATCTGTCCATCTATTCATTCATCAACCCATCTTATTTTATGGATGTACTTTAAAGAAAATTGCAGATACCAGTGGATTTCATAGGTCAGGAGCTTTTTGATTAGATGAGAGAGCTGAACACATAAACTGAGGGAAGAAGCCTTCAGTGCTAAAAGTGTGGTTGAAAGAAAAAAAGAGAGAAAATAATTGTTTGAAGCCAAAAGAGGTGGGATAGTTTGGCTTTTGAAAAAGAGAAGGGCCCACTCTCCCTCTGAGACTGAAGGAAAGGATGGTGGTGGGTTGGGGACTTTGAAGGAGGTCTTGTTTGGTGGCCTCAGTTTTTTTCCTTTACATAGGAGGCAGAAACATTTTGAGAATGAGAATCATCAGGAGTTGACCAGGTTTTGAGGAGAGAGACAAAGATTAGGTATATATTTATTTTACCTGTGCCATGAGTCTTGTGGGATCGCAGTACCCTAACCAGGGATTGAACCCAGGCCATGGCAGGGAAAGCACCAAATCCTAATCACTAAACCACCAAGGAATTTCCAAGATTAGGTATATTTACCTGAGTGAATGGAAGCAGCAGCAGTTGATCAAAAATAACTTAAGGGATTGATGGAGTCTCTGAAGGCCCAGATGAGTTAAATCTGTATCAGTGCAAGTCTCTAGGTTATGTGTTTTCTCCAGCCTCAGCTACTTAAGAAGGAGCAGAAAAAAGCATGCCGTAGGAATGATCTAGAGTTGATGCTATAGGCCAGGCTGCAAGGGAATGGAAGGGATTGGTGTGAGAGTGTTTCAGATGAGCAATTACTGGTTCCAAGTAGAGCATGGGACTAAGAGTCCAGGAATCAAATAAAGAGATCAACACATCTGAGCTCTCATGAAATGGAGAAATGGCCCCTTTGCTGAGCCACAAATTTAAAGAGTAGCTTTGTTCTAACTAGGCTTACTGCTACAACTCCAAACACACAGAGACACAGATTGTTTAAGAACAAAGTCTTCATGGCCTCTTTAGAAATTCTGTCTTCAGGGCCTCTTTACAAACTCTGTGGCAGCCGTTACCATATCCCTGCATTTTGACAAAAGCTTTACCCTATTGGGATACCAAAAACTGCACACATATATAATATGCACAAATATAATATTTGAAGCTTGGCTCTTTTTCATCCCTATAATTCTCAGTCACTGATTAAAAGGGAAATGCTTCTAGTCACCAGTTCTCTCTTTAACCCTTGTCCCTTTAATGGTTTGTACTTTCTCACTTTTTCAGCTTATACTATGAACATTTTCATTTTCATTTCTTGTACCTGTCACTTACAAATTCCTTACTTATCCTTTCCACTAAGTGGTCTGGAGTCAATATTTCATTGTAATAAAATACTCAACAATTCTTAATATTTCTTCTTGGAGGTATATGCTCTACTTCTTGTCTTGAATTAAGAGGATTTCCTTCAAGGCTAGGATTTGCCCTGCAAATATCTTTGGTTGGGGTTGTTAATTTTCTCACTTTGTTCTGTTGTGCTCTGGAGTGAGTTGAGGTGTAGGGGTTGGCATTTGGCTACCTGTAAACCCCACTGCTACTTCCAGACCATCACTCATCACTTTAATATAACTCATCCTTTTCTTAAGGGTGATTGCTACTCTCACATCCTCCCTGCCACTAACCACCCGTCTGATTGCTTCCTTTAATTCTTCAAAGCTTTGAGACTTAACCCACTAATTTTCATACTTCTTTAACCCTTATGACCTTCTCTTCTATTCTAGTTATCTACTTTCCAGAACAACATTCTATATCTTGTTATCACTCAGACAATACAGCTAAGCAATCTTAAACTTCAATTCCCCACTTTCTGACTATTAGCTTCTAAATCTCTAGCTCCTCTCTAGTTGTCTTGTAAGGATGTCCTGTTATAGACCAAGGGGAAAAATGATCAAAAAAAAGTTTCCAGTGGTTGAGAATCCTCTTGCCTATGCAGGGGACGCAGGTTTGATCCCTGGTCCGGGAAGATCCCACATGCCGTGGAGCCCTAAGCCTGTGACCCACAGCTACTGAAGCCCCTGCCACGAGAAGCTGGCACACTGCACCAGAGAGCAGCCCCAGCTCATCAAAACTAGAGAAAGCCCGCTCACAACCACAAAAACCCAGCACAGCCAAAATAAACAAACAAATAAATCTTAAGGGGAAAAAAAAGTTTCCAGAGTTCTTATTCTCAATAGCAATCAACCCTGATCAACAATGGTAAGACATTCAGGAGGTATGACCATCTTAATCCATATTTAGATGACAGCCTTTTGGGATATATTTTAGATATTTTTTGGTCTTTGCTCACAAGAATCATCTTAAATAGGCTCCAACTACTGTAACTGATGTCTCAACACCTTTATTAAACTAGAGGCAAATGAAAATGGGCCAGTGTAGCCATCACATGTTGACCAATGATGATAGTATTGCTCTCAAGGTAATATAAAGACAGTGAAATAACTTCACTTCATCACTTCTCTGGAATCATTTGGCTCTGATGTCTTTTTATTGCATCTCTTGAGGCCTCATCAGAACTATAATGCTAAGGAAGAGGTCATTTTCTTTGACTAGGGTGAAGTAACTTAGGGTTTCTATGGTTACTAGAAAAACACAGAAATGAATTTGCTAAAGATTACCCCCTTCATAGATTGTCTTAGTTAATAGGTGATTGGTATTGTGTATTCCAGGCAGAGCTGGAGAGATGCAATGTTCAGAGTGCTGGCAAAAGCAAGAGTACACAAAAACACATACGAAAGTTTTAAGAGTTTGATACTGGCCATTTCTAAAGCAGGTTCTGTAGTGGTCATCACTGAAAAAATATCAAAACTTTGTTGCTCTAATACTTTGTGATGTTTTAATTTTAATTACATGGGGCGAGGTAGGGCACTTTATTCTTTTCAGTGTTTAGGACCTCTAAAGGCTTTAATGAGGCCTGATGTCAGTGGCCCTTGTGGTTCCATCTGAGTGTTTTTATTCTTTTTGCATTTCTGTAATTGAATGTTGAGGTGAAGTCATTACTCTGGAGGAGCTTTTGCCAAGAAGAAATGACTGGTGGAGGTCTGTTTGTCTCTGGCCTGTTCTACTGCTTTCCCAAACAATATGGTCATTGGCTGGTATAAACAGTGACTTTCTCATAGGGAACACAGGCCAGGTATAAAAGAGCACTTACAAAACCCGAGAAGGTTCCTAAGTTCTTAGTGCCAATGAATGCTTAAGATCCAACTATTCCTAACTTACAATCACTGTCAAATGTTGCTATAAGGAGAGTGTATGTTTCTTAAGTTCTCAGCACCAGCCTCAGTTTCCCCATTTAGACTACTCACTTCCTTTCTGTCTGACCTGCTTCCAAACTTGACTAATGCCACAGCTTTGGTTTTTATGCAACTCTTTCTACCCAGAATGCAGCGGAATGAATGGCAGTCACCCAACCACTTGAGACTTGATGTCCTAGGCTCTTGAATTAAAAGACAGAAAAGTAGAGAAATAGTTCCTTTTAAATACAGACCCCTTCTAGGGAGTAGGGAATCTATTTTCTTCCATTGAATTGGATTCTGCTTAAGACTTAGGATGCAGGATGCTCTTTTGATGACGGACAGACAAAGTTGAAGAGAGGGACATACTAAGCAATGAGGAACAGCTGAGAGCTACAAAGATAGGGCTGTGCTCATGTATAAATAGAAATGTTGCTGCTACCCTGATGAATCAGACCAGATGTTTCTCTATGTCTCTGTTTGGTCCTTTGGTTTACAAAAAAAAAAAAGTATAATTTTGCTAAAATTATATATGGGGCCAGAAATGTGGCACAAATGCTTTAAGCTTAAATAATATGTAAAAGAGTAAAATTACTTTACTTAGGAAACCTTTATCAACAAGAAAAACATCCATTTAGAGAAGCACAGAAAAGAGGAGGAAGGAAACAATCTGTTGATGGAGCTGATGAATTATGATTCAGATCTGAATTCCAAGTCTTCATCTGTCACTAAATGTGTGACCTTGGGCAAGCCAGGTCATTTTCCTGGGTCTAGGTGTGTATATATATATATGTATATATATATATTATTTTGTTGTTGTTGTTTGTTTGTTTTTATTGGAGTATCGTTGATTTACAATGCTATGTCAGTTTCTGCTGTATAGCAAAGTGAACCAGCTATACACATACATATATCCACTTACTTTCATAGTCTTTCCCCATATAGTCATTATGGAATTTGAGAAGAGATCCCTGTGCTATAAGGCAGCAGCTTATTAGCATCCATTTCATTATATACAGTAGTGTGTATATGTCAATCCCAATCTCCCAATTCATCCCTCCCCCTCTTTTCCCCCCTGGCAACCACAAGACTATTCTCCATGTCTGTGGCTCTATTTCTATTGGTATATTTATTTTTTTTAATGGGGAGAGGCTGGGAGAGAATGGGGTTACATGGCAAAGGTTCATTAAATTAACTTTGTAAGTGTCTTTTGCAATCCCAAACATCTATGAACCCAACCAGGGTTTCTTTTTCAGTTTAACTTCTTGTTTCCTGGCTTCTAGTTTCATTGAGGGGTTGGTATGTGAAAGACATTGTAGGGGATAAAGATGAATTAACCCAAGGCCACTGTCCTCAAGATGCTTATAACCTAATAGCAGATATTAGAGTTACACAAAAGATAATACCACAATATAAACTGTGATTGATTCCAAAAGGCAGAAATGAATAAATGCCATGGGAACTCAGAGGAGGCAGAGATCACTGCCAGTTTGATGATAGGAAATTACTTGCTGGAGGAGGACATCAACATTTGATGGGGGAAGGGGTAGGGGCTTGAAGGTTGGTGAGTATTTACTAGGCGAAGACAGAGGAAAGGCCATTTCAGATATAAGAAACAAGAGGAGGCAAGAGGCAAGAAAAGTGCTGGATGTATTTGGGGAACACGAACCATTTGGGGTGGCTCTGTGAGCATCGGCTACGAGTCAGGTAGCAGCTGGTTTGGGACCACACTGGGGAGGCCCTTTTAATCTTGGGAGAGTGTGCATTTTACCTAGTAGGCAGCAGGAAGCTGTTTTTCTGAGCTTGGGTGTGACTTAGTCTGACCGGTGCTTTAGGATAATTCACCTACAGAAAAGTGTAGGATGAACTGGAAGTGGAAAGATCTCAGGGGAAAGAGAACAGCTAAAAGGCTTATGCATAATCCTGAGCTCGCATGGTGTCAGTGGGAACAGAAAGTATTACAAATGGGTTGGATTTATGGAAGCTACGGAGGGAGGAGGGGATTCAAAGTTAACTCCAGGTTTAAGAATATACTAGTACTTCTAACATAAAAAGGAAATTCAAGAAGAGAAAGGTGTTTGGGCAGGAGAAACCAGGAAAGAATTCACTTTTCATGCAGCGTGTCTGAAGTACAGAGAGCATGCATATCTTAGCGGAGGTGTTCAACATTTACACACTCCTGACTGGACCTCAGTACTATGGATGCAGCTGGAAATGGGTATCTTAGAGACAACATTCTCTAAGTGAAGGAGCTAAAATCCTCCAAGTGAAAAGATTACCAAGGAATTGGAGAGTGAGGCAGAAGGAAGATGGACAACAGAATCTTGAGAAGTGTCTAAATTCTTCCATTTTGATGAACTGGGCATGGTCAGTGTTATAGAACATAATCAAGAGAGTGCCACATCGTTGTGTCCAAGGCGAAAGGGAATATTGAAAGGGAGTGGCTGGCGAACCATAGTTGCGTAACTGCTTGGGGGATTAGGGCTTTAGAGCTAGTGTCTAGATTGCCTAGAAGAATTTGCTATAAGAAAAGCTGCTGCTACTGCTGCTAAGTCGCTTCAGTCGTGTCCGACTCTGTGCGACCCCAGAGATGGCAGCCCACCAGGCTCCCTCGTCTCTGGGATTCTCCAGGCAAGAACACTGGAGTGGGTTGCCATTTCCTTCTCCAATGCATGAAAGTGAAAAGTCAAAGTGAAGTCGCTCAGTCGTGTCCGACTCCCAGCGACCCCATGGACTGCAGCCCACCAGGCTCCTCTGTCCATGGGATTTGCCAGGCAAGTGTACCGGAGTGGGGTGCCACTGCCTTCTCCCTATAAGAAAAGAGTTAAGGGCATTTGTGATGAGGGAGCCTGTGTGTGTGTGTGTGTGTGTGTGTGTGTGTGTTTTCTTTTTTTTTTTGGCTGCTCTGAGTCTTTGTTGCTGCGAGAGGGCTTTCTCTAGTTTCAGCAAGCAGAGGCCACTCTTCCTTGCAGAGCTCGGGCTCGGGGCACCTAGGTTTAGTAGTTGCAGCTTGAAAGCGCTAGAGTGCAGGGAGTAGATGCTGTGCCTGTGAGTTTAGCTGTTTCTTGGCATGTGGAATCTTTCTGGACCAGGGATCAAACCTGCATCCCCTCCATTGGCAGGCGGATTCTTTTCCACTGTACCACCAGGGAAGTTTTGTGTTTTCTGACAGATGAACGGAGGAGAAAATTGGTCGTGTACCTGGTCCTCAGGTTGACAGTCAAGATGCCAAATCCTCATTTCTTCTTTATATTGATAATGTGTACTTAGAGAGGCTTCTCCGGAGAAGGCAAAGGCACCTCACTCCAGTACTCTTGCCTGGAAAATCCCATGGACGGAGGAGCCTGGAAGGCTGCAGTCCATGGGGTAGCTGAGGGTCAGACACGACTGAGCGACTTCACTTTTCCCTTTCATGCATTGGAGAAGGAGATGGCAACCCACTCCAGTGTTCTTGCCTGGAGAATCCCAGGGACGGGGGAGCCTGGTGGGCTGCCATCTATGGGGTTGCACAGAGTCGGACACGACTGAAGTGATTTGCAGCAGCAGAGGGGCTTCTCAGGTGGCTCAGCAGTAAAGAATTCAGATCCCATGCACAAGATTCAAGACAGGCATATTTGATCCTCAGGAAATGGCAACTCATACCAGTATTCTTGCCTGAAAAATCTCATGAACAGAGGAGCCTGGTGGGCTACAGTCCACAGGATCGCAAAGAGTCATATATAACTGAGTGACTGAGCACTAAGGCACTCAGAACCCAAGGCTTCTTTTGAAATCTCAGGTTATTGCCAGGCTTTGTTTTTCAGAGTATGATCAGGAGAACTTATTTATTTTTTCTCCTCCACAGTTCCTCAGTTTTTTAGTTCCTTCTGGTTTTGAGTTTTGGGTTAGATTCTTAGAGTTGAATTCCACTGACAATAAATATGTAGATCACCTCTGAGAGCTTAGTGTCAGAGGCTCTACAGGGAAGAAAAAGGAGAAGGGGGTAGGGCAGGCAGGAAAATGAGACTTTATTGTATTTCACACACAAAGGCCTGTTTGCAAACTACAATGTAAATTAAGACTTTAACAGCAGAGGATTTATCTTCACTTTAAAATCTGGGATTACACCAGGCAGATATCACTGGTATAAATTCAAGTAGGATTGACTGCCTCCCAGCAATGCAAATTAGTTTATCACTTTTGTTTGCTTATTTGATTTTTCTTCAATATTTTTAAGTGATAAAAATTTACAAAAGCCATGAAATATTTACTTTTGGCTCTACAACTGTTAGAACAATTCTATCTGCCAAAGGGGGGTTGTTGTTCAGTGGCTAAGACGTGTCCCACTCTTGGTGACCCTGTGGACTGCAGCATGCCAGGCTTCCCTGTCCTTCACTATCTCAGAATTTGTTCAAACTCATGTCCACTGGGTTGGTGATGCCATCCAATCATCTGCCAAAGGTAGGGTGGTGGGGGGTGGGGAACCCTGAAGGAATCCAGATCCATCAGTGAGGTAAAAAATTAGGAAATTAGGGTTTTAATATATGAACTAGCTATGTTACTTTAGGTAGGTTGCTTATAGACGTCTATGCTTCAATTTTTTTCACTGACAAAATGGTGATTTAAAAAAATACTGGTTCTGCTTTATCTCATACAATTATTTTTCAGGTTGTGTTATCTCTTTAAGTTATAAACATTAGATAAATTCCAGGCATACTGTTACATAAGCAACTAGAGAACTACTGAAGCCAGTCGTGTCAGAACCGGGAAGTGAAGCAGGAACTGGGATTTGGGAAATCTAGATGTAGAAAGTAGGATTATTGGGGATTGTTAGAAAGCTTTTTCTTCCGCTCAAGAATGAATGATGCTAATTAGAGAGCAAGCTAGAAAGAGAAAAAAAAATTGTGAATGTTTCACACAGCACTTCTGATGCTGCTCTGAAATAACTGCTAGGGTAAATAAATTCCTTATATATTGACTAATAAAGAGGTGCTCAAATTTGTACATCTGATGCCCATTACTTCCTTGCTCTCTGACTTTTGTTACTGTGACTTAAACAGCAATTTAATATACCTAAAAATGCTCTAGTTCTGCTCCGTGCAGAATTTAGGCTCTAAATCTCTGGCTTCAATACTTTCTTTTGTCCACCCAGACACTGAGCTATCTGAACTAGGAAGTCTGAATATGAAGTCAGATAGTAAGAAATCAGGGTTCTACATACTGGAAATGATCACTTCCATACATCACCAAGCCACATATCAACAAACTTTATCACAAAGGGTTCCAAGCTGAAGTAACCAGTTTTCACTGAAGCTCTGCCAGCTAACATGACTGTTCCTCAGTTTTCTCACCTGTTAAGCAAGAAGCAGGATCAAATTCTCTCTAAGGTTACTTTCTACTGGGAAGCACTGCTGCTGCTGCTAAGTCGCTTCAGTCTATTACTCTAAATAAGAGTTTGGAGAAAATGACAAAATGTGTCCTCATAGCTCTTGATAAACCCAAACAAGACAGAAACTGAAAATGTCTCCTTGTAGACCAGTCTTCTTGTGCTAAGTAGAGAAAAACAGGGGGAAAACACAGAATAAAACCCTCCAAAAAGAGACACACACACACACACATACACACTTGAGGAATCGTTCGGCTTTACATAGCCATGTTCAAGAAACACTGCTGGAGATGTACTATGTGCAAGACACTTTTAAGTTGTTACTGTTCAGTTTTAAAATGATAATTATTACTTTTCCAGCCACTCTTAAAGCTGAATTGGTAAATAATATCGCCTTGGGTGGGCATAAAATTAAACCCAAGGTCAAGGCAGACAGTCTACAAATAGACCAAAAATAAAACGCAAGAGATATCATTGGAAGATTTGGCCAAAAAAAAAAAAAAAAGCGCCAAGATATTGCACAAAGATCAAAGGCTAAAAAAGAGAAATATGCTTAGCTAATTCTGGGCTTTTGAGCATTTCATGTGCTTGCGAGGCCCGTCCATCCATCCACACCACACTTCTGAGCCATGCTATTCTAAACCGATGACAAGTCCAGCTTTAGCGCGGACATGGCGCAGAGCGCGGATCCCACACAATTCCACAATCCCAGACCCCGCTGCCAACTCTCCTCTCTGGGAAGGAAGGAAGCGTTTCCCCTAGGGTGACTGTAAAATAAAACAGCCTCTCCAATCTCTCCGTCCAATAAGAAAGAAACGTTGGTCCAAACAAATATAGACATAAATGCATACATACAAGGAAAAGGGTAGGAAGAGTGGGGAGAGGGGAAAGGGAAGTTCTTTTCCTTTCTTTTTAAATTTCCCGCATCCCTTTTCCTCCCCGCCTCTCCACGCCGGCTCCACTTCAAGCAGCAGCTGAGGAGACGGGGAGACCGGGAAACGCACTGTAGGGCGGTCGGGAAAAGAGTATTTGGGAAGTAGGCGGAACCGGCTGGGTGAATAACTCGGTGTCCGATTTTTCCTGCCTTCGGCAGCAGTTCCTCCTCCGCTTCGTTATTCCACTGCACACGCGGCTGGGCCCTCGGCCCTCGATTGCTCCGGCCTATCACCCTGGGATGCCGCCTGCCGCCGCCACCGCCGCGGCTGCCGGGCTTGTGGGATCCGCGGCGGAGTCGGAGCGGAGCCCCAGCCGCGGCGGGAGCCGTGGCCTGAGAGTTAGGGGGCGGGCCGGGTTCATTCCTGGGGAGGGTGCTGAAGACTGGAGGGCGAGAACCCGGGGCCACCGCCCTCCCCACAGGCTGAGGGAGTGGACATTCGGAGCCCCTGAGCGGCGGCGGCGGCGGCGGCGGCGGGAGCCGGTCAAAGGGGGCGGCCCCTGGCGGCGACGCCCCCAGCCCAGCCCTGCCCTGCCCCGCTCCATCCCCAGCCCCGGCCCGATCGGCCCGCGGGAGACGCCGGCGGGGGCACAGAAAGGCGGCTCTGAGGGGGCCGGCGGGCGAGCCGCCTCTCCCGGGTCCTTCCACGTCCCTCCCGGGAGGGACCCACACCTGAGCCCGGACCCACCCCCCGCCCGGGGCCACGCTGGATCCGCCTCCCGGCCTGGGTCCCGCCCGCCGGCTGCAGGTGGGCTGCAGCGCCCGAGCTGCGGGCAGTGGGCGGCGGGGAAGGAGGTGAGCCGCGTTCGCGCCGGCTGCCGCTCGGGTCCGTGCCCCCGCTGCTGCGCTCTCCGCCTCCCCTTTCCGCAAGCAGGGCGCGGAGCCGCGCGCCCGCCCCGCCGCCGCCGCCTTGTCCCTCCGAGGCACCATGGAGCTCTCCCTGTCGTCCGGAGGAGCCGCGGAGGCGCTGTCCTGGCCAGAGATGTTCCCGGGATTGGAGTCCGACTCGCCGCTTCCCCCGGAGGAGCTGGACGCTGTTGTCCCGGTCAGTGGGGCCATGGCCGGTGGCATGTTGGATCGGATTCTTCTGGAGTCCGTGTGCCAGCAACAGAGCTGGGTCCGCGTGTACGGTAAGGACCTAAGGCCGTCTTAGAGGCTGATGTTTCTTATCTTTGCTCAGGCAGAAATGCATTCCCCAGGGCTCAGACCCGTCCATTCTCAGTCCCCATCCATCCTCGGTCCGTTTCCCACATCCCTTTTTGTTCTGGGGGTGCATTTCTGACAAGTTTCTCCAGACTTGCACTTGAGAGAGATGTGACTCAGTAGGTCTTTGGACCTTTTCAGGTACCTGCAGTAAGTTGAAGGTGGAGTTGGGATATGAAGCCTTAATTTTCAGGTGGTTACTTCAAGAGAGTTGTCAGCCGATCTTCAAGAAGAAGACACCAGGAAATCAATCAGTCTTGAGCAAGGGAAGACTGCAAACCAAGATATTATGAAAAAACTTAGTGGAGGTTAAGATAATAAAGTAAAAATCAAAAGTATTTATTTGGAAAGGGGAACAGTCTTCTATAACCTCTTTCTGAACCTCACTCTCCAAAGGCAAGCACTTAGTCCTAGGGGTGTGGATTGTTTCAGATTGCACTATTGTTTCTGGTGCTCTTTGTAAAGTGACTGGATTGCTACTCAGCAAGTTAAAAAGTGATGAACACACTAAAACTTTCCCTTTCTGCATTCCTAGTAACCACCTCTTTAATTAAAACTGAATGATGAGATTCTATAAGGGCAAGCCTTGTGGCAGCGTTTAAGCCATGCTGATTTTGAAAACCTGTAGCTCAAAGATTTATAGCCTGGCATTCAGGACTGAGCTGTGGCTTTCCAAATCATTGAAACGACAAGGTGTTTATCACTTAGCTCACAGGGATATAAAAGACATTAGTCATGTGGCTGAGTATAAGATGGCAAACTTGAAGCACCTGAAATCAACACAAGTTTAAGGTGTTATCCTGCAGTCATGTGCATCTAAGCATATAGTGATCAATTACTTCATGTGTTTTTGGCTTTTTTTTTTTTTCCCCATCCTGAGCAGGTTATGTGTTTACTATTCAGGAGTGACGGTGACTTTGAAGTTGTCTTCCTGGATAGTTTAGTTGATTTCAAGACTTTGTCTATCACTATCAGAGAGATAGATGATGGAACTAGGAGTCCAGAGATACGAATTTTTGTCTTAGTTCTGCTGCTAAGTGTCTGTGTGATTTGGAGCAGATCAGATCACTTTTTTGACCTCTGATTCCTCATCTGTAAAATGAGTGGATTGGATTAAATAATCTCTTAATGGTCCTTGCAGTTCAAAAGTCCAGCAGTTTTTATAGACTTTTTTTAATGGATTTATGTATGCAGCACTTTGTATTTTGCTGGCTGTTTGTAAATGTTTCTTGATGTTATTTTAGTTAACTGAAAGAGTTAAAGCAAAGAAGTGGGAGATGATGCAAGGTCATCCAGTTCATTCTCAGCAGATTAAAAACTTCAGTGCCTGATTTTTCATTCACCTGCTAGTCCTACTTAGCCGATGGTTTATAACAAAAGGTGGTGAAAATCTGAAGTTGAACTTAAATTAGAGTATATTGGAGGTTACAACTTCTTCCTCTTCTGTCCTGTGTTTTCTTATATACTTCTTTTGCATATTTTTTTTTGTATGAAGTTAACCTTGTTACTGCAAGAATATGTATATATGACAATTCAGTAGTTCTGTCTGGGTTTTCTAGACCTAGTGTTAGCTACATACTTTGAATGTAACCCATAAAATGAATATGCTTGTTTTTGTAGTCCATTCCTAGGCCTGGGTGTGTGTGTGTATGTGTGTGTATGTATATATTGTTTCTTAAATATATGTGCTGTGCTTCTTTGCTCAGTTGTGTCTGACTCTTTGCAATCCCATGGACTGTAGCCTGCAAGAATACTAAGTGTGTTGCCATGCCCTCCTCCAGGGGATCTTCCCAACTCAGGGATTGAACCCAGGTCTCCTGCATTGCAGGTGGAATCTTTACCATCTGAGCCACCAGGGAAGCCCTCTTAAATATATACATGTATATTCTCTCTCACACACACATATATAATGTGTATAAAATTTCAGAGTTAATTTGCAGATTTTCTACTGCATTGTAGCTTTTCTGTCTTCCCTATCAATTAGCCAGAAATAGTTTTTATTTACTATTTAGTACTGCCACTTTCCTTCCTCTAAGGCAGCTCTTAGAGGATACTACTTTATTGTCTTTAGTTTGATGTAAATATTCTAAAACTATCTTAATGACTCTTGACTTTTCTATATCCTTGGCTAGTTTTTAAGTTGCCTATTGTACAGCTCTTAGCAAACTTTGATGCAAAAATAATAGAATGTAGAAAATCAATTTGGAAAAGTTTGTTTTGATTTTCTTATTTGTTTAATCCTGATTGTTTTGGAACATCAAGGTTCTTTTACACAACTGGAAGAGACTTTGATGAATGTATTCAAATGCTTTTTAAAGAAATCCAGAAACTAGTGTAGAGTATGCAGCTGGGGATTGTGAACCTGGGTTTTCATTCTGGCTTTGCCACAAATTGTTGTCTAACTTTGGGCAAGTAATTTTAAGTCCATGTGCTTAGGTTTCTACATAAAATGTGGAGTCTGGAGTAATTGGTATCTATGGTATATTTTAGCTTTAAAGTTCTCTGATTCTATGGCCTGCCCTATTATTTTACCTACAACTTGGTCTCCCACTTCCAGCCTGACTTGAGGCCAGGGCCAGGCATCAAGCAAGCCTTTAATGCATTTAAATCATGACTGTCAGGTTTCTGGGGAGCATTTTTATCAAAAGGTCAATGAACTGAGTTTTGAAAGAAGGAATGTTGAGGGCAAATGTATATTTGTTTGGAATGTTTTCACAAGATAGGAAGGTGGGGATGAGGTTCTCAGATCCAGCTCATTCAGTTTTGAGACCTGACCTAAAATAGCCATGTGGGCTTTAAAGATAGGGTTTATTTATTTATTTATTTATTTTAAAGATAGGGTTTAAAGAGCTGTATTAAGTGCTGTTGGTTTCTGGTTATGGCTCACATCCTCTGCAATATACTTATGTTTGAAATCAGTATGCAAACAGAAACAGAACTACCCCCTTCCCCTCAGATATCTTAACAGAGACTTTTATTTATTTATTTACACAAACTTTTAAAAATAATATTTTATTAGTTTGCCTCACAAAATTTGAAGACTGGACACCGTTTTGAGTTTGCTACTGATAGGTCTGGCTCTTTGGTAGATAATACTTATATCCAGAGTTTTGTGTGTTGTCATGAGTGGAAACTTTTGAAATATGTTCAGAGCTTTATAATACATGGATCTATATTTAGAACACAAAAAATGCACATCTTTGAGACAAGACTAAGAGAAAATCATGCTATTCTTCATTTTCTTTTAGCTGTAAAATGTTCCATTTGTCTTCTACCACTGTTATTGTAAATTGTGCCCAGGCCCGTCAAGACTATAAAATTTTTGACACCAGAGAGTCTGTCTTGTTGATCTTTGTATTCCTGTCTTGCCACTCCCTTCATTGTCACAGTGTCTAGCAGATTGATGCCTCCCCCGTGGTAAGTCAGTGTCTGTTGAATGTTGATCCATCTGTCCTTTGACCATCCAGATCTCAACCTGACTGACTATATGGGTGGTAGAGTAGCTTAAACAAAGGCATGCCACAAACAGCTAAATATGGATGCAGAATCCAAGAGCATCAAATGCAGAACATTTTTCAGATATTTATAGCCTCAAAGCGAAGTCAATTGGCTGAAAAAGCTCAGCAGCCCAGCAAAAGGAAACGGGAGCGGCGAAGCCAGCCTCACTGTCTGTGCTTTCTGGTAAACAATGAGGATGTTAAAATTAACTACTTTACCATGAGTGGATGATGAGTGAAGGTCACTATTTGGGGGAAATTTAAGATACTGGTCTCTAGCTGTGGCGGCATTGGAGCTCTGCACCCATCAGTACAACAGGTCTGCAAGTGTATGCACAGCAGTGCTCTTTAATAACTAGAAGGGAAATACAATTATCATGATGAACTGATCACCAAGAAACCATAGTGTTTTAATAGTTCATACTATTAAACTTATCTAAATAAGGACTTATCTAAAATATTCACTTAATAAATAACATCAGCATTATTGTGTACCATTAAGCTAATATATGGCTCATTGTTTATTAATGACTGGTAGAGACCTCTTGGAAAGTTTCTAAAGACTGGTACAGTTTCAGCAAGCAGAGAAAAAGGGAATTAATCGTGCTGTATCGAATATCATACAGTTCTAGAAATGTGGCAATGAGAATTTGGTAAGAGTGTCTCATGAACTGGATATGAGTTGGTAGGGACAGAAGTCTTACCTGTTTGTATAAATAATATTGTTTATGTTTACCAATTAAAGGATGGTGTTTTAATTTAGAAAGCATATTTTATTGCATTTTTAGAGAATGTTTCTATATTTACTTAAAATGGTGCAGCCAGTAACAAGTCCAGGAAGTTGTTTTATTTTGGTGCAGTATGAATTAGCTGTGACTAACTCAACTGGCCTTACACGGCATGATCTTAGCATAATTCACTTTGAATATTCTTAGCAAATCACTCATTCTTACACATCTTCAGTATGCACCCCATGACTCCTATTGTGTATTAACATGTAGATAAATGAAATCGCTCAACCAAGACTAAAAGTTTTACGTGCTTTAGCTAACTGATTGCCAGAAGAAAATCAGTAAATATGTACTCAGTATATCTCCAAACATATTCATGTTACTTTAAGTGTTTTAATTTCCTCAAATGCTATTAATTGAGCTTTTACAAATCAGTATTAATGTTTTAGGAATCATGGCACATCAAGGATGGCACATTGAGTGTTGACACCTAAATTTCCTGTCATCTCCAATAGATTTTATGCACAGTAGTAGTAGACAGTTCTCCACTGAAGTTAAAACTTTCAAGAAGGCCTAGATATATAAAGTTTATTTTAAATTATGTTGCTTTGAAACAGAGCCCCCCTTTTGCCTTTGAGAGAAAATTTGTGTAGTCATTTAACTTGTGTGTTCTACAAATGTCACAGATGGTGGATAATTTCCTTTACAATATCTTAGTATTTTTCTACCTTCTATCATGTTGGTTTATTGCTATTTCATTTCCTTTCTTTTAAACTTATTTTGTGTCGTGATCTAGCCAGTTAACAATGTTGTGACAGTTTCAGGTGAATAGCGAAGGGGCTCAGCCGTACATATACATGCATCCAGGCTGCCACATGACATTGAGCAGGGTTCTGTGCGCTATCCAGCTGGTCCTTGATGGTTATCCATTTTTGCTATTTCATTTTCAAAGAGCAAAAATATTTTTACAGAATAGAAATTGTACATCCACAATCTCTTTTCCAAGCTGTTTGAACTAGTGTTTCAGAATTCAAAACTTTTGATTTTAGAAAATATGGTATATATACAGTGACATAAACCCCCTGGGGTATCTGGAGAAACTTAACAAGAATCAGTCATGTTAGTAGTTCTGCAATTAAATAAATGAGTATTCACACCAAGTATGATATAAGACTATACATAATATGATGTCATTGTAGGTCAGTTTACTGCTAGAGAAGTTATAAAAAAAATGTTCACAGCTTTTTGGATTTAGGAATTGCTAGTATGGAATTGAGGATCTGTATACATTCTCTGGAGTAAATAAAATGAAATTCTAGAATGCTCTGTTTATCTCAGAATAGTTTAAACACATATTTAATTTTTAATACTTAATATTTAAAAAATAAATACAGATTGCCATTATCTTTTTAAGATAATCTTTTCAGATATATTAATATATATTAATATAATAATATTTTTCAGGTAATATGATTCAGTGCATGCCCCTTAAAAGATGTACAGTTGTGTCCTGTTATGTTGAATGGAATAATTTTTTCTGATTTGCTAAGAAAAGGGATTCACGTGGCAAAATAGGCTTTACTTAGATTACTGAGGAAGTGGTGGCAAGGCAGTGGTTTCTAACACTTTGTTTCATTGGAAAGAAGCATGAGGTAAATTAAAGCCGAGGGTTTATGTAATTGTTCTTAGCAGTTGCCCTCTTCAGTAGCACAAAGTGGTTTGATCACCTTTTAAGTAGGTGAACCACAAAAAAGCATTCAACTAATGACTGAGTTAATCCAGAAAAAATTCAGCTGTCTGCTCCCTTGTCCTGCCCTGTTGGAGTCACTTTTAAGTAACTAGAGAGGTGTTCGGTCTTGTTAACCAGGAGGAGGAGTTTGAAGTGTGCTGAGAGCCCTACTGAAACCGCTTCACCGGCCTCGGCAGTGGGATACCTGCTCTCTGATGTGTGTTTCTTCCCAAAAGCTATCAAGTGCTTCTCAAGACCTGTTGGTAGAGAACCCTTTACAAGTTTAATGTGGTTGGTTTCTAGTGGGAAGGAAACCATTAAGAAGTACATGATATGTAAATAGTAGGGGATAAAAGGACATCCTGAGGCCCAGCTCAATGAGGTTAGTGGGAATATAGTGAAAAAAAAGAGAGAGAAGGAAAGAAAAATGGAGCCCTTGGGAGCATAAAAAAACTTCACTTGGCTGTACTGTTACATAGTAGTGATCATCTTATCACTACCAGCAGGGTTCAGGTGTTAGGAGTCTGAGTTTTACCTTCCTTCACCCAGTGTTTAGTTACATTAATTAGTTGTCTGCGGTTGCTTTGCACTTAAGGATCTAGTTTAGAGACTGACTGCATTCTCATTTCCCCATAAGTTATCTTCAGCATGGCTCAAGTTGTGTTCGCCTTGTGTCCTTTGCAGGTATTGTTGTTTAGTCGTTAAGTCGTGTCCGACTCTTTTGTGGCCCCATGGACTGTAGTCCATGGAATGCTCTAGGCCAGAATACTGGGATGGGTAGCCTTTCCCTTCTCCAGGGGATCTTCCCAACCCAGGTATTGAACCCAGGTATCCTGCATTGCAAGTGGCGTCTTTACCAGGTGAGCCACAAGGGAGGCCCAAGAATACTGGAGTGGGTAGCCTATCCCTCTCCAGTGGATCTTCCCAACCCAGGGATCAAACTGGGATCTCCTGCATTGCAGGTAGATTCTTTACCAACTGAGCTATCAGGGAAACCCAGATAGCTGGGTCTAAGAGATTGGTAATACTTGCAGATATTCCTTGGAAGAGTGAAAATTTAGAAAGGAAAAAAATTAACATAAGGCACGAGAACAAAATTCAGAATAGTGTGAAAAGTTAAAAAGTTGGTGGTCCTAAATATTTTTCTAAATAATCTTTTTAAGTTTCCTTAGTAAGGGAATTGGCTCAGGAAATTTAGCTTATTCCCCAAATAGGAGACAAATTCCACAGTTTGTCAGGATTAGAACTCTTAACCTCAGATTCCTCAGCCTCCTGTTTTAGCTTCTAGATCTTACTGCTTTCCCTTAGGGAGATGGCCTTCAAAGCTGAAGGTCAGTGAGAAATACCAGATTGTTAGTTTCACAGTCTTTAAGGGAAGTGCTGGAAGTACCATTACCTAGGTAACAGAAAACAAAAATGGTCAAAACATCCACCAAGTAGGAGGTTAAGAATAATCTCTTAGTGGTGGATTTAGAGGTGGATTAGAGGCCAGATTAGGTCTCTTCCCAAATTCTTTCTTCTGTGATTGGAGGGATGTTTTAAGGAAATTTGAGTATTGCATTTATGATCCTTAGAACCCTGGATAATACCTGTAACTATATTACATCTTCCCTTTTAATTTCTAATCTCTCTGATTCATATCATTAAATAGTTAATACTATTTTCCTAATTATGAATGTAATCCATGCTTAATGTAAATAATTGGAATTATAGGAAAAGATGAAGAAAATTAAAATCAGCCATAATTCCACCTCGTAGAGATAATTCTTATTTTAATATTTTATTGTATTTTATTTCAGTCTTTTCTGTATGGATATACTCATTTGTGCATATTTGGTATCATATGGCATCTTTTTTTTTTTATATTGCATCTATTTTATATCACTTTTTTCTAATCATGTATTGCCTTTTGGCTTTGACAGGGTTTAAAATTTTTCCAATATATTTCTATTTTTAAATTTAATTTAAAAATAGGTAATATGTTTCCTTCTTTCAAAATTCAAAAGGTATAAAAGGATATACCATGAGGCCTCTCACCCCTCCTCCTCACTCATCACTTGGCATCTGGCAAGCAGTCATTGTTCCCCCAACCCCACACACAATCAATAAATGTTTGAAATTTTTGTGTATCCTTCCATACCTGTCTCATGCATGTAGAAGTAGATACGCTCTGTCGTGTCTGACTCTTTGTGACCCTGTGGACTGTAGCCCACCAGGCTCCTCTGTCCATGGGATTTTCCAGGCAAGAATGCTGGAGTGGGTTGCCATTTCCTTCTCCAGGGGATCTTCCTGACCCAGGGATCAAACCCATGTCCCTTTGTTCTCCTGCTTTGGCAAACATTTCTTTACCACTGGTGGTATCTTGGAAGCCCCTAGAAGTAGATAGATAGATAAAAATTCACTGCCAAGGGTGTGGTTTCAGCCCCTGGTTGGGAAGTCCCACAAGCTGCATGGTCAAAAAAGTTTTTTTGTGTGTGTGTGAGGTTAATGAAATGGCTGGAATAGGCCCCCAAAGGAAGTTGATCTGGTGTTCTAGGGGGGGATCTGAAGCTGGTGGTTGTTAATTGTTTTGTATCTGAATTGATAGTATAGTTTTTACTCTTGTATGCTTTTTTCCTCCTTTTTTTTTTTAAGACAGAAATGATGACCCATTATAGGAATTGATCTACACTTTGTGTTATTCCTCTCTTGTATTTTCCCTTCACACATACTTATCACTGTATCTTGGATATATTTTCCTGTCCATTTGTAAAGTGGTTCCATATTGTTTTTATGACTGCTTGCTTGATGCATCGAAGAATCATCATTCAACCCTGAGTTTTGCTGGTACAGGTGATAGTATATAAATAATCTTGAAAATCATTTTGTTTGTGTAACAAAATTTTATGGAATTGCTAGGTCAGAGACATGTGTTTTCTAAAATTTTGAAAGATGTTCCCAAATTGATTTTCTTTGGTGTTGTACCTATTTCTATTTCTCCACCAAAGTATGGGGCTTCCCAGGTGGCTCAGACCGTAAAGAATCTGCTTGAAATGCAGGAGACCCAGGTTCAGTTCATGGGTTGGAAAGATCCTCTGGAGAAGAAAATGGCAACCCACTCCAGTATTTTTGTCTGGAGAATTCCATGGACAGTGGAGCCTGGCGGGCTATAGTTCATGGGATTGCAAAGAGTCTAATACATCAATGTATGAGAGTGCCCATCTTCCTGTATAGCGAATTATCAAGTGTTTTTTAATGTGACAATCTAAAAAGTAAAAAATAGTCATAGTTTTAAATTTTCAAATCTTACCTTAAGTGTGATTGAGTATCATACAGTCATTTAAATGTAGCCTTTTTTGTGACTGTACATATCTTTTGCCCCTTTTATTGGGTTGTTGGATCCTATAGTGATTTGCAGGAACTCTTAGTATGTCTGCTGTGAGTTGACAGTATTTTAATTTGTGTTTTGTTTTTCTTTTCCTCTATGAGGAAATTATTCTTATACAGTTGAATATGTCAGTCTTTTATGGCTTTTTGGTTTTCTGTTAGAATGGCCTTTCCTATTCCGAAGTTCCAACTCTCCCATGGTTTGTCTAGTTCTTTTTTAAAATTTTTTATGTAAATCTTTGATCCATTTGGAATTCATCCTGGTATAAGGTATGAGATATGGATATATTTTCATTTTCAGAAAGATGGTTTTTCAGTTATCCTAGCAACATTTATTGAATAATTCATCTTTTCCCCTACTTATTTAAGATGTCTCCTTTATCCTTTACTAGATTGTCATATACAATTTAGTTTATTTCAAGATTTTCTACTGTGTTCTATTGGTCTCTGTATATTCATATGCCAGTGTCACACTGCATTATTATTGAAGCTTATTTGAAAATATAATTTGTTAATGACTAATTTAACATAACTTGTCTAACCATTATCCTATTTTAAATATTAACATTTTTCAAAAATTTTTTTGTTTACAGTCTACTGATTCTCTTTGTTTACAGATCTTTGAACTTCTGACTATTTCCTTAGGCCAAATTCCTAGAAGAGTATGTTTTTAAAGGCCTGAGACTTAGTGCCAAATTTGTGTGACCTTCCTGGAAAGCAGTTCCTCCCACAAATATATGAAAATATGGCTCATAATTTTAAGTCCTACTTCTGTATTGCTACATTCAACATATTGAAGTATGTGTGCATAGGTTTCCTGTAGTGAAATTCCCAGGTGGCTCAGAGGTAAAGAATCTGCCTGCCAATGTAGGAGACACAGGTTTGATCCCTAGGTTGGGAAGATCCCCTGGAGAAGGACGTGGCAAGAACTCCAGTGGATGGATGAATCCCATGGACAGAGGAGCCTGGTGGGCCACATTGCATAGGGTTGCAAAGAGTTGGACACGACTGAGCATACAGTGCATGTAGTGTCTTAAATGTTATTTTAGCACGTATTAAATATGCTCAGAGTTCTAATGTTATTTAGCACATATTAAATATGCTGGGTTCTAATGTTATTTAGCACATATTAAATATGCTCAGAGTTCTAATAACTTACCTTCAAAACTGAGTTTTTTCTCAATGGTGAAGTGAAGTCGCTCAGTCGTGTCCGACTCTTTGTGACCCCATGGACTGCAGCCTACGAGGTTCCTCTGTCCATGGGATTTTCCAGGTGAGAATACTGGAGTGGGTTGCCGTTTCCTTCTTCAAGAGATCTTCCTGACCCAAAGATTGAACCCAGGTCTCCCGCATTGTAGGCAGATGCTTTACCAGTACTCCTTTTGATTAATGGCATATTTCCAAGTGAATGAGGGAAGCTTGAGTATGGAGTCAAAGCATACAGATTATTTTTACTGCCTTAAAAATCCTGTGTGCCCTGTTCATCTCTCCCTAGCCACTACCTCCCAGCTCATGGCAACCACTGATGTTTTTACTGCCTCCATAGTTTCTCCTTTTCCAAAATGCTATTTAGTTGAAATCATACCCAAATTGCCTTTTATCCATTAGCTGTTTGTTTAGCATGTAATAGGAGCAAACTTAGAAAGGAACAAAGTAGTTTAACTTTTAATAGTAACATAGAGTGGTTTAAGAAGTAAATGTAGAATCCTGTATCCAGTTAATATTGTGGAAGTTTGTCGGAGATTTTGATTTAAATTTGGGCAGGATATAACATAGAAGTATTTTCTTCCCTTGATTTCTGTAGGTTTGACAGTTACATTTTCTGTTTGTTTATAAATTTCAGACATATCTCTCAGTGAGAAAGCCCAAGGCCTTTCTAGTGCACATTTCTGTTTTGTAATGGACAAGTTTTGCCCAGTGGATAGTGGTTAGCCTGATTCAAAGAACAGACCTTGAAAAAGATGCCCAGCACTAACCAAAGACATGGTTCAAATCTAAAAAATGAGTGTACTTTTAGTATTTTCTGGCTTCATAAAGACTTAGAGAAGTTTTCATCCTCATAGAAATGCTTTATTTGCTAATGTCTGAATCTTATTTGATAACATGGTAAAGAACAGTATCATATGTGGTGATTCCTATTGAAACAGAAAGATACTGTAGAGCAGTGGTCTCCAATCTCTTTGGCATCAGGGGCCAGTTTCGTGAAAGACAGTTTTTCCACGGACCTGAGATAGAGGAGGCAAGGGATGGTTTCAGGATGTTTCAATGCATTACATTTATTGCGCACTTTATTATTATTGCATCAGCTCTACCTCAGATGATCAGGCCTTAGATCCTGGAAGTTGGGGACCCCTGCTCTAGAGGATTTGGTATAGCCGTATGTCTTGCTGTTTTGCTCAGGTCAGAAAGTCCGAAGTCATTCTTTTCCAAGCACACCTTTAATCAATTTGAGGATATTTTTAGGTGTTTGCATTTTAGGTTTTTTTAGTGTACAACTTGATTGTCATGCCTGTGTGCTAAGTCACATCAGTTGCCTCGAACTCTTTTGTGAACCCATTCGTTGTAGCCTGTCAGGCTCCTCTGTCCATGGTTTTCTCCAGGCAAGAATACTGGAGTGGGTTGCCATGCCCTCCAGGGGATCTTCCTGACCCAGGGATCCAACATGCGTCTCTTAAGTCCCATGCATTGGCAGGCGGGTTCTTTACCACTAGTGCCCCCTGGGAAGCCCACCTTGATTGTCATACCTTGAGAAATAGTTGCATTGCTTTTTCATGCCAGTCCTCTTTCCTTACCTGTAGCTTAACTGGCAGTAGTAATGTTTTGCTTATACAACCAGCAATGTTATTCCATTTACCTGTGAGCACATTATAGAAAATGATATGTTTTTGCAATGTTGGATTTTCCCCTACACTCTCAAAATACCCTGCATTTTTTTCAATAAATTTATGAAATATGATCATTCTTTTCTCCATTTTATTGGGAAGTAATCATGTAAGGTTAGTGATGTAAAGATTCTTGGTGAAATTATATTAGAATGTGAGTAAGACTGGAATGTGAGTTACATCTAGTACATTTTGGGGATATTACCCTATTTCTATTATCCAAGTTCCTAAGTTGCTGCTTCCAGTTTAATATATTTGTGTTAAAATATGTCATGAGCTGTTTAAAGTAGCATTTTTAGACTTTCCTAAGTACTCTTAGAATTTAGCAGTATGTCTTATCCTACCTTCTGTGCCTCTTTTGGAACCACATAGGTAAGAATGGGTTTAAGTTCACTGATGAACTGAAGGAATAAAAGTGAGGATGCTGGAGAGAGTAACCAATATATTCTTTTGCACTCATTTTTTTTTTTCTTTTATTGTGGTAAAAATACATACCACATTTTATTTTAATTATTTAAGCATGCAATTCAGTGATATTAAGTACATTCACAATGTTACATAACCCTCTTCTTTGTCTTATACCTACTTTTGAGAAACTACAACTTTTCCACAGCATTTTTACATTCCTACCAACAGTGTGTAGGATTCCGGTTTCTTTACCTCCTTGCACCCACTCTTGTTATTTTCTATTTTCTTTTATTAAAGCCATCCTAGTCAGTGTGAAGTGATACCTCATCATGGTTTTGATTTTCCTTTCCCTTATGATGAGTGATGTTGAACATCTTCTCATATGCTTTTTGGTTGTTTGTATATCTTCTTTTGAAAAATGTCTATTTACATCCTTCTTTTATATTAATTCTTAGACATATTCTTGTTTTTCATATTATCAATAATAAGTGTTAATTATCCAATATAGTAATCTTAACTCTAATAACAGTGATAGTCATAATCTTGATTATAATGACAACAATAATGTAAAACTTCTTGAATATTTACATGAGCCAGGTGCAGTTCTAAGTTCTTTATGTCTATTTAATCTTTGTAGCAATCCTATGAAGTAAATGCTATTATTATCCGGATTTTATAGGTGAGGAATCAGAGACACAGAGACATAAAGGATCTTGGCCAAGGTTATGGAGCAAGTGGGCGGCTAGTATGAGATTGGAACTCAGGCAGTTCACTCTTGAGTCTGTTCTCTTCACTCTACATAATTTGGTTTCTCATAGATAAAAACTTTAAACTGTTATTGTAAAAAGCACTCACTGTGATGTTTGTTAATTTGAACCTTGAACCTGTAGTTTACCTATGTGCTTTATGCAGCACTGTAACTGTAAAATAATGACATTTGGTGTGCTGGGTATGCTTTGGATGTCATAACTGAACATCTTTGTAGAGTTGTCCAAGTTTTATTAACTGTAGACAACATGAGAAAGCTGTTTGTGGTGAGTGGTGTGAATATTTCTACATATAAAAAAGTTTATACAAATTCTAATGGTGATCTAAATTTATGTATTTTTAGCAGTAATACAAAATATAAAAATAGGACTTTTTTTCCTTTTGAAAGCGTGCCTTTGTCAGCCTTTTATTTATGCTTGACCAAGCCAGTAAGAATGCTGAAATTTAGGAGACCACACAGTCATAAGAACCATGAATTGTATTCATCTGGGGCATAGCTTTATTTATTCTAGGACTTACACTTCAAGTGGTTCTCCCTTTTGATATAAGAAATTCTGAAAAGAGAATCTACTTTTATAGAGCCAAGTAAACCCAAACATTGATCAGAGCTTGGCTGTATAAGAGATATTTTAGGATATTTATAGAATTCCTGTGTTCTTTTTCAAAAACCAAGAACACTGGCCTCTTGTTGGGCCTGATTTGTGTTCATCTCAGCTCCTCTTAAACCTGGCTTTATGGTGCATATACTTTGTAATTTAAAAATATCAAACATCCTAAGGTTTGTATTTCAAGGACTCAGAAACTTAAAGCATGATTTAAACACAGCATGCTGTGTGAATCAGTTATGAATTTAACTTTCCCTAGATAGCACTAGTGGTAAAGAACCTGCCTGCCAGTGCAGGAGACATAAGAGGCGCTGGTTCAATCTCTGGGTCGGAAAGATTCCCTGGAGGGGGGCATGACAACCCACTCTATTATTCTTGCCTGGTGAATCCCATGGACAGAGGAGCCTCGCGGGCTACAGTTGATGGGGTCACAAAGAGTCAAATCGACTGAAGTAACTTAGCACACGTGCATGAATGAATTGCAGTTCTTCAAAATCTGTGATTCTTTGAGCTATGGTCAATATGGCAATGGGAAGTGAATTAAAATGTTACAGTCTGATCAAGGCCCTCGGATTGGTCCCACCGGGTCGGCCCATGGCCCTGGCGGAGCACTGCGAAGACGGTCGAACTTGACTATCTAGAGGAAGTAAAAGTTGTACAAAATACATACATCTTAAAAAACAGTTTGTTATATTTGACATACAGCAGACTTAAATAACCATGAAACCACTACCACAGTCAAGAAGATGAACATCTAATTCTTCTCAAAAGTTTTCTTGCATCCATTGATAATCCTTCTTTCCCATCCCTCCCACTCCATCACCAGACAACCACTAGTCTGCTTTTTGTCTTTATAAGTTAGTTTGGATTTTCAAAAATTTTATATAAATAAAATCATGTAATATATACTTACTTGTAATCTGATTTCTTTCATTTAGTACATTTTGAGATTCATCCATGTTGTTGCTTGTATCAACAGTTAATTCCTTTGTTTAACCAAGTAGTATGCCACTGAGTAAATATTCCATGATTATTCATCAGTTTACCTAAACGTTTGGGTTGCTTCTAGTTTTTTGTCCATGATGAATAAAGGTTCTGTGAACATTTGCGTATATATCTTCTTATAGACATATGCTTTTATTTCTCTTGGGCAACTACCTAAAAGTGGAATGCCTGGGTCATGTGGTAGGTTTATGTTTAACATTTTAAGAAATTGCCAGACTGTTTTCCAAAGTGCTTGTATCATTTTATCACCAGCAGGGTATGACAGTTCCAGTTTCACTGCCTTACCAACACTTGGTATGATAAGTCTTTTTAATTTCAGTCCATGTAGGGGCTGTGTAGCCCTATTCAACGTGATCTTAATTTGCATTTTTCTGATGACTAGTAATGTTGAGCATCTTTTCATATGCTTATCAGACATTCATCTATCTTCTTCAGTGAAATGTCAAATCAAATCTTTTGTCAGTTTTAAATTGGTTTTGTCAGTGGACAACAAGGTCCTATTATATAGCACAGGGAACTATACTCAGTGTCCTGGGATAAATCATAATGGAAAAGAATATAAAAAAGAATGTATTCATATCACCTTGCCATATAGCAGAAATTAACAAAACATTAATAATTCAGCTATGCTTCATTAAATAAATAAATTGGATTTGTCTTATTGAGTTATATGAGTTGTTTCTGTATTCTGGATTTTTTTGTTTGTTTTGGTTGCTAAGTTGTGTCCGGTTCTTTTGCAACCCCAAGGCCTATAGCCCGCCAGGTTCCTCTGTCCGTGGGATTTCTAGGCAAGAAAACTAATTGGTTGCCATGCTTTCCTCCCAGGGATCTTCCCAACCCAGGAATCTACTTGTGTCTCCTGCATTGGCAGGTGGATTCTTTACCAGTGAACCACCAGGGAAGCCCCCATATTCAGGATATAAATTATTAATCACATGTGTGATTTGCAGTTGCTTTTTTCCATTAAGAAACTGCCAAACTGTTTTCCTAAGTGCTTGTGACATAACTAATCATATGCTTTACACTGTCTTCAAAGAGTAGAAGTTCTTAATTTTGATGAATCTTTTCATTTTGTGAATTGTGCTTTTCATATCTTACTCAATAAATTTTTATCTAATCGAAGATTGCAAAGATTTTTCCTATGTTTTCTTCTAAAAGTTTTATAATTTCAAGTCTGTGATCCATTTTGATTTTATTTTTGTGTATTTAGTCCAAAATAAGGATTGAAATTTCTTTTTAAAAATATGAATATCTAATAGTTTCAGCACCATTTGTTAAACAGTCTGTTTTTTCCAGCACTCAAATGCTTTTGTACCTTTGTTGAAAATCAAATATACATGGGAGTCTGTATCTGGTCTTTGGTATATTCTATCATTCTACTGTTTATCTTGACTCATGGAATACTGTTTTTATTACTATAGATTTGAAATAAGTTTTGAGGTCAGGTACAAATTCTCTAACTTTGTTTTTCTTTTTTCAAAGTATTTTAGCTCTTCTAGATCATTTCCATGCCCAAATGAATTTTAGACTCAGCTTGTCAATTTTGCACAAAAAGCCTGTTGGGATTTTGATTGTGGTTGTGTTGAAACTATAGATCAATTCGGGGAGAATTAATATATTAATAGTGTACATCTCTCTCTGTATTTTGTTTTTTAAAATATCTCTCTATAAAGCTTTCAGTGTGCAGGTCTTATAGGTCTTTTGTTTGATTTACTCCTAAGTATTTTACAATTCTCGATGATATTGTAGGTGGTATATTTTTAAAAATTTGTTTCTAATTTATTTCTAGTATATAGACTATAACAGATTATTTTTTTCATTTTTGCCTTGTATGCTGCAATCTTGCTAAACTCACATGTTATTTCTAGTGAGTATTTTGTAGATTCTGTTAGCTTTTCTATACAGAGAATTATACATAATGTCTGCAAATAAAGACTTACTTCTTTTCTAGTCAGGATGCCTTTTATTTCTTTTTCTTGCCTGATTGCACTGGCTAGCACCTCCAGGTTAATGTTTAATGGAAGTGGTGGGAGCAGACATCCTTGCCTCTCTTAGAGGGAAAGCTTTCGGTCTTTTACTATTTAAGTGTGATCTAGCTTTAGGTTTGTTGGTGTTTTTGTAGATGCCCCCTATCAATTTTAAGATATTCCTTTCTATTCCTAGTTTCTTAATAGGTTTTTTCCCCAATCAGGAATAGATGTTGTCAGATGCATGTATTGAAGTGGTCACATAGGTTTTCTTTTTTAGTTTATTAATATTAATTCCATTGTTTTTTGGGAGGGCGGGGGGAACCATGTGGCTTGTGAGATCTTAGTTCTCTAACCAGAGATTGAGTGAGTCTGAGCCACTGCAGTGAAAGTGCCACGTCCTAACCACTGGACTACCAGGGAATTTCCTAATTACATTGATTTTTGAGTTTTAAACCAACTTGTCACTCTTGCATAAAATCCTACTTGGTCTTGATGTTTTATTATCTTTTTATATGTTGCTTGATTTGCTTCATTTATTTGCTAAAATTATCTTAAAGAATTTTGGGGACTTCCCTGTCAGTCCAGTGGTTAAGACTCTGTGCTTCCAATGCAGGGGGCCTGGATTGGATCCCTGATCCTTGGTGGGGAAATGAGGATCCTGCATGTTGTATGGTATGGCCAAAAAAAAAAAAAGAATTTTGTATCTGTATTCATGGAAGAATATTGGTGTGTGGTTTTCTTGTGTTATTTCTCTGGCTTTGGTTTTAGAGTGTCCTGAAATCACGGTGCGGTACTTCCCACTGTGTTCACTTTAAAGAAGGTAAACTGCTTGCCATTGCAGGAGCCATAAGAGACAGGGGTTTGATCCTTGGGTTGGAAAGATCCCCTGGAGAAGGGCATGGTAACCTACTCCAGTATTCTTGCTTGGGGAATCCCATGGACAGGGGAGCCTGGCGGGCTACAGTCCATACCATCGCAAAGCATCGGGCATGACTGAAGTGCCTTAGCATGCATGTACAAGTCACAGTATGTATTGTAAAGTATTTCTTTTTTAATTTTCTGAAAGAGTTTATATAGAATTGGTATTGTTTCTGCTTTGTGTGTTTGGTTGAATTCATCAGTAAGCCATCTGTACCTGAAATTTTCTCTGTGGGAAAATTTTTCTCACTTCAAATTCACTTTGTTTAATAAATATAAAATTTATGTTATTCATTTGTTTCTGATGGTCTTTTGTTGTTTGTCTGTTTGAAGGTTGTGCCCTTTTTGTCTTAAGTAGTTAAATTTATCAGCATAAAATTGTTTAGGATATTTCCTTATCTTTTTAATAACTTCAGAATCTTAAATGATGTTACCTCTGTTATTCCTGATATTGTAAATTTCTGTCTTCCCTATTTTACCCTCCATCAGTCTGGTAGGTTTAAGTTTATCAAGTTTATTGGTCTAAGAATCAGCTTTTGGTTTGACTGTCTTTTTTTCCTATTTTTTTCTTCTTTGAAATTTTACTGATTTCTGTTATAATATTTATTATTTACTTTCTTTTATCTACTTTGGGTTTCATTGTTGTTTTGATATCCCTTTACTATTTTCTTAATATGGAAGCTGAGGCCATTTATTTGCAACTTGTCTTCTTTCCTGATAAAGGCATTTCCGTGCTGTACATGTTCCTCTAAATACTGCATTAGTTCCACCTCACAAATGTGCTGTGGCATTTTTCATTTAGTTCAAAATAATTTCTCATTTTTCCTTTGATGTTATCTTTGACTCATGGGCTTTATAGAGGTTTATATAGTTTGCAAATATTTGAGGATTTTCCAGATGTCTTTTTGTTACTAATTCCTAATTTGTAGTCAGGATATACTTTGTATGATTTGAATCCATTTAGATTTATTGAGACTTGCTTTATGACTCAGTATAGTGTGCACTTATTTGTTTTAACAAATATGTGTTTTGCTATTGTGGAATGGAGTGTTTTATAAATATCTGTTAAGTCTAGTTGGTTAATAGTGTTGTGCAAATCTCTGTATTCTTGATTTGCTATCAATTATTGACAGCTTTGTTGAAGTCTTTGGTTAATTGTGGATTTGTCTATTTTTCTCTAGTTCTATCAGGTTTTGCTTTGTATATTTTGAAGCTTTGTTATTAGGAACATAGACATTCAGGTTATGATGTCCTCCTGATGAAGACATAATATCATTATGTATTTTATCGTTATGAAATAGTCCTCTTTATCACTAGTGATATTCTTTGTCCTGGAATCTGCCTTATATAACTTTAATATAGCTTTCTAATCTAGCTTTCTTGTGACCTGTATTAGCATGGAATTTCTTTTTCCATCCTTTTATTAGTACTTTTAACTCACTTGTCTCTTTATAGTTAAAGTGGGTTTCTTTTAGGCAACATATAGTTAAGTATTGATCTTTTATCCAGTCTTTCAGTTGGGTTATTTGGACTAATTACATTTAATGTGTTTATACTTAATTATTTATATTTAATATGATTGGTTGCATTTAAATTGAATGGGTGGGTTTAAATCTACTATAAATATCTTACTATTTGTTTTCTTTCTCATATCTCTTCCTTCTCTCATTTTACTCTTTTAATGCTTTTTGAAGTGATTTTGTAGTTTTTACAATTCTACTTTCTATTTTGTTTTACATTAGTGATTGCCTTATAGTTTATATATCTTTTAATCTATAATAGCCTAACTTCAAGTGTTATTACCCTACTTCATTTGTAGTTAAGAGCCTTATAACATTATACTTAACGATTTTAACTTTCTGGCTTTTGTGCTATTGCCGTGCATTTTACTTCTGCTTATAAACTCTACAAAAATATTGTTTTTGCATCAAATAGTTGATTATATTTTTTTGAATAATATGGGAAAATATAAAAGTTTTACTTGTTGCAGGCAGCAGGGTAATTCTGGTCCTTGTTCATCCACCTTGATCAATAGAAATCGTCCCATGTCTGGTTTGGCCCTGAGTGATAGTATGTCCTGGAGCAAATCAGCAGTTTTCTTCCTTCTGTGGTTTTAAATCTGGTGTTTTCATCTCTTCAGGGAGGTATGATCTTGCGTTACTGAAGCTTGAACAAGTTCGATTTCTTTAGTGCCTTTTACTTATTTAAAGTCAGTACTTCAACAAGGTCACTGTATCTCCATCGTGTCACCCATATAGCCGTCTGACTCAGTATAATAAAAACTCTTCATACACTACTTTTTAAATTCCTCCAAATATGCCACAAACTGTTAATGGCATAAGCTGTGACTACAAATTTCACAGCACATCTCTTCCTGTAAATGGTGGAGTGGAAGTTGGGAATGTTTATTTGACCTGAATAAATCAATGAAATACTTTTTTCCTTTTCTGAAGGCACTGATTCTTGGCAAGCAAAGTCAATTTTTCTACGTTTAAACTAAACATCCAGTCTTTTTAAAAATCAAAGTGAAAGTGAAGTCGCTCAGATGTGTCTGACTCTTTGCAACCCCATGGACTGTTGCCTACCAAGCTCCTCTGTCTGTGGGATTTTTCAGGCAAGAATACTGAAGTGGGTTGCCATTTCCTTCTCCAGGAGATCTTCCCGACCCAGGGATTAAACCCAGTCTCCTGCATTGTAGGCAGACTCTTTACTGTCTGAGCCACATAACTAGCAGTCAGTTAAGCTACTAAATCATGCTTATTATTAGGTTAAAAAGTTAAGGTATATTTTTTGCCAAATAGACAATGGGAAGCACAAATAGGGGTGAGTTGGTGAAGGGCCTGCTTTTGGCATACAAACTGCTTGTTGTGTAGGCATGATAGTGACGTCTGTACTTGTTGGTTCACTCTAGATATTTTGACTGAAAAGAGAACACATTGACTTAGGAACAAATATGTATGTTGGCGGATCTAACCTGAAGCAAAGTTATTTGTGAATCTTGTCCTAATGGTGCTTACAGTTTAGTCAGGGAGGTAACTATTAATCAAATGCAAACTAAATATAAAACTAAAATTCTCACAAATACTGTATAAGAAAGTACACAGTGCCCTAAAAGTATATAACTAACTGATCTAATTTAGTTTGAGAGAATAAAGACTTTCTTAAGGCAATGACTAAGATCTGTGGGATGAATGGGGGTTAACTATGTAAAGGGAGTTAGGAGTGGGCAAGTGTTCCAGATGAAGAGGGTAATGTGTGAAGGCCCTGGGGTTAGTGAGCCTGGGAAATTTGAGGAGTTCTGAATAAAGACTGGAGTGGCTGGATCACAAATATTTAGAGGATGCATGGTATAAGATGCGGCAAAGGAAGTAGCTGTGTGTGCAGGATTTGGGTCTGGAAGTCAGTGCCTGCTCTATTTGCCTTAGAAAGGACCACTCTGACTTCAGTATAGAAGATAGATTGGTGTGGAGCAGGGAGACCAGTCAGAAGGCTGTTGTTATAATTGGGGCAGGAGATGATGGTAATTTAGACTAGGGAAATGGTGATAGAGAAGAGAGAAGTGGATAGGTTTGAGAGATATTTAGGAGGTTAAAATGAATAAGATTTGGTGAAAGATTAAATATGGGGCACTGAGATATGTGGGGAAGGGTGGGGAGATTTGATAAGGGTAGGTTGTGGTTTAATTGTGAATAGATACTGGAGGGAGTTGGTACTATTTAACGAGATAAAGCTCTTTGTTTTGTTGCTTGTTTTTGTTTTCCTAGTGAAATAGAAGCATTTTTTCTTCCAGGGAGATGTATATTTTATTTAGGGATGTTTCAGAGTCCTCTTCATCCTTTAGGACCTAGCACAAATATGACTTCTTCCCTGACATCTCTTTGCCTACTTTCCCCCATAGCTAGAAATTTTTCCCTTCTCTAAAACTTCTGTTAAGCTGTTTACAGTTCTATTATGGAACTTTTCACCATCTAACTTGTTGTTTTCTATTACTTGTATATGTTTAATTTCCTTTATTGTATTGAAAGCTGCTTATTGAATGGAAGATTTGTTCACTTTGATAGTCTCACAGCTAACAGTTTCTTTCTTATTCTTTAATGGCTTTGATAGTTACAATTAACAGTAATATTTTTTTTAATGCTATGACCTTGTGAGGGTGTGGGTTCCATGAGGGAGTATACTACCTCAGTTAATTAAAGCTTTGTGTACATTTAGTTCAGTTCAGTTCAGTCACTCAGTCGTGTCCGACTCTTTGCGACCCCATGAATCGCAGCACGCCAGGCCTCCCTGTCCATCACCAACTCCCGGAGTTCACTCAGACTCACGTCCATTGAGTCCATGATGCCATCCAGCCATCTCATCCACGGTCGTCCCCTTCTCCTCCTGCCCCCAATCCCTCCCAGCATCAAAGTCTTTTCCAATGAGCCAACTCTTCGCATGAGGTGGCCAGAGTACTGGAGTTTCAGCTTCAGCATCATTCCTTCCAAAGAAATCCCAGGGTTGATCTCCTTCAGAATGGACTGGTTGGATCTCCTTGCAGTCCAAGGGACTCTCAAGAGTCTTCTCTAACACCACAGTTCAAAAGCATCAGTTCTTCTGCGCTCAGCCTTCTTCACAGTCCAACTCTCACATCCATACATGACTACTGGAAAAACCATAGCCTTGACTAGACGGACCTTAGTCAGCAAAGTAATATCTCTGCTTTTGAATATGCTATCTAGGTTGAAGATTATATATATATATAAGAAGAATTCACTAGAGTAATAAAATGGTAGAAAGGTCTTTTATAATTTCAATTTTAGATCATTAGTCTATATTAAACATTACTTTTTTTTTAAAAAAAGGAACTATAGTTAAATATACTTTTGCTCAATTTTTTAAAGTAAAATAGGTTATTGATTTAATCATCAGTCTATAATTGATGAGCTAAGCATAGGCTTATAAAACACCTAACATTTGTGTAAGACTTAATAATTATTCAGAACATACTCACACAAAATATGTTTCAATCTCATCCTATAATAGTCCTATTAGATAAGTATTATTCTAATTTTGCAGATCCATGCCGTATTTTAAAGGATACTTTTGAAGACCTTGGGATGAAGTTATTTTGTGTTTTCAAAAAGCAAAATATTCCTTTTTACTTTCTCTAATAGATTGAACTGGAAGCTCTTTGAGTAGTAAAGTCACTGACAATATTCTAAGTAGTAATCTTTTGGGTGACTTGGCCTGAGTAGCTGTTTGGGCTATCATCTCAATCAAGTTCAAATTCTAGGATGAACTCCTCTCTAACCCATTCTATTTAAGCATTTTGTGATGTTTTTATATTTAGTTTAGAGAAAGCCCTTAAATGTGCCTCCCAAGTAACAAGTAAAGCTGCGTTTTAAAGTAGATTTACTTACATTAGAAAATAAAGGTACCTTAAGGGAAGGATGCAAATAGCAAGATCTTATCAATAAAGCACAGTTAAGATTTGGAATATGATGATATGATTCTTTAACATTCTTTTAGTGTATTAAAAGGAATCAGAGCAGCGTCCCAGTAGCCTTCTTTCCCCCAGGTTTTCAAAAAATACCTATTTCATTGTACATTTTCTACTTTTTCCAGGTGAGTGTCATCAAACTTAGTGGTGATTTAGGTTTCTAAACTGATAGGTTTCTGAGACCTACTCGAACTCCTTTATGAAAATCAGTACAATATTTTCTTAACATACGATCATCTTCAGAGTTTTGTGAATAAATTTTTCTCTTTTCCAGTGTTCTTTTAATGTTCCTTTTACAAAAAGTTTGTTTACTAAGGGATTAGAAACTTATATCTGTGTGTTATTTAGTTGCTAAATCGTGTCTGACTCTTTCTGTGACCTCATGGACTATAGCCTGTAGCCTGCCTGGCTCCTCTGTCCATGGGATTTCTCAGGCAAAAACACTAGAGTGGGTTGCCGGTTTCTTCTCCAGGAGATCTTTCAGACCCAGGGATTGAACTTGTGTCTCCTGAACTGCAGGTGACTTCTTTACCGCTGAGCTACCAGGGAAGCCATATTTGTGTAGTTCTTGGGTATGTGTGACTTAACACTTTTCTTTGTGTTCCTCATGGCAACTTTGTGAGATAGGGTTATAAATGGAAAAAACTGAGTCTGAAGGAGGGTGGGACTTGCTTAGAGACCTCAGTGTGGTTTTTTTAGCTGCTGTTGTTTTAGTTGTCAAGTTGTGCCTGGCTCTTTTATAACCCCATAGACAGTAGCCCACCAGGCTCCTCTGTCCATGAGATTTCCCTGACAAGATTACTGGAGTGGGTTGCCACTTCCTTCTCCAGGGGATTTTCCAACCCAGGGATCGAACGCATGTCTCCTGCTTGGCAGGCAGATTCTTTACCATTGAGCCACCTGAGAAGCCCTCAATGTATTAATAGTACTTCTTTCTAATAATAGAAATCAAGTAGTTCTGTTCTCTCTGTCATTATTACTGTTTCCCCTCAAACCCTAGATCTCTCTGCCTTTTGTTTTTCTGCACATTGCTTAAAAGAAACAAAGAACAACAAGCAAAAAAAAAAAAAACAAAACAAAAACCGGCATGCTTTTTTATCTTTAGCATTTTTCACTAAACTCAGTTCATTTTTGGTTTTAGGGTTTCTGATAATGTTTCTTATTTCTGGGTTCCTTTGGAAGTTTTTGGAGATAGATGTTCTTTAAAAGCTAAGCCTGGCTCTAGGACTGCCGTGTTTTTTATTTATGGTATTCTGTACCTTGAAGACAAAGGGCACCCTAAGTCTTCTCAAGGAGCATGGAATCCATGGAGCTGACTCCTGTTGTTATTGCTGGAAAAAAAAAAATCAGTGATTGTGCCACCAGCCTGACTCATGAAATGTTCAAGTGAATGGGTTTGGAATGTTAGGTGAAATGTGGAAATATTACTGTGCTTTATTAGCAATTCTGTTTTTATGTGGTATTAGAAAAGAGAAGCAAGTATGGGATTGTTCAGCTATTTTATAAAGCCAGTGCTTTTTGAAAAATGGAATACTTTGGGAGGCACGTTGACTCGAAAAAGATGCTGTCTGCTTTAACTGTGCTGAAGTAAAAAATGGAGAACGTGAAATTGACATGGCCATTTGCTTAAATAATATTTTCAGGTCTCCAGGAGTGAAGACTATAGTAGGAATGCAGTAAAAATGATTGGACGTTAAAATAACTTGAGAAGTCATTTATCTGTTTGCATCCTAGCATGTCATTTTAATGTATCCAGGAAGACAGTGAATCAAAACGACTGATGTGTGAACTGACTGCACTATTTATTAGAAGCAAATAATTTTGGAGTACATGAAAACCTTTATCAGGGAGCTAAGATTTTTATAACCAATAAAGGTTTATTTATGTTGGAGGATAAAATTATAGCTATGGTTAACTGTAGTTTTTGCATGAGGTAAAAATTGATGGTACAGATTGATCAGATTTTATAGTCTGGCCATTCATCATAAAATGAATCTGGAATGTTTACTTTTCACTTCTTAGCTTACACACAACTCTGGACCATTTAATTATATTTGAAATGTGTTTTTATTTTTAGATCTTAGTTGAACTGACCAGAGGCTGGTGGTAATAAATTTATGAAGTGTGGTATAGTCTGTGGATAGAGATTGCTAGAATTTCATTGCAGTTACTGTGGTCCTACATTCAACATGTCAACTAGTGTTAGTAAAAATGAGTCTTTCTACAGTCTACATAAGGATCACTAGGACTGCTTCTTAAAAATGCACATCATTGGACCTTTCCTCTCCCCAGCTCCCACCAATCAAAATCTCTGGAACTGTGCCTAGGATTTACATTTTAACAAGCACCAGGAAATTTGGAGGCACATTAAAATTTGAGATCCCCTTTACAGATGATTACACACATTACATGTATTGTTCTTTCTGTTTAACATAGTTAAATTAGAAGATCTTTGAAGGCAGGTAAGAACAAGGATATGTATTTTCAATTTAAGAATCAAAATATGCTGTATGCCTTAAGCTTATGCAGTGATGTATGTCAGTTGTTTCTCCATAAATCTGGAGGAAAATAAATTTTATCATCTAGAGGAGAAAAACAGATTTTTAGAGGTTTAAAATACAGCTAACATCTAATTACAGCATTCATTTATTTGTTTCTCCTGAGAATGCAATGTGGACTTGAATTTTATATTTCAACTCTTTCGTGTCCTACTCTTTGCGACCCCATGGACTGTAGCTTACCAAGCTCCTCCGTCCATGGGATTTTCCAGGCAAGAATACTGGAGTGGGTTGCCATTTTCTTCTCCAGGGGATCTTTCCGACCCAGGGATCGAAGCCGGGTATCCCACATTGTAGGCAGACGCTTTACCGTCTGAGCTACCAGGAAAGCCCCTTTAAACATCTAATGTTTGTTAAAGCAGGTAGAAAGTACTCTAAGGCTTCTAAAGGGTACATTTCATTTCCCATTGCACTGAAGAAA
This sequence comes from Aepyceros melampus, assembly GCA_006408695.1. Taxonomy (NCBI): domain Eukaryota; kingdom Metazoa; phylum Chordata; class Mammalia; order Artiodactyla; family Bovidae; genus Aepyceros; species Aepyceros melampus. The sequence goes on from SJXQ01012165.1 coordinate 206,875, forward strand.
TATAGATAAGCTATATGTTGAATTTGCACTATGCTCGCTCACTCCTAATGTTCTTTCACATGTTAGTTTTTCTGAAACTCGCTTTGATAAAATATAAAAAGAGAAAGGATGGGGAAAAAACTCGGTTTCTTATTTAATATTGTATGAAATTTGTGTGATGTGTTTATCCTTGTTAGAATTTTCAACTTTTTTCCCTCAAAAGTAAATATTCAGAACCTCAGAAAATACTCCCAAGGCATTTACCCTGGCCCTCAATGGCCTTGGGCATAAAGTTTGAAAATCACTGGGAGTTAAGGTGGTTAATATTTATTAAGTTATGAGAGGCGAGAAGAAGGGAGAGTCTGAAGTACTGTCAAACTGTTCAATCCTTAGAGCAGTTATTCTCAACCCGAGGCAGCTCTGCCCTCCTGCCAAACATGTTTGGCCATGTCTGGAGACAATTTTGGTTGTCACATCTGGGGTGAGGGGAGGGGGCTCCTCATGTTAGGAGGTGGAGGGCAGGGTACTGCTGAACGTTGTTCAGTACACAGGATGGCCCCCTACCACACAGAATCATCCTGCCTCTAACATCAGTAGTGTCTTAGTTTGAGAAGCCCTGTCTTAATCAAACCAGCTTTCTCAAATATGACTTGGTTTATAGACCATATTCTAAAATATAACTTGGTTTACAGACCATATCCTCCGTCAGTAAGAGTTCAATGGACAAGAGGCCAATTTTTTTTTTTTTTTTTTGTAAATGAGTAGCTGGGTAAATTGTCTTGCTGTTGCTGTTGGGTTACTCTTTCATTAGAGTGTTTGTTTGGCAGATATTTTGATTAAACCTTAGTTTTCTTTCAACAGTTTTATCAAAGTCCTTACTAAGAAAATGTTATTTACATTGTGTGTGATAGCCTGTTAGATGTGCACAGTATGAGATGACAACAGCTTCTCTTTTAAAATCGCCCTTCCCCATGTGGAGGGTGTTTCGCTTTTATTTTATAACCAGTTTTTAATCAGACAGTTTGGCTTCTTTTAAAAAGAAATTTTAAATCACGCTTATTGAAGTCAGTTGTCTTTTTTTAAAGTGGAAATATTTCTAGTTGTAGAATCTCCATAAACATGTTTATATTAATGCAGCAGCATTTTAATCCAGTAATTAAGGAACTTCTATAAAGAGAGAAAAAAACTTGAGTTTAGAATGTTGTGTTTCAGTTTTTGAGCAATGATCTCCTGCCCTTGTTAAGTCCCAACAGCCAGTCATAGGAAAAGCTTTCCCGAATTGATTGCTGCTGTTCAGTCTCTTAAGTCGTTTCCGACTCTGCAACCACAGCAAAGTGGTCTGGACTGCAGCACTCCAAGCTCCACTGTCCTCCTGTATCTCCCAGAGTTTGCTCAGATTCTGTCCATTGAGTCAGAGATGCTATATAACCATCTCATCCTCTGCTGCCCCTTTCTCCTTTTGCCTTCAGTCTTTTCCAGCATCAGGGTATTTTCCAAAGAGTTGGCTCTTTGCATCAGGTGGCCAAAGTAATGGACGGTCAGCTTCAGCATCAGTCCTTCCAATGAATATTCAGAGTTGATTTCCTTTAGGATTGACTGGTTTGAACTCCTTGCAGTCCAAGGAACTCTCAAAGTTTTCTGGAGTTGATGCCTTAACATTAGCCAGAAAAAGTACACTAAGGAAGTTCTGGTCACCCAAAATGCTTCTTTCAGCTTTATTCCCTCTGTAGTGGATATGTTGTATTTTACCCTGTTGCTGTGGCATTATATGTTTAATAGGGTACAGGGAATCCTGACATGCTGCAGTCCGTGGGGTCACAAATAGTCAGACACGACTGAGTCACTGAACAACACCACCACATTTCAGATCATTTTTGCTTTTTATTTCAGGAAGAATTGAAGTATCTGATTGTTGAACAATGTTGGAACTATCTATCTATCTATCTATCTATTTTTTGCTTGTGCCAATCAGCTTCCAGGATCTTAGTTTCCCAACCAGGAATTGAGCCCGGACCACAGCAGTGGAAGCACTAGGTCCTGTCCACTGGACTGCCAGGGAATTCCATGTTGGAACTATATTCTTACTCAGTTCAGTTCAGTTCAGTCGCTCAGTCGTGTCTGACTCTTTGCGACCCCATGAATCGTAGCACGCCAGGCCTCCCTGTCCATATTACCTTATTTTAAAGTTTTCCCCAAGATTTTTTTCATAAGGCAGTTGAGATGGTATCTCTTCATTTGTAGCATAAAATATATTCTTACTAAGTGGGTAAATTAGAAACCTGGTAACTCGGAAAGAAATTTTTCACAAAAGTATAGTAAATCTAGTACTTCAACACTTTCTATGGATGTAGAAAATAAGAGCTGTTAATTTCACTCAGTTTTATGGCCAGTTACATCACTTCATGGGAAATAGATGGGGAAAAGTGGAAACAGTGTCAGACTTTATTTTTTTGGGCTCCAAAATCACTGCAGATGGTGACTGCAGCCATGAAATTAAAAGACGCTTACTCCTTGGAAGAAAAGTTATGACCAACCTAGACAGCATATTCAAAAGCAGAGACATTACTTTGCTGACTAAGGTCCGTCTAGTCAAGGCTATGGTTTTTCCAGTAGTCATGTATGGATGTGAGAGTTGGACTGTGAAGAAGGCTGAGCGCTGAAGAATTGATGCTTTTGAACTGTGGTGTTGGAGAAGACTCTTGAGAGTCCCTTGGACTGCAAGGAGATCCAACCAGTCCATTCTGAAGGAGATCAACCCTGGGATTTCTTTGGAAGGAATGATGCTGAAGCTGAAACTCCAGTACTTTGGCCACCTCATGCAAAGAGTTGACTCATTGAAAAAGACTTTGGTGCTGGGAGAGATTGGGAGCAGGAGGAGAAGGGGACGACAGAGGATGAGATGGCTGGATGGCATCACTGACTCAATGGACATGAATCTGATTGAACTCTGGGAGATGGTGATGGACAGGAAGGCCTGGCGTGCTGCGATTCTTGGGGTCGCAAAGAGTCGGACATGACTGAGTGGACTGAACTGAACTGAGCAGTGACTAACACAGGTTTTACCTAATGTATATTGTTCTATTTCAGCATGGGAGTGGTAGAAAATAATTGTATTAAGTAGAAGCACAAGGTATTTGTAAACAGTGACTTTCCATGCAAGGGAATGCATGACCATCCTACTTTATGTGATACTTGGTAATTCTGTCTATGGGAGAGTGCTTTTGAGTTTGCACTAGGGAGAAACTGCCACATTGCCAAAACAACGGTGTCTGGTTACTATGATTTGTAAGATAAGTTCCCAAAGAACTATTTGTGTTATGAGAGCCATTTTTCAATTTATTGCTTACCCTTTGGTTATTTCTGGTGTATTGCCTTGATGAAGTCAGCCCTTGTCTTTAGAAATAAAATGCAAATTTGAAGGACAATGTTAGAAACATAGCTTTTCTTCTGACCTATTTGAGTAAAGTAGGCTTCTCCAAAGAATAGAAGAGGCTGGCAGAGAGTCAGATGGTTGGATAACATCACTGACAAAATGAACATGAACTTGGGCAAACTTAGGGAGATAGTGCAGAGAAGGCAATGGCACCCCACTCCAGTACTCTTGCCTGGAAAATCCCATGGACGGAGGAGCCTGGTAGGCTGCAGTCCATGGGGTCGCACAGAGTTGGGACACGACTGAGCGACTTCACTTTCACTTTTCACTTTCATGCACTGGAGAAGGAAATGGCAGCCGACTCCAGTGTTCTTGCCTGGAGAATCCCAGGGATGGGGGAGCCTGGTGGGCTGCCATTTGGGGTTGCACAGAGTCAGACACGAATGAAGCGACTTAGCAGCAGGGAGATAGTGAGGGATAGGGAGGCCTGGTTTGCTGCACTCCATGGGGTCTCAAAGAGACACGACTTAGCAACTGAATAACAACTACAGGCTTCCCCCTCCATGACTCAACGGTAAACAATGCAGGAGACAGAGGTTTGATCCCTGGGTCAGGAAGATCCCCTGGAAAAGGAATTGGCAACCCACTCCAGTATTCTTGCCTGGGAAATCCCATGGACAGAGGAGCCTGGTGGGCTACAGTCCGTGGGGTCACAAAAGAGTTGGACATGACTTAGTGACTAAACAACAACACCAACAGTACAGAATTACTCTAGTCTTACAAATTGAATACTTATTTAGGTTGCTTACTATGGCAGTAGGAGTGTTTCCCATGGACGGAGGAGCCTGGTGGGCTGCAGTCCATGGGATCGCTAAGGGTCGTACACGACTGAGCAACTTCACTTTTCCTTTTCACTTTCATGCATTGGAGAAGGAAATGGCAACCCACTCCAGTGTTCTTGCCTGGAGAATCCCAGGGACGGTGGAGCCTGGTGGGCTGCCGTCTCTGGGGTCACACAGAGTCAGACACGACTGAAGTGACTCAGCTGCAGCAGCAGGAGTGTTTAAGTTGATCATAGTACTCTGGGCTTTTGTGTTTACTCAGTTATAATTTACATACAATAAATTTTACCCCTTTTATGGGTGTAATTCTGTGAACTTAGATAAGTAGAGACAGTCAAGTAAACTCCCATCTATAGTCTAGAGTGAATGTTTCCATCACCCTGAAGGTAGCCTTGTCTCGCTTACAGTCAGTCCTCCTTTCCCACTTCTAGTTTTTGGCAACTACTGATCTTTCTAACTGTATCCTATTGCTTTTTTCAGAATGTTATATAAATGGAATCATAGAGTATTTCTGGTTTCTTTAACTTACCATGATTCTTTTCAGAGTCTTCCATTTTTAAGTTTTAAGTTTTTTAATGAGTCAGTATTTCATTCCTTTTCATTGCCAAGTAGTATTCTATCACATGAATGTGCCACAGTTCATTTGTTCATTTGCAGGTTAATGGATATTTTGCTTTCAGTTTTCAGCAGCTATGAATAAATTGCTCTATTCATTGGCATGCAGGTTTTTGTCTGGGTATCTGTTTTTTATTTCTCCTGGGTAAGTGTCGAGGAATATTTGATCACTGGGTCATATGGTTAAGAGTATGTTTAACTTTATAAGAACTTGCTGTACTGTTTTCTAAGGGACTGTTCTCTCTCTAAATTGATTGCTCAGTCAATCGACATACATACATATAGTGGTAAGCTATTGATAAAATTGATTGTTTTAACCATTTTTAAATGATAAACTTCAGTGGCATTAAGTACATTCACATTATTGTGCAGTCATCACCACCCTTCATCTCCAAAATTTTTTCATCTTGTCAAACTGAAACTCTGTAGCCATTGTATAACAATTCCCAATTTTTACTCCCCTTAACCACAATTCTGCAACCACAATTCTACTTTATGAGTTTAACTCTTCTAGGCACTTCTTATAAGTGGGATCATAATATATTTGTCCTTTTGTGACTGTTTATTTGATTTATCATAATGTCTTCAAGGTTCATTCATATGATAGCATGCGTCACAGTGTCTTTCCTTTGTAAAACTGAATAATATTCCAGTGTATATATACCACATTTTGTTTATCCATTCATCTATCAATGGGCGCTTGGGATATTTCCACTTTTAGCTTTTGTGAATAATGCTGGAACATTGGTATACAAATATCTATTTGAGTCTCTGTACTCGGTTTATTTAGGCATCTTTGTACCTTCTCAAAAGTAGAATTGCATCGTATATTAATTCTGTATTTACTTTTTTTTTTGAGGAACCACCGTACTGTTTTCCACAGTGCTATGACATTTTATGTTCTCACAGAAATATACAAGGCTTACATCCTTGCCAACACTTGTTACTTCTGTCTTCCTTTCCTTTGATAATAATATTCTAATGAGAGTGAAGTGGTATCTCATTGTGGCTTTAATATCACAAGTTGTGTTTCTTTTGTTACATTGTGAAAAATGTCTCTCAAAGTATTTTGTTTTGCTTTTAAAATTAAGAACTTAAATTATTTTTCAGGAAAATAACAATAAGCTTTCCTGTATTCTGATAATGTACGTGATATTGTAACCAGCTTAAAATTGGATTGTCCTCGATTTCCTGCTCTCTCATACTCATAGCTGGGACTGTCAAACTGAAGAATCTGTTCTGTACTTTAGTAGTTGTTTTTTAACCTACTCCTTAGACCTTCCCAGCGTACACGTTTTCATCCTTTTCACAGTTAGTATTGACTTACTCACTGGTTTTAAAAAGCTGTAATTCTGGTTCTATTACCAATCAAATGATTTTCTTTTCTCACATCTCTCCCACCCCTAGTACAAAGTTTTGATATGACTAGTCTTTCTATGCAAACTTCCTATTAATTTAAGTTCCTAGTAACTATATTGTCTTATGAGTTGGAGCCATAATGATGATGGGTTAGATCAAATTTAGTGTCCCTACTAGCAAAAAATATAGCATATTTAAAATGTTCCATCTTAGAAGTTTGCTATTAAAACTATGTATGAAAAATAGTCTAGTACTAGATTGAAAAGTAGGGATGTATGATGCTACATTTTAGACTAATTGAGCAAAATACCTTAAACAATTAAGAAGGTGTTCTTGAACTGTGGAGACTACATTGTTCATAAATTATGTAGCAGTGAATTAGAAAAATTGTGTTGCTGCTAATACAGTTGTACTTTTTTTTAATTTTTTTTGTCAATTGACAGATACTTGAACATCTACTAAAGAAGAGAAGCTTCGTGCTCGGGACTTTAGAGGGTTTTGTTGTTGTTTAGTCACAAAGTCGTGTCTGACCCGTGCACTGCAGGCTCCTCTGTCCATGGGGTTTCCCAGACAAGAATATTGGAGTGGGTTCCATTTCTTTCTTCAGGGGATCTTCCCAATCCAGGGATCAAACCCACGTCTCCTGCATTGGCAGATAGATTCTTTACCACTGAGCCACCATGGAAGCCCATTGTGGGTGCAGGCAGGTAATTATAATAATTGATATTTTATGATGCTTAACAAATGGTAGACACTTTTGTGTGTGTGTGTATGCGTAATCGCTCAGTTGTGTATGATTCTTTGTGACCCTGTGGACTGTAACTTGCCAGGCTCCTCTGTCCATGGGATGTTCCAGGCGAAGAGTACTGGAGTGAGTTGCCATTTCCTACTCCAGGGGATATCCTGACCCAGGAGTTGAACCTACATCTCTTGCATCTCCTGCATTGGCAGGCAGATTCTTCACCACTGCGCCACCTGGGAGGCACAGGCACCTTTTCAGGCACTCAGAATTTATTGCTTATATAATTTTTACAACAGCTATATGCTGTTATGCTCACTTTGCAGATGAGAAATCTGAGGCATAGGGAAGGTAAGTATCTTGGTCAAGGTCACAAAGCTGATGATAGAGCTTGGATTTGAGCTGGGATGGTATGGTTCCAGAGTCTGTGCTCTTAACCTGTAGTGTATACCAGAAAGTAGAAAACATGGTTTTTGCCCTCAAATGACCTATAATCTTCCTTGCTGGCTCACACAGTAAAGGATCTGCCTGTGGTGCAGGAGACCCAGTTTCAATCCCTGGGTCAGGAAGATCCTCCAGAGATGGGAATGGTAACCTACTCCACATTCTTGCCTCGAGAATTCCATGGACAGAGGAGCCTGGTGGGCTACATTCAATGGGGTCGAAAAGAGTTGAACACAACTGAGTGACTAACACTTTTCACTTTTTCAACCCGTAGTTTAGTTGAGGTAACATGTATCAAACACACGCAAAGATATACTATATATATATATATATATATATATATATATGTATTTTATACAGCATATATTTTTATAGGATATAGACTGTAAATAGGGAAACCTAGGTTCGATCCCTGGGTCAGGAAGATCCCCTGGAGAAGGAAATGGCAACCCACTCCAGTATTCTTGCCTGGAGAATCCCATGGACAGAGGAGCTTGGTAGGCTCCAGTCCACGGGGTCACAAAGAGTCGGACACGACTGAGTGACTTCACTTCACTTCAGACTGTAAATAAAGGCAATAAGTAGAGGGATGGGTCCAGTTAGTTGACTAGATTGGCATACAAAGCAGAATCAGAATTCTCATCTCTGGAAATATTGTTGCAGAATACTGTGGAGAGCTGCGAGGGGCTATCCACTGTGTATATGCACTCTGGATAAGATGGGAAGAAACACCATTATTTCAGGTAGTACTTTTTTTGTTCTTTAAAAAAGTGGTTTTGGCCATGCATATGTAGTCATATTGAATAGTTTATTATTAACATTCCTTCACTTTCGTAATCTCTTAAAATTAAAAGGTGTAAAAACTTCAGAGTAAGGATGTTGAAAGACCAAGCTGCCTTTTCAAGGGATTTCTACTTGCACTACCCTTTGAAAGTCATTCTTTCTTAATGTGTGGGAGAAGATGGGGAAAGGGAAGAAGAGAAGGGGACAGCTCCATTTATCCAGTCCTCATCAGTGACCTTCGTTAGATGGGGAAAGGGAAGAAGAGAAGGGGACAGCTGCGTTTATCCAGTCCCCATAAGTGACCTTCGTTAGATGCATGTTAGTACTTGCGGTCTGCGTCACGCATTACACAGCATGCTGTCATGTGCGGTCGCCCGCTCGTGACTCTGAGTAAATCTGCTCAGTGATTGAGGCCTGGCCTCAGGGGAAGCACACATCCACTTAGGGCAACTAGGAAATTAAGACTGGGTTTCAGCCTTTGGTCCTTCCTTGTATAGCTGCTTTGGCCCTCCGTCACATTTGGTGACCCAAAGATTATATTCCTAGGTTGATTCTCCTCTTCTTTTATTAACTTTATTATTCCCCAAATGTGTCACAGACAGGAGGACAGAGTGGTTTGAAGATAAGAGACTTAACAAAGGTTTTTATTTGTAAAAGAAATTTCTTTTTAACAATCACTATTACCCAGTCCTTAATGACAGTATATTCAAGTATAAGTTCAGCATTTTCTTTTGACTTGGAATTATTCTTGAGTTTTAGTGAGATATGTAGCCTCTTAAAAATTAAGCTGTGGGAAAAAAAATACTTTCTGTTCTGAAATGAAAGCACTTAAAATCATAAGAAAGTTTAGTGTCCCCTTTTTCCTGTGGAAATAATAAAAACAGCATTAACTTTTATTCTCTGTGTCATTGATACTGCTTTCTCTGATTTTTGAAATTTCAAGGATAGATTATCTGGGAAGAACACATCTTTTTGGAACTTAGTTTAACAGGAAAGAAGTGGAATGAGAGTTTTACTTGTAACGTTACTTCTGTTCAGTTCAGTTCAGTTCAGTCGCGCAGTCGTGTCAGACTCTTTGCGACCCCATGAATCGCAGTACGCCAGGTCTCCCTGTCCATCACCAACTCCCGGAGTTCACTCAGACTCACGTCCATTGAGTCTGTGATGCCATCCAGCCATCTCATCCTCGGTCGTCCCTTTCTCCTCCTGCCCCCAATCCCTCCCAGCATCAGGGTCTTTTCCAATGAGTCAACTCTTCACATAAGGTGGCCAAAGTACTGGAGCTTCAGCTTCAGCATCATTCCTTCCAAAGAAATCCCAGGGTTGATCTCCTTCAGAATGGACTGGTTGGATCTCCTTGCAGTCCAAGGGACTCTCAAGAGTCTTCTCCAACACCACAGTTCAAAAGCATCAATTCTTCTGCGCTCAGCCTTCTTCACAGTCCAACTCTCACATCCATACATGACCACAGGAAAAACCATAGCCTTGACTAGACGGACCTTAGTCGGCAAAGTAATGTCTCTGCTTTTGAATATACTATCTAGGTTGGTCATAACTTTTCTTCCAAGGAGTAAGCGCCTTTTAATTTCATGGCTGCAGTCACCATCTGCAGTGATTTTGGAGCCCAAAAAAACAAAGTCTGACACTGTTTCTACTGTTTCCCCATCTATTTCCCATGAAGTGATGGGGCCAGATGCCATGATCTTCGTTTTCTGAATGTTGAGCTTTAAGCCAACTTTTTCACTCTCCTCTTTCACTTTCAACAAGAGGCTTTTTAGCTCCTCCTCACTTTCTGCCATAAGGGTGGTGTCATCTGCATATCTGAGGTTATTGATATTTCTCCCAGCAATCTTGATTCCAGCTTGTGTTTCTTCCAGTCCAGCGTTTCTCATGATGTACTCTGCATAGAAGTTAAAGAAGCAGGGTGACAATATACAGCCTTGACGTACTCCTTTTCCTATTTGGAACCAGTCTGTTGTTCCATGTCCAGTTTTAACTGTTGCTTCCTGACCTGCATACAGATTTCTCAAGAGGCAGGTCAGGTGGTCTGGTATTCCCATTTCTTTCAGAATTTTCCACAGTTTACTGTGATCCACACAGTCAAAGGCTTTGGCATAGTCAATAAAGCAGAAATAGATGTTTTTCTGGAACTCTCTTGCTTTTTCCATGATCCAGCGGATGTTGGCAATTTGATCTCTGGTTCCTCTGCCTTTTCTAAAACCAGCTTGAACATCAGTGCTAGGGATAAATTCCTATAGTGGTAATCTTTGCATAAAAAGGCTTTCAGTATATTTGTTTTTCTTTTCTCAATATTTTTCTTAAATCCAAACTTTTGTTGCTGTTCTTTGAGCTAGCCTATAGGCATGTTTCTCCTTCAATTTCTGATCAGGACAATTGTACATAACTTCAGTTGAATTCTGATATTGTTGCTTTGTTCCTAAAGAATAGAAATTTGCAATGAATGAATGACTGGTAGAAAAGAGGGCCAGAGACCACTACCTCTCTACCCTACTTACTAAAGTGTATAAAAAATTAGAAAGGAACAAAAGGTTGCCTTTGTGGCTATGTTATGGAAAGCTGTAGAAAACCTATGTGAAAATGTCTGTTTTCTTCAGAAGACATTTTATGGAACAAAATTGAAAGGAATTTTATTTTAGAAAGATAACCTAGTTCAGTTTTCATTTTTACATAATGTTTATCAGCATGGGCCTTCTGACCCTGATGAAGTGTTCTTTCTGTGTCACTTCTTGGGTGTGTAGGATCTCTTTGGTGACTTACCGAATCTCTCTGTTGAAAAACCTCAGAATTAGAAAAAACTGACCCATATAGAAAATGCATATTGCATTTAGAAATGAAGTGCCTGTCAGTTTTGTTACTTGGAAGTCAGATAAACTAGAGTTCCAATCCTGGTTCAGCAATTCATTAATTGAATAACAGGTTACTTAATCTCCATGTGTCTAATATTCCTGGGCTGTGATAATTTAAATCTAATTTATTGTAAGGATAATGTGAATTACTCAGTGTCTCATATTGAGACTCATTTTATGTGGTTTGAAACATAGTACACTCTACAGTTTTTTGGTATATTATTTTTGGTAAATAGCTTGATCGATGTGTAATTTTGCTTACCATAAAATTCACTTATTGTAATTGTACAATTCACTGATTTTTAGTAAATTTATACAGCTGTGCAACCATCAATTCAGTCCAATTTTAGAACAATTCCATTACTCCCCACAAAATTCCCTTATGTCTGTTTGTAGTTAATTCCTGCTCCCAGCCCTAGACAACCACTAATCTACTTCTGACTAGCTAAATTGCCTTTTATGGACATTTCATATGAATGGAATCAAATAATATGTGGTTGGTTTCTTTCACTCACCGTAAATGTTTTCAAAGTTCACATGTTTTAGCATGAATCAGTATCTCATTTCATTTTATGGCTGAATAATATTCCCACTGTACTGCTATATCACACATAGTTTATTCATTCATTCATTGATGGGCATTTGTGGTGTTGCTACTTTTTAGCTGTCATGAATAAAACTGGTGTGAATATTCATGTATAAGTTTTTGTTATGTTTTCATTGAAGGGATGGGTCATTCGATAACCCTATGTTATTTCCTTTTGAGGAAATGCCAAACTGCTTTCTGAAGCACCTGCACCATTCTGCGTTTCTACCCACAATGTATGAGGCTTCCAATTTTTCCATATCCTCTGCAACACTTATTTTCTGTGTGTGTGTGTGTCTGTGTTTTGTATAGCTATCCCAGTAGGTGTGAAGTGGTATCTCACTGGTTTGAATTTGCATTTTCCTGATTAGCAGTGATATTGAATACCTTTTAATTTGTGTATTTTCCTGATTACCGTGATGTTGAATGCCTATTAGACATTCTTGTATCTTTTTTTAGTGAAATGTTAATTCATATCTTTGGCCCATTTAAAAAATGAGCTGTTTATCTTGTTGGGTTCTATAAATTATTGATATATTCAGAATACAAAGCTTTTTTTAAAGGATATGTGATTTTAAGATATTTTCTCCTAGTTTATGGCTTGTCTTTTTATTTCTTATGTCTTTTGAAATGCAGAATTTTAGTTTTGGTAAATTTGAGCTTTTCAGTTTTTTAATTTTATGAATTAGGCTTTTGGTAGCATATATAAGGGGCCTCCCTGGTGAGTCAGATAGGCAAAAATCTGCTTGCAATGCAGGAAACTCGGGTTCAATCACTGGGTTGGAAAGATTCCTTGGAGAAGGGAATGGCTGGCTGCCCACTCCAGTATTCTTGCCTGGAGAATTCCATGGACAGAGGAGCCTGGTGGGCTACAGTCCATGAGGTTGCAAAAGAGTCAGACATAACTTAGTGACTAAACAATAACAATCATATATAAGAACTCTGCTGAGCTAAGGTCATAATGATGATATGTGGTTCTTTTAGAAATTTTGTAGTTTTAGCTCTTGGGTTTAGGTCTGTGAACAATTTTCAATTTTGTTTTTATGTGTGGTATGAGATAAGAGTCTATATACTCATTTTTTCCATGATATTCGATTATCCTGTCACTGTTTGTTTAAAAAAACTATCCTTGCCTTGTCACATTTTAACATATCTGTTAAAATACAATTGACCATAAGATAAGACTATTAGTAAATTTTTGATATGTTGTACATACATTGAAGCATTTTTTATATAAGCACAGTAAGTTAGAATAATTAAAATATTAAGGCTATGACCATTTACCTAACTAAAGAAGGAAAATCTTTATTTCAAATATAGAAATGGTCTTTTCCATATTATTCCAAATTCATCAGGGCAATTTGTAAAAGAAGTATAACACATTTTAAATTATGGCTGCATTAAACATGATTTGCTTAAAAGATCAATCTATATCTTTTTCTACTTTTTTCTGGGCCTCTGGCTACTGACTTCTACCCAAATTTCAGTATCAGTAATATATCATTGCTAATTGACAGATCATACAACTTTCAGAGGATATTAAGAAAAATGCTAATGTTTCTTTTCTGTTTAATGGTAAGTTGCTCTTAAATATTCCTCTGAGTCACACTTACTATTTTGGCTTACAAAAGAGCATTTTTATTTTCATAAAAATATTATGTAACCTCAACTATATTACCTCTGTGTATGACAGATAATTTATTCTTTTTTTGTTATATTTTATACAAGTTAAATCTTGAATATTACCTTGACCACAGGGTACATTGACTTTTGAATACTGTATCATATAGGAAATATAAAGAAGCCATATGTCGTTTCCAGTATATCTGATTTAGTTCCGGTTTTTGGATGTTACCTTTAGGGATAAATCTGAAAGCTAAAGGTATTTTTCTTTACCTTGTTTAACGTGAAGTCACTCAGTCGTGTCCGACTCTTTGTGTCTCCATGGTCTGTACCCTACCAGGCTCCTCCGCCTGTGGGATTTTCAAGGCAAGAATACTGGAGTAGGTTGCCATTTCCTTCTCCAGAAGATCTTCCTGACCCAGCGATCGAACCCTGGTCTCTCGCATTGTAGGCAGACGCTTTACCGGCTGAGCCACCAGGGAAGTCAGCAGATATAATCAAATACTAACCTTGATCTTCTGACTTTGCTTTTCCTGTCATATATTCCTTTTTTATTTTATTTTCCTTCCTCTTTTCTTTTTTTACATTTAAAAATATAAAACATTTGTAATTTCATTTTGTTAGGTTATGAGATGAATTTGTATAATTTCCAGATAATTAGAGTATAACCCTCTGAATGCCAAGATCCTCTCAATGGCAAGCTTCTTGGATGGGAATATTCAGATTCATTTTCTTGCCTTCTTAGAAAGTAAACATCAAACTTAATTTAACATTCTCATTTATTTATTTAACCATTTCAGAGTGGTGAAATAATGGTGTTTTTCAGAAACTTGGCATAAGCTGAACATAGATATCAATTATCTTATTTTCTCATCAGCCCACAAATTAAGTGTTAGTATCTTTAGACTGAGGATTAGTTGAATTAATCCTAGGGCAGTAAAATAATTTTAGCTTGCCAGTCACATGAGTTGAGTGGCAGAATGCTATTATAAATTCTCGGCAGTCTGACCACAGAGTATGAACTCTTAATCTAGGCGGCATTACCTTTACATCTTTCTAAAAGTCGGCAATTACATGGTACTAGAATGCTCTCAATAAGACTATTTATTCCTTTATCAGAATCCCAATTTGGCTATTCCTTTTTTTTTTTTTTTTTGAGTGTGCATATCTGCCTTTCTGGTTTTTGTTTCCTTGTTTTATGGCTTCTTCTTTCTCCTTTGATATTTTACTATTATCAGTGTACACAGTTGTTTCTATTCCTCTTATTTTTTTTTTCTAATCTTCCATAGGCTTGACAATCAGATAAACAATCTTGTTAATGTTTTTTTAATCTAAAAAGTGAGTAGCTCATAAGGGAGGATAATATAAATTACTAGATAAATTATCTTCAGATATGCAAGGTGTTACAACAGTGAGATGATATGTGGGACACGGAAGAATTTTTCCAGAAGGATCGAATATTATTTTTGTATGTAAACATAACTTACATGTTTTGTTCCAGTTATCTTAGTGCTATGACATGGCTTGTGTAGGTGCATTCACTTCAAGTTATATGAAACATATGCAACCAAGCAAATATGTTTATTGAAATTGTCAGTTCTGGGAGTAAAGGAATAGTAGGTCTTTTTAATAACAAACCAAATCCACAAATACTTATTTTCTGTTTTATGTGTGGTGCTGGGTAGGACGCAAATAAGTAAGGATAGGTTCCACCCCTCAGAAGGAAACAAAATACAAATTTGTGAAAATTAAGTAACTTCCAATTTTATAGATGTGCAAGAAACTGATATATCATTTTGATACATCACTGATGTGTCCATTAGCTCTGGTGACTAGAACTAAAGTCTGGATGTGGGAGATATAATTTTTGGTTTTCTAGAATTTTTGCTATGGTTGTTTTATTTTCACAATGTCAGTAAGAGCTAAAAAAAAAAAAAAAAAAGAGAGAGAGAGAGAGAGAGAAAGTAAACATCAATAGGGGAATGGCATCCAGTCCAGTATTCTTACCTGGGAAATCCATGGATAGAGGAGCCTGACAAGCTACAGTCTGTGAGGTCACAAAGAGTCGGGCATGACTGAGCGGCTAACACATACACACAAATGACAATAACTTTAAGTAACAGTACAATACTGTAGTAGAAGCTGTTCTCCAGAAATGAACGGACAAATTGATGAATGATAGCTGTTTTAGTAGGCAAGAAGTCTTTCTGGGTATTTATCTTGGAGAAGGAATTTGAACAGCAGGATGAGTTTATCCTTGAGATTTGGAGGATGAATATAACTATACAGTTATAACTATAACTCTGGTTTGTACATCTTTTATGTTACTTTTATTCACCTTTTGCAACTTGGAGATTTAGATGATACAGGATTTTGATTGGGTCAAGGAAGTGAGAGTTTGGTATGTGTTGTTGCTCAATGCCCCTTCACGGATCACGGTTTTGTTGTGATGAAGGGGCTTGTGTAACTCAGTGACGCTATGACACATGCTGTGCAGGGCCACTCAAAATGGACAGGTCATAGGGAAGAGTTCTGATAAAATGTGGAGGACAGAGGAGGTTGGCACGTTGCTGTCCATAGGATCACAAACAGTAGGATATGACTTAGGGGCTAAACAACAACAACAGATTGCTTAATGCTTTGTCCACCGTCATCTTTCTTTTACCATATCTGTTCTTTTCCTCTACTTACTTCTAAGCCCTTCATAAACTTGCCTGAAGAAATAGCTTCAGTTTTATGTGTTTTGCTTTTTTTCTTTTTTTGGCGATTGTGGGAAGCGTTCTAAGTTCTAAATGGCATGAAACGAACTGCCTGTCATCTGCCTTTCCATTCTATCAGCCGTGTGTAAACCTGCCAGTTCTATGAAAAGCAGGACAGACTTAATGTGGCATGTGTGCAAGAAGGGTATTTACTTTTCTCACACTTTTAAAGTGCTACCAGGAAATAGCTCCCTACTGTTGACCATTTGTTTTTTTGTTTTTTGTTATTTTTGCAGGAGGTTAGGGGGCGTGTTGATGGGCGTGCTAGTAATTTAAGTTACTCTATAACTTACAGTCTAACACAACTTTGAAAACTTGTCTTACATGTAATTAGGTACTTTAATATATTAGAGTTTCTGTAAGAATTTTGTGTGGAGCCTGTGCCCTCTTCCCTATGGGTAGAGCTCTGACCTGCTCCATATAAAAGCCTTTTCACAGGACTCATGTGAAAGTGTTAGTCGCTCAGTTGTGTCTCTTTGTGACCCTATGGACTGTATAGCCCACCAGGCTCCTCTGTCGATGGAATTCTCCAGGCAAGAATACTGGAGGGGGCTGCCATGCCTTTCTCCAGGGGATCTTCCTGACCTGGGGATTGGACCCAGATCTTCTGCATTGTAGGCATGTTCTTTACCATGTGAGTCACCAGGGGAGCTCACCATGTAAAGAGAGGGTGGGAAGAATCCCTTTGAGGATTAGATAAATCATACCAGTTAGAAAATCCTGGGAGAGCCTGAGTGCTAGGTCTCATAAAGCCTCTTTCTTACTGTACTCAATATCTAAAGGGCATTTCATTTATTTTCAGATAATTATGTCCTATATCAGTAATCCTCAAATTAGGGAGAATTGTGACAGGATCATGTGGGAGGATCTTTTCTAAATAAATAGCTGCCTCGCTCCCCAATATTCTGATGAATATTGGGAAAGGAAAAAGGTTACCAGTTTAAAACAATAATGAACATTTATTATGTCAGTTTTGTGGGCCAGAAAATTCAGGAGCCAGTTAGCAGGGTTGTTCTGGCTCAGGGTACTGGAACACTGTAGTCAAGATCTCACTGGGACTGGAATCTTTTGAAAGCTGGTTTGGGGCAGGAGGATGGCTCACTCCTGTGACTGTTGTTAGGAGACTGCACTTCCTTGCTGGCTGTGACAGGAAGCCTCAGTCACAGTGGACCTCTTTGTAGAGCTGTTTGCATTTTCCCAGGACAAGGCTGCTAGTTGCCCTGAGTGATTTCAAGTGAGGGAGCAAGGAGGAAGCTGCAGTGCCTTTGGCAATGTAGTCTTAAAAATTATATACTGTCACTTCTGCCTTATTCTTTTCTTTAGATGGGAGTCCTTAAGTCAACTCACCCTCAAGGGGAGGAGAATTAGACTTCGTATTTTAATGGGACGAACATTAAAGAATGAGTGGACATATATTAAATCTAACATAGGGTGTATACATGGGCTTTCTTGATGGCTCAGACTGTAAAGAATCTGCCTGCAATGTGGGAGACCAGAGTTCAATCCCTGGGTCAGGAAAACCTCTTAGAGAAGGAAATGAGTACCCACTCCAGTATTTTTGCCTGGAGAATTCCATGGACAGAGGAGCCTGGTGGGCTATAGTTAATGGGGTCGCAAAGAAGGGTATATAAAAGAAATTTATTTTTTCTAATACCTGGCATTTAAAAAATACTTTGAGTTCTTCTGTTGCAAAGTATTGTGGACATATATAGCTTAAGGCTTCTGCCCTAAAGGACTTTGTAATCCTTTTTGGGAAAGCTAAGCATTTATGTAACTAATAAGAAACTAAGATAAAATATATCTGCAGAGTACTTGTGAATTTTTTCAAATTAACTTTGCCTCATATTGTTTCAATTTGTTAACTTTAATTGAAGAATGTTAAAAGACCTTCTCTGCATTAAAGCAACAACAGATATCTACTATTCCTGTGCTAGTTGAACCCTTTAGTGTAAACTCAGACATCTAGGTAATTCATTTGGTTGATTTACCTATTATACCAAATGTGTAAAATATAGAAGAGAAATAGCAACATTTTAAATATATCTTATGAACTCTTTGAATCTTAGGGAAAATAGCCATTGTTCCTTTAATGATCCTAGTTAGCTAAGTGCTAATATAAAAGAAAACAGATACCAAATGAGAGTTCTGAATGGATTTAATTATCCAACTGTTACTATATTTATGTAAACTATGATCCTTTTTGTAGCTTTGTATTTAATTAAACATTTCCTCCTAGTAAGACAGTTTCTCTTTGAACAGAAAGGTAATAGAGTACAACAGAAAGATTGTGGGTTTGGGATTAGATAAATTCGGGCTTGAATATTTGTTATATATTACCTATGTAACCTTGGACCAGCTATTTAATCTCTTGAGTCTGTTTCCTCGTCTATAAGAATAGTACCAATCTCTTGAGGTTTACTCTGAAGATTAAGTGGAAATCATGTAAAGCACTGCCCAGTGTTTCTTGGATTCTCAGTACATCTTAGTTACCTTCATTTTTATTCCTCTTCCTTAAAGAATGAAAATAAGGTAATCAGGAAAAGTTTCCTTGAAGAGATGTATTTAAATTGAGACCTAAAGGTTCCTCCCTCTCCAGGCAGTGGGGGTAACATGTGCAAAGCTATATGTAAAGACCTTGACAGTTTAGAGAGCTAATCAAAGGCTTTGTGTCTGCACAGAGGTGCAGATAAGGTTGGAGAGGCTGGTAGGAGCCAAATCAAAGCTCTTTGAGGTTGGGGCAAGCACTTATTTGTGTTTAATTCTGAGCATAGTGGAAGCCATTGGAGAGTCTAAATCCACAAGGGCTGCAGCTCTGATTTCCCAAATTTTAAGGCAATAGGCTGCAGTTAATCCCAAAAGAGGATTTTCATTTTCTTCTATTACTCATAATCTGAGAATCTAATGTTTATTACTTGATTTCAAGATTTCTTTTTTTTTTTTTCAAAATCCAGTGAATAAAGGAGATCCGTGGTCCTTTCTCAGCAAGAACTTGAAAATAACTGCAGGGACTGAGATAGACTCACTCGCTGATCTCTGCCCTGTTGCTGAATTGAAGTTGTTTTTTTCCTCTGTCCTGTTTCTTCTAATTACTGCATTTTAAAGAAAGTTAGGACTTGAGCATTTGCAGTAAGTTCTGCTGTCTCCCTCTGTTGTTTTTCTGTGGAGTGTTGCACAGTTGTACTGTTGGCAAGCAAATTATCCAGAACACTTCAAAGGCACGTATACTCCCATCCATTTTTTCTCTTCATACTAATGACATTTAGTTGCTGTGCATCTGGGATATTTGGTAGATTATAATATTGGCGATTAATTTATTAACCTCTGTTTATGTTGATGTGAAGAGCAACTCATTGGAAAAGACCCTGATGCTGGGAAAGATTGAAGGTGGCGAAGGGGACGATAGAGTTTGAGATGGTTGGATGGCATCACCAACTCAATGGACATGAGTTTGAGTAAACTCCGTGAGTTGGTGATGGACAGGAAGGCCTGGCATGCTGCAGTCCATGGGTCGCAAAGAGTCAGACACAACTGAGTGACTGAACTGAACTGAACTAGCAACCGAACAACAACAACAACTTTGAAAGGAATGTTTGGGAATTTTATTTCACAGAATGCAAAATCTTGTTAGTGCTTTTAGGAAGAGTCAGCCATAGATGCTGACTGATGCTTTCTAATCACCTATTTTGACTTTCAGAATAGTCAGCAGCAGAGTTAAAAGGATTTTTTGAAATGATTTGTTTGTGGCCAAAACATCATGGCATTGTACTTTTGATGAGTCAGTTAAAGCTATACCAGATACTTGCTTTTTAAACTAAGTAAAGATACTGTGTCTGTAGCAGGTACTGTTTTTTCCCCATCACTTCTCCTCTTTTGGATTGCCAAAGATGCTGTGAAAACAGAGATGCTCTCCCTTCTCTCCCGCTCTATGCTTGCCAGAGCATGCGGGAGAGGAGCCGGATGTTTTTTTCCTGCCTTCTGTTAGCTATGGAGAAGGAAGAGGAAGAAAATGACTAATATTTAATGGATCTTTTGCTTGTTAGGTAATACTTAATTATCTTATTTAATCCTTATAAACATTTTTACAACACAGGTGACATTCTCCAGAAACTGAAGTTAAAAGCTCGAGTAACTTGCCCATGGTCACACATCTGTTAACTGATGCAGGATTTGAACCAGGTCTGTCTAATTCTGAAGCCATGTCTCTCCTTCCTCTTTCCCGTTCTGTCCTTCCTTCGTTCCCTTCCCGCCCCTTTCCCTTCCTCCTCTATCTTCTTTCTTTTCTTCTCCTTCCTTGCTTCTTCCTTTCTCTTCTGTTTCCTTTCCTTTCTTTCCCTTCCTTTAAAAAATAAAAAACACTTTTATTAGTCCACCTAGTCAAGGCTATGGTTTTTCCAGTGGTCATGTATGGATGTGAGAGTTGGACTGTGAAGAAGGCTGAGCGCCAAAGAATTGATGCTTTTCAACTGTGGTGTTGGAAAAGACTCTTGAGAGTCCCTTGGACTGCAAGGAGATCCAGCCAGTCCATTCTAAAGGAGATCAGCCCTGTTCTTTGGAAGGAATGAGGCTAAAGCTGAAACTCAAGTACTTTGGCCACGTCATGTGAAGAGTTGACTCATTGGAGAAGACTCTGATGCTGGGAGGGATTGGGGGCAGGAGGAGAAGGGGACGACAGAGGATGAGATGGCTGGATGGCATCACTGACTCAATGGATGTGAGTCTGAGTGAACTCCGGGAGTTGGTGATGGACAGGGAGGTCTGGCGTGCTGCGATTCATGGGGTCACAAAGAGTCGGACACAACTAAGCGACTAAACTGAACTGAACTGAGTCCAGATGTGTTGTTGAAAGTGATAAAATGTATGCATCCTTTATATTTTACTTAAATATTTAGATTAAAAAAAAAGTTAAATTCCCACCATTTAGAGCCTACCATTGTCTGTACACTTAGTGTTATTTTGCCTTTTTTCCCCAGCTCTCTACCTTTCAGCATATTTTCATCTCTTTTAATGAGATGATTAATACCAGAGTTTTCTTTACAATTGATTTTCCAAACCAGTATAAGTCTAATATATGCATTGCATCTGCTTGTTAGGTCCTTTAAGTAAGTTCTCAAATGCAGTCCCAAAGAGTAAAGTCATTGGCAAGATTTAATGGAGAGGACATTTACATATTAGCTCCTAAAACTGGTTAGTATAAATTTTCTGTCATTTTTATTTTTTCACAAGTTTTTCACAGAATGACAAAGTTAAAATTAAGGTTAAATATTTTTAGATATGTCAGTTAAGTATTCATATTACTGTAGGAATAGAAAAATGGTGATTGATGTCTGCATTTGTCTATACAGGGAGAGAATCTGTTTGGAATCTAAAGATCTTTGGGCCAACTTTATAAGACATGAGAATAATAATTGATAACCAGTCTAAACTCAGGAGCTAGTTCTCAAATTCCTTGACATTTTCAGATCAACCAATTCCTATATTCTTGTGCATGGCTGTCATGATGGTGGTTCTTTTTATACCTTATATGGATCTATCTTGGCTTCATCAGGTGGCGTAATGGGAAAGAATCCACCTGCAATGCAGGAGATGTGGCTTTGATCCCTGGGTTAGGAAAATGCCCTGGAGTAAATTGCAACCCACTCCAGTATTGCCTGGAGAATCCCACGGACAGAGCCTGGCGGGCTACAGTCCATGGGGTCGCAGAGAGTCGGACGTGACTGAGCACACAAATACTATGGATCTATCTTGGCTGTGAAAGCTTTTTAAAAAATACTTTTTCAGAATAGTGCCAGAATTAGAACTGAGTTTATCATGCATGTTCTCTCTGTAATGTATCAAGACATTTCTCTCTGTGTTGGTCTCTTTTCAGAACAGAAAGTTGTGGTCACATAACCCTGAGCATATAGCAGGACCTTTTTATTCCGTAGTTTACTCATCTCTAGATAGAATGCAAATGTCCTGTTTCCTTTGATTCTGAACTGCAAATTTTTTTTTCATATTCTAAGCGCTCTGAAATTGGGATGCATGTTTATGATTGCTGTGTCTTACTGTTAGCCATATGAAAATAGAGATGAAGTTATTTGAAAATCTTTTGTTGATGCCTTCATGACAAATAGCCACATTTAGAGATTTGATGATAGTACTTACCTCAGGGTTCTTTTGAGTATGAAATTAGTGTGTGTGTGTGTGTGTGTGTGTGTGTGTGTATAAAGCACTTACATGGTAGTTACACATGTTAGCTCTTTTTAATATCTACTGAAATATAACAATTGTGGTTGGCTGCTTTATTTTTAATTTTAAGATTATGTAATACCTTTTCTCTGTGAAATACAAAGTGCTCTCCACCAAACATTTTGAAAAAGAAAACTGAATTCCTTAATATTAAAAGTATATAATACATACAAAGGAGGGAAGATTACTGAGCTCTTAAATTTTCTAATCTAGCTCCTTATCATTATTTCATTCTTCTTTCTGATTACGGATTTGCTACAGCTTATATATAAAATTTTCTTTAGTTTTTACCAAGTTGGAAAGTTGCCTCTGATACTAGGGAAGAAAACAAGGAAGCTGTTTCTTTTCGTATGTGCCGCACTGTTCACTGAGTGACACGGGCTATATGCTGTCTTAGGTAGGTGGAGAGTACTCAGTTGCGTCTCTTTGTGACCCCATGGACTGTAGCCCACCAGGTTCCTCTGTCCATGGAATTTTCCAGACAAGAATATGTGAGCGGGTTGCCATTTCCTGTTCCAGGGATTTTCCTGACCCAGGGCCCGAAGCCACTTCTCCTGTGTCTCCTGCAGTGGCAGGCAGATTCTTTAACACTGTGTCACCTGAGAAGGCCATAGTGCCATATAAAGTTATCAATTATCATAATCTTTTTTTTTTTTTACTGTAGATTTTTCCAGGGTGATTTCCTTTGTGGTAAATTAAGGTAGATGCTTTGTTACCTTTCATGGGAATAGTATCTACACAGATTCAGATGTTTCATGATGAAACCATGGAAGGGTGCATTTTACTGAGCTCCTCTGTGTCAAGCACTCTGCTGTGTGAGCACTTCACAAGTGCACTTATATTTACTTTGCTATTCATAACATTTTCCTTTTTACATACACTATATGTAAAGTTGATATTTTTACCTCAGTTTTACAATGCTGAGAGAGGTTGAAGAGCTTGTCCTCTTAGTAGATACAAGGATTTGTTCCCTGTTCTACATTATTCTAAAATCTCTGAAAGCTGATTGAAATTTAAAACTGAAATAGCTAGATCCTTTTTTTTTAGATAGACCAGTGACTCTGAACATTTTCTTCTTTGTATCTCCTACCATTTGCGACTCCCACCCCCTAATCTTAAAAAACAAACAAAACCCCTTTATTTTATAGAGCAGTTTTAGGTTTATAGGAAACTTGTGCAGAGATCTCACACCACCCAGATCTCTCCCCCTACCCCAGCCCCCAACACAGGCACAGTTTCTTCTATCATTAGTGTGGTGCATTTGTTGTAGTTGATGAGCCAGTATTGATATATTATTAGTAACGAAAGTCCCTAGTTTAGGTTAGGTTTCATCCTTTGAATTGTACAGTTGGGTGGTGTTGACAAATGCATGACCTCATGTATCTACCATTACATTATCATACTGAATACCTTCATGGCCCTAAAAATGCCCTATGTTCCACCTCTTCATCTCTCTTCTACTCCATTCTCCCCCTGAATTCCTGGCAATCATTGATCTTTTTACTGTCCATAGTCTTGCTTTTTTCAGAATGTTCCGTGATTGGAATCATATAGTATGTAGCTTTGTCAGACTGGCTTCTTTCACTTAGTACAAGCATTGAAGGTTTTTCCACGTCTTTTGGTGGCTTGATAGCTCATTTCTTTTATTGCAGAGTAATACTCCATTGTATGGATATACCACAGTTTGTTTATATGTTATCTATCAGCAGACCTCTTGTTTAGACATGTAGCCACACCTACCTATAAGAGAAGCTAAACTATAGCCTTACTGCCCCCAACTAAAACTGGGGCTCCATTATTAAGGAAAAGAGTATGTACTGGCTAGGAAAATAGCATTCTCTATCATAGAAGGGAAAATAATATTAATAGCTTTTGTTTCTACTGAGATATCTGACAATTTTGTTCATCCTTGCAAATCTGTAATTAATTTAGTCTTTTTTTATAAATTCCTTATTGGTAGGGACATGGACATATATTCAGGGGACTTTAAAAAAGCTTCCCTGGTGGCTCAGAGGTTAAAGCGTCTGCCTCCAATGCGGGAGACCCGGGTTCAATCCCTGGGTCGGGAAGTCCTCTGGAGAAGGAAATGGCAATCCACTCCAGTATTCTTGCCTGGAGAATCCCATGGACGGAGAAGGCTAGTACATTACAGTCCACGGGGTCGCAAAGAGTCGGACACAACTGAGCAATTTCACCTCACCTCACCTTAAAAAGGTACCTCTGGGAAATAAGAGAGATTATACTTTGACTTTTCACTGTAGAGAAGAATAATCTTTCTTATTTGTACTCCTCATACTCAAGCTCTGGAGTCCTAAGGGGATTCTGACATTGTCCTTTGCAAGCTTTATTTAGCTGTTATGTGCATATCAATTCCAGTGAGAGTTCATTCTTTTGTTTTTTGATGTTCACAAAGAAAATTGGAGAAAACTTGAGATATATAAATTATTCCATGAGACACTCAAAAAATATTAGTTGCGCCTATTTTTGCATGCAGTCATGTTGTTTTCAAAGCTCCTCCAAGTTTTTTTGCTGAGATGCTTGGGAAACATGTTCCTGTCTCATTCTGTTATTCTTAGATGATTGAGCTGGAAATGTTTATGCAGCTTTTATAATGGTGACTTATTGGCTAAGTATGTGTGCCTGCTGCTGTCTTTGGCATTGAAATAATGAATTAGCATGTAGGTGGCCTTGGGAAGGGAATGTTATGAATGGATTTTGCCTACGCTTTTTTGGTAGCAAATTATATTTGCTACAAGGTTGCTGTGCCATACCTTTATTTCTTCACCTCTTTCAAAGCTATTAATTTTCACAGTGATAGATGGCAGTAACCTTTCCCACACCGATCTAGTCTCAGCATGGCGTAATGTCAGGCTAACCTGCGGGTGGAGATGTCTATATTGGCTTGTTATGAATGCCAAAGTCACTTAATAGCATAAAAGGCCTCCGTTTAGCAGTAGCCTTTGGCTGTTTCCAGCTTTAAGATTGGTTCATTTATTTCATACAACTTGGATTATTTATGAAGTTGGACATTACAGCTATAATTAAATTTTCCTTTGAAATGGTTATGCCAGAAGTAGGTGCTTATGGTAAATACTCAAATTGTTTTATTTTGAACTTTTGTCCTAGGAGTAGTGGATATTTTGTCTTCACCTTTTCCTTCCATTCTATTCTCCTTATCTTTCTTTAGATAAGCAGTAAAATGGGTAAGTGATTATGAACAGTCTATTAAAATATATAAGCTCACAGGCTCCCTTTGGCAAATAAATAAGATTATACAAAGCGGGCCTTTTTTCCCCTGCTGGTCTGGGATGCAGTAAGGGAGCAACATTGTCTACGTAATATACAGTTGGAGAAAGCTCACTGTACTGAACAACTTTTTTTCTGAAGTGATGTGGATTTCATTTTCCAGACTTGCCATAAAATGACTGAGCTGTTAGTTTACCACAGGCATGGAGTAACTGGTGTTTCTCACATGTTAATTTTTTTTTAACTCATTTTTTAAAAAGGTATAAAACCAAAAGTGAGGGAGTAAAGAAGTGTCAGGAAAGAGTAAGGCTTGGTAAACTGCTTTAACTTTTAATTTTGACCCTTCAGGGGCAAATTTCATATACACATCTTAAATTGTCTGAAGGAAGCCCATTTAGTTACTATCTCATTAATGGCGAATTTATTTTTTTAATGGCAGTTTTAAACAGTGATTTTATTGAAAGCATAATCAATAGATTTAATGTGTTTCATCTATTTTGTTCTTTACTGTTGATTATGTTATAGTGTAGAAGATTGGAGAGTTGTCCATGCCTTCCAAGGTGGTGCAGTGGTAAAGATTCCCCCTGGCAATTCAGGAGACGCAGGAGACATGGGTTCGATCCCTGGGTTGGAAAGATCCCTTGGAGGAGGAAATGGCAACCCACTCCATATTCTTGCCTGGGGACCGAGGGGACGGTGGGTTTTGGTCCATAGAGTTGCACAGAGTCAGACACGACTAAGCAGCTAAGCATGAGCATGAGTGCAAGGTTACTTAAGCTGCTAGTCAACACTTAAATGAGTATCAGTGTGTAAATATGTGGGTTTATTGAAGCAGTCTTAGAGACTGCCTTTCTAATTTTGCAAATTAATTTTCTTTTACTATAATTTTCCCATTATCTTCTGAATCTCAGATCTGGAAAACAAAACAAAACAAAACAGGACTGCTACGATAAGTTAGGGGCCTGCTTGTTTGTGCCACCCCCTCCCCTTTCATCTTCCCTTCCTTCCTTTTGTTAAGTATAGATGGTTAAAAGTGTTTTATCAGGGAGGATGTTACCATGTGAATGATCTAAACCAGTATAAAAATGTGCTGGTTGAACTCAGTTATTCTAGGACATAAGTTATCTCTCAACTATTCATTATTTTATGTGCTGTAGTGATATGAAAACTAGGAAGCCTTTAGAGATTCCTAAGTTATGGAGAATAAGATAGGAAGAGTTTATGTTCTTAGATATTTATACATCAAATACTTTGATGTATACAGGGAACATACTAGACACTTGTAGGAGTTTTAACCTCTTAAGGAGAGTGCTAAAGTCTGTTTAAGTCAACATGTATCATAAAGTAGATTTTTTGTTTCTGACTTTGGTATACTTTGTCAATAAAAGAAATTCCAAAATTGTTGTGGTTTTAATTCTTTTTTTTCCCCTTAACCTAAATATTTTTTCCAGGGCCTCTTCATCCATGGCAGTCTTTTCCTTCTAAGTGTCATCTCTTAATTTTCTGTTATCTGCCTAATGGTGTGTGCTGTCTTTGTTTTTTCCACATTTTGCCTTAATCATAAATTTACCTTTTTTTGCCAAACTGGGAAAGAGGTTCCGTGTTCTCTTTGTGAGCCACATTCGAGCAAAGTAGCCACTTTTAAAAGAATATTCTTCTTTGTATGAAAACAAAACTATTCTTACATTCTACTTAAACACTTTCCCGGGTCTTCCCTTCTGTCACCTTCCTAAGTGGAAGGCAGAGTTGATCAAATGGTGCAGTCTGAATGATTTTCTGTTGCCGTTAAAATAAATTACATTTAGTGTACAAATAGGATCACTCTGATTCTTAATTATCTGTTGTCTGCCCATTGGTTGGCCTCTTTCATTAGCTAATGGAAACGGTTAGCTAGGAATGGCTGTTAGTGGGATTGAGTTTGGAAACTGCCACAACCCCAACTTGCAAACGTCGTGAGTTCTATTAGTGTTGCTTTCTGCTGTAGATGGTTCCACTTGTAATTTTTCCATTTAAAGAGTATTGTCTTCTTTTGGAGAGTAGATTAGCTTCTTGTTAAGTCATTAGATAAATTTGCTTCTTAAACTTTTCATCTTTTATAAATTTTCTGAGTCTTTTTTTTTAATTGAAAGCCTTATCTTGTTGTTTGATTCAATTAAGAAATTATAGCCTATTGGACTTAACTGTTTGGTATTTTTAAAGGCAAATTAGGAATCCATTGATGATTTTCTCCTTGAAAGATAAAATATCACCTGCTGCTGCTGCTGCTAAGTCGCTTCAGTCGTGTCTGACTCTGTGCGACCCCATAGATGGCAGCCTACCAGGCTCCTCCATCCCTGGGATTCTCCAGGCAAGAATACTGGAGTGGGTTGTCATTTCCTTCTCCAATGCATGAAAATGAAAAGTGAAAGCGAAGTAGCTCAGTCGTGTCCAACTCTTAGTGATCCCATGGACTGCAGCCCACCAGGCTCCTCCGTCCATGGGATTTTCCAGGCAAGAGTACTGGAGTGGAGTGCCGTTGCCTTCTCTGAAAATATCACCTGCTATTACATTAATAGAGACATTAGAGATTAAATTTCCTGGAGGAAGAAATGGCAACACACCCCAGTATTCTTGCATGGAGAGTCCCATGGACAGAGGAGCCTGGCAGGCTACAGTCTGTGCAGTCGAAAAGAGTCAGGTACCACTGAGTACACGTGCAGGGATTAAATTCAAGTAGCATGATATAGAAATATTAAATACTCCTTGCTTCCATGGGGATTGTCTCTAGTTCAGAATTTTTTCATCATGATCATCATCATAGTTTATTTAAACTGTAGTTGAGGATCTCTTAACCTTTAGGTATATTACATTTCCCTGAGCTTTTGGGAGTGGGAGGAAAAGGGAAGAGAAAGGGAAGTAAGGTCTGTAAGAACTGTGAGTAGTGAAGGAGAGATATCTTCTTCACTGGGGATTTTTTGTAATCTTTGGAGAGGTGGATATGTCAGGCACAGCTGCCTTAGAGATACAGTTTTGATAGTTAAATGTGGATCTCTATGGGTTGAGGATTCTTCCTTTATTATAATTTATGAGGAAGTAATTATAAAATCATAGATTTGAAAGAGTTCTCATTATAGGACAATTTTTAAATGTCAAAGAAAAGGAAATTGAAGTTTTTGAGAAGATAAATTGCTTGGCCAAAGCTGGTATAACAACTGATACAGTAATTTATGTCTCCTGAGTACAATTCCAATGTTATCAGTGTAGCAGTTTAATGAACAATTGGTTTGAATGAGCTCAACACTTTTAAAGACATGTAGCTTTGTGATTTTTCTTATTTTTTTTTTAAATGCAGGTTATTGTATCCAGGCTTCAAAATGTGTGAAGTTTGTATGTAAAGTTGCAGAATTGTACCTGGATGTTGATGGCACAGTTGGCCTCCACATCCATAGATAGGTTCTGCTTCCTTGGATTGAACCAACCAGGGATCAAAAATATTCAAGGGGAAGAATACCAGAAAGCTCCAAAATGAAAAACTTAAATTTGATCTTGCAGGTGACTATTTACGTAGGTATTATTAGATATTATTATTAGGTATAAGTAACTTAGAGATGATTTAACTTATATGGGAGCATATAAGGTTATATGCATAACCTTACATAACCTTACCTACATAGGTTATATGCAAATTCTGTGCCATTTATATAAGGTATTTGAGCATCCCCAGATTTTGGTATCCATGGTGCATCCTGGAACGAGTACCCACCCCTCGCCACTCCCACCGCCCCTCAGTTACCAAAGGATGACTGTCCATTTTTAGGGGTATATTTTAGCTAGGCTTCTTGTTTGTTTGCCTGCTTTTTATTGTTTGTGGGGGCTGAATAAAAGGTTATTTAGGCCTTTTATACATTTTCTGTTTTATAGATAAAACAATGCTTCAATGCTTATATCCCTAAAAGATTATTAGGAAAGTTCAGTAGATTTTTTTTCTTCAAAACTGTTCCCCAGGGCAAAGAAAATAAACATCTGCATCAAACAAGATGCTTACCTAGTGTTAAAGGTAAAAAGCAAAATGAGTATTAATAAAAAGCAACTGGTTGCTTCTAAATATCAGAGATATCAGTAAAATTTGCTGAAATTTCTCTTGTTAAAAAAAGATTCATTTAATTGGCCTTATGCTCCCTTAAGCATGATAGAGTATCACATTTTAGACCATTCTCTTTAAGGAGTTACTATTTAGTAAGCACCGATGATCACTGAAAGCCCCCCAGTCCTCACATCAATAATGTTGTTTGTGGCCATTTGCAGAGCAACAAAAAATTGAGTCCTTGGATGTGCAGGTTTCCAGCTGAGACTAAACAAAGTGATACTCTACCTTCTTGTTTTAACTCTCATACCATAGAAATGTGTCCTTTTTGCTGTCTGTTTAATTCCACATTTTATCCTATTCTGTGCTTTTTGTTGGTGATTTTATTATTTAAAATAGCACTCAGGTATAATAAGTGCTGTCTTTTCCTAAGCTCAAGAAGGCTGTGATGTACTTTATGAAGAAAGCATGTATGTTAGAGACACTTCATGGAGGCATGAATGATAGTGCTGTTGACTGTGAGTTTAGTGTTAGTGAGTCAACAATATATATTGAGGTGCTTTAAACAGAAACACACATAAAGCAAGAGTATATTCATTAGTTGATGAAAATGTTGTCAGCAGAGGCACACAGGGACTTAACTGACTGTTTCCCTTAAGAGCAATAGTGCAGTAATCACTAATTCAGTGTTTGCAGTGACCTAATAGAACATACCTACTACAAATAATGAGAGTCAATTGTATAGTGTGGTAACCAGCCTCCAAAATGACCTCTAATGATCCAAGCCTCCTTGTACTCACACCCTAGTATAGTCCCCTTCCACACTAAATCTTGGCTGATTGGCCCAGTGTGTCCAGTAAAACAACAGTGGAGATAATGACTTGTAACATCCGGACTAGATCATGGAACGCATGATTACAAATTCGGCACTTGGATCGCTGTTTCGGGGGGGAGTCAGCTATGGTACCCGGAAGACATCTAAGTCCTCTTCTAGAGAAAAACCCACTGAGAACAGAACTGAGGACTCCAGCTGAGGTATCATAAAAATATATATTTGGTCATTGTCTCCAATTTTTGGCATAGAGCCCCTAGTATCCTTGGACTTTCCTGCATGTCAGGAGTGTCTTTTGTTATCCTTAATGAGACACTATCTCATCTGAGTTTATGTAGGTGAGGTGATACAGGGTGGGTCTCCGGTTGGCCTCAGGATGGGGCTGGTCACCAAAATGACAAGTGATTAGAAGGTAAGAGTTTTCAACCCACCAGCTGGGAAGAAGAGGCAAGATATAGAGCTCTTTAGAAGCTTTTGAACAGTGAGATTGGGTAAGCTTCCAGACTTGTAGACACATGGGGGTCCTGGGAGGGTGATGTGCCCCGGAAGGGCATGGATGCTCTGCAGGCACTCCCCTTCCCCAGCCCTCATATCTTGCCCATGCATCTTTTCCATTGGGCTGTTCCTGAGTTGTATCATTTATAATAAACTGGTTAATTGAGGTAAGATGTTTTCCTACATTCTGAGAGTTGCTCTAGCAAATTACTGAACCTGAAGAGGGGGTTGTAGGAACCCCCAGTTTAGAGCCAGTTGGTAAGAAGTATGGGGGGCCTCCTGTAGACTTGTGACTAGCACCTAGGACTGAGCTTTTAACCTGTGGACTCTGTGCTAACTCTGAGTAATTAATGTCAGAATTAAATGAATTTGAGTTGCTGGACACTTGATGATAGGGATTTGAGGAACTGGTGTTGGAAAGACACCATATATTTGGTGTCAGAGATCTGAAAAACTGTACACAGCTATACCCTGATCAACGAGTAGCACCAGCTTACCAGTCAGGTGAGTGACACCTTGGAAATTGATCTTCCGGAGCCGATCAAACCTTCATTTGGATATAGCCTAAGCTGACATCTGACGGTAACCACTGAGAGACTCCATGTGAGAAAACTGGCAGAACTTGTCCCAGATTCCTGACTCAGACTAATAAATGAATATTGTTATTTTTTGAACTTTTAGTTTTGGGGATAATTTGTTATACAGGCATAGAAACTGCTCCATCTCTCTCGCTCTTATTTTTTAACCTTTTGATAGAAAATTTCAAACATACACAGAAGTGGAGAAAATTGTGTCACGAGTCCCACGTGACCATCAGTCAGCGTCAGTGCTGATTAGCTTGTGGCCAGTCTTGTTTCATTTATACCATTTCACTCCCTACTCAAACTTCAGATTATTTTGAAGCACATCCCATAATTTTTTCATCCATAAATATTTTAATATGCACTTATAAAAGATAAGAACTATTTATAATATTATTCTATCCCTCTAAGTTAATCATTTCTTAAAAATCATCTGATATCCAATCACTATTCATATTTCCCTGGTCTTAGAATTTCATTTTGTGTTTATTTGACTGAGATCCAGGTAAGTTTCTATCTTTTTCTCAAGATATTGCCTGTCTTTATGGCAGGCCAGTCATTTTGGTTGTCTGATGTTCATTCTTATTGCACAATAATAAACTGGCAACATAGTTGTTTACATTAATTAAAATAAAATTAAAAATTCAATTCCTTGTCACATTAGTCACGTTTCAAATGCTTAATAGTCACATGTGGCCAGTGACTACTGTATTGAATAGCCCAGAAAGAACATTTCCAGCATCACAGAGAACTTTTACAGGACAGTGCTAGTTTATAGTCTGTTTTCAGGAAGAGCTCAAGGAAATTATATTCCCTGGGTTCTTGCATATTCATAAAAGCATGTGCCAATGTAATTTAAGGTCAGTTTGTGTTGCTGTGGAATCTTTGATTATACACATCTTGTAGCTGTTGGTGTTATTTTCTTGTTTGCTTGTGTTTTGAGGTTCATAGGAATTTAACTTTGTCTAGTTTTGTTATAATTGTCATGTAGAGTATTGGTTTAGGTATCTGAGTTGTTCTGTTTTTATGGGGAATTTAGGGAAATTCAAAAGTCTGCAGCCTTCATCACCATCTTCCCAGATCTCTTCACATTTATTTCACTTGTACCTATTACTAACAGAATTGTAAAGAGTTAAGGCTAGGAAGAACTGGAAGTTTGCTTAGTCTCTAAGCTTCATTTTAGGGATGAAGAGTCTGAAACGTGGAGAAGTTGTATGGTTATAAGCAGAGTCAGGTTCCTGTCCCAGTTTGCTTGACTCTCGTCAGTACTCTTCCCCGTCTGTAGCACTGAGACAAAGGGAAAATTAAAGGGGCGGTCAGATGACTTACAGAGGCAAAGCACATGCTTGAATTTAATTAGCTCATAAGGTTAAGTGAAAAGAAGGAAAGAGAATCCAAGTAACAGACTGAAGTAGTTATAAAGAATTGTATGTAAGAATATACATTGTGTATTCATAAGTATAATTTTAAAAACTTAAAAGACTTGATGCACGGGGATAATCCAGAGAGAAGGTGTGGGGCGGGAGGCGGGAGGTGGGAGTCGGGATTGGGAGTTCATGTACACTTGTGACTGATTCATGTCAATGTATAGCAAAACGAATACAGTATTGTAAAGCAAAACAAACTAAAAAATAAAAATTAATTAAAAAAATAAAGAGTTGTTTTAAATTTATAACAAAATTGAGAGGAAAGTACAGAGAAAGACGATATACTCTGTCCCTACACATCATATCACCTAACCACCCCCAGCCCATTATCAGCATCTCTCACTATGATGCTTGAATGGTGCATTTTTGTCATGAACCTACGTGGACACATCACATAGTCTACTCTCATTCTTAATGTTATACAGTCTATGAATGTGGAGAAATGTATAATGATATAAATCTATCATAATACCATACAGCGTATTTCACTGTCCTAGTGAAGTAAAAATGAAAGTAGAAGTTGCTCAGTTGTATCTGACTCTTTGTGACCCCATGGATTGTACCATCCATGGAATTCTCCAGGCCAGAATACTGGAGTGGGTAGCCATTCCCTTCTCCAGGGGACTTTCCAACCCAGGGATTGAACCCAGGTCTCCCACATTGCAGCAGATTCTTTACCAGGTGAGCCACAAGGGAAGCCCTCACTGTCCTAAGAATCTGCCTATTCATTTCCCTTGCCTACCACAACCACTAATTCTTTTACTGTCTGCATAGTTTTGTCTTTTCCATAATGTCATATAGTTGGAATCATATAGTATGTAGGCTTTTCAAATTGGCTTCTTTCACTTAGTAATATGTGTTTAAGTTTCTTCCATGTTTTTTCATGATTTGATAGCTCTTTTTTTTTAGTGTTGAATAATATTTCATTGTCTGAATGTACCACAGTTTATTTATTCAGCCACCTATTGAAGGATGTCTTGCTTGGCTGTAAGTTTTGGCCGTTAGAAATTATGCTTCTGTGGACATCCATGTGCGGGCTTTTGTGTGAACATAAGTTTTCAGGTATTTCGGGTAAATACCCGAGAGTACAGTTGCTGGCTCATGTGGTAAAGAGTATGTTTAGTTTTGTAGCATAGTGCCAAACTGTCTTCTAAACTGTCTGTATCATTTTGCATTCCCACCAGCAGTGAATGAGAGTTCCTGTTGCTCCACATCCTCGCCAGCATATGGTATTGTTAGTGTTCCAGATTTTGGCCTATTTTGGGTTAGTGGTATCTGCTTGTTTTAATTTGCATTTCTCTGGTGATATATGATGTGGGGCATTTTTCCCATATGTTTATTTTCCATCTGTATATCTTCTTTGTTGAAGTGTCTTTTAAGGTCTTTGGTCTATTTTATGTAATTTTGTCCTAGTCTGTGGCTTGTCTTCTGATTCTCTTGGTATTGTCTTTTGCAAAGCAGAAGTTTTTCATTTACATGAAATCCATCTCATCTGTTTCATGGATTATGTCTTTGGTATTGTATCTAAAAAGGCATCACCATATCCAAAGTCATTTAGGTTTTCTTCTGTGTTATCTTTTACAAGTTCCATAATTCTGCATTTTACACTTAGATTTATGATCCATTTTAGTTAATTTTTGTAAAGGTGTAAGATCTGTGTCTGGATTCATTTTATACTTGTGAATGTACAGTTGTTCCAGGACTGTTTGTTGAAAAGAGTTTCTTTTCTCCCTTTTATTACTTTTGCTCTTTTATCAAAGACCAGTTGACTATCCTATGAATCTGTTTCTGGATTCTCTATTCTGTCCATTGATCTATCTGTCTTTTCTTCTGCTAATACCACAGTGTCATGATTCTTGCAGCAAAAGGAATTTTCAAATCAGGTAACATTAGCATCCAACTTTGTTCTCTTCCTTCAGTATTGTCTTGGCTCTTCTGGGCCTTTTGCCTTTCCATATAAACTTTAAAACCAGATTGTTAATATCCACAAAAGAATGGCTGGATATAATTAAAATATTTTAAGATAGGTAGTTATAAAACTATTTGTGCATTAAAATGGACTGAAAAAGCTTCTTTGAAAAAGGAAGAAAAGCATTCTGTGGAAGCTTCTTAGGGCATATTGATAAGATTTGGTAATTCTGTGACCAGTTATCCTCTTTGGTAATTCTGTGACCAGTTATCCTCTCTGGGTCAGCTCTGTGTTTACTGCATTTTATAGTGTCATCATTTGTAATTGTCCAGAGTTATTACTGTTTTCAAGTAAAATCAAAATTAATTTAGACTCTTAACTTTTGCCAGAAGTAGATATAAATAATAAGAAATATAATAAGATTGTTTTATTATAAAAATATGATCAAATATTTAGAAAACAAAAGAATCTACTGAACAAAACCTTTGAAAATTACTAAATTTTGGTAAAGTGATAGGAAATAAGATAAAAATATAAAATAATCAATCATTACATACCTAACAAGATTGTAATCTTTCTATTGATAAAACAAAATATGTATTTCTTTTTTAGAATCCTCCATTATTGCTCAGAATACCCAGTTTTATTACTGAATTTATTCTTTTCTGAAATTGTCACTAGCTTGTGATTAAAAATAAGTATGTCAGTAATAGAAGGTTGGGTAAGCAGTATATGGCTGTTTTGCAGATGCCTTTTAGTATAAGCTTAGTGATAAGTAATATTGAGATACTAAGTAGTCATTTATAGGTTTGAGTCTGTAGGTTTTGAATAGAGAGATGATGTAAATTAAGATTGATACTTTGATATGTGTCAGATAGATTGGAGAGGGCAGATCCTAAAGACATAGAAATCTGGAAAATCTTGGTAGTAGTGATGAAGTTTCGGAGAAGGCAATGGCACCCTACTCCAGTACTCTTGCCTGGAAAATCCCATGGACGGAGGAGCCTGGTAGGCTGCAGTCCATGGGGTCGCACAGAGTGGGACACGACTGAGCGACTTCACTTTCACTTTTCACTTTCATGTATTGGAGAAGGAAATGGCAACCCACTCCAGTGTTCTTGCCTGAAGAATCTCAGGAACGGAGGAGCCTGGTGGGCTGCCGTCTATGGGGTCGCACAGAGTCGGACACGACTGAAGTGACTTAGTAGCAGCAGCAGTGATAAAGTTTATGAGCTAGGGTGGTGGCTCTCTAAAAGTAAGGGAAGATATGGTTAAGAAATTGGGGGAAAAAACCCTTTATTTTGAAATAATTTAGATTTATATGTGTTACAAAAATAGATTGAGTTCCCTAAAGTTAATATTGTATATAACGTTAGATCAAAATGAAGAAATCAACACAGATTCAATACTATTAACTTAAAGTACAGATTTTATTCAGATTTCACTAGTTTTTTCACTAATACCCTTTTTCTGTTCCAAGCTTGAATCCAGGATATCATGTTGCATTTAATTGTCTTCTCTCCTTGTTGTCATTCAGTCGCCCAGTTGTGTCTGACTCTTTGTGACCCCATGGACTGCAGCACGCCAGGCCTCCCTG
Source organism: Aepyceros melampus (assembly GCA_006408695.1). Lineage (NCBI taxonomy): Eukaryota > Metazoa > Chordata > Mammalia > Artiodactyla > Bovidae > Aepyceros > Aepyceros melampus. The sequence continues at coordinate 243,222 of SJXQ01012165.1, forward strand.
TCCCTCACCACCTTCCGGAATTTGTCCAAGTTCATGTTCATTGCATCAGTGATGCCGTCCAGCCATCTCATTCTCTAATGCCCTCTTCTGCCCTCAGTCTTTCCCAGTATCAGGGACTTTTCCAATGAGTTGTCTGTTTGCATCAGATGGCCAAAATACTGAAGGTTCAGCTTTAGCATCAGTCTTCCAGTGAATATTCAGGGTTGCTCCCCCTTAAGATTGACCAGTTTGGTCTCCTTGCTGTCCAGGGGACTTTCAGGAGACTTCTCCAGCACCACAGTTCAAAGGCGTCAGTTTTTTGGCCTTCTGCCTTCTTTATGGTCCAGCTCTCACAACCGTGTGTGACCACTGGGAAGACCATGGCCTTGTCTATATGGATCTTTGTCAATAGAGTAATGTCTCTGCTTTTCAACACACTGTCTAGGTTTGTCATCGCTTACCTGCCAAAAAACAATTGTCTTCTAATTTCATGGCTGCAGTCACTGTCCACAGTGATTTTGGAGCCCAAGAAGAGGAAATCTGTCACTCCTTCCACCTTTTCCCCTTCTGTTTGCCATGCAGTAATGGGGCCAGATGCCATGATCTTAGTTAGTTCTTTTAATATTTAGTCTTAAGCTGGCTATGTCACTCTCCTCCTTCACCCTCATCAAGAGGCTCTTTAGTTCTTTGCTTTCAGCCTCTCTTCTTAGTCTCTCCCAATCTGTGATGCTTTCTCAGGCTGTCTGTGTTTTTCATGACCTTGATACTTTTGAAGAAAGCCAGTAACATATTTTGTACAACATCCTTCAGTTTGGGTTTGGCTGATGTCTTGTTATGGTTAACTTGGACTTATGCCCAATTTCTAGGAAGAATATCATACATGTAAAGAACTCTTCTCACCATATCATATCAAGAGACACATGATAGCAACATGGCTTACCATTAGTGATGTTAACTTTGATCTCTTGGTAGGGTGGTATAGGGCAGGTTTCTCCACTGCAAAGTTGATGTATTTCTCTTTCCATAATCTGTTCAGTAGAAGCAGGTCACTAAGTCACTATTCAAGGGGAAGAGAATTAAGTTGCACCCTCTGGAAGGAAGTGTATCAAAGAATTTGTGGACACATGTTAAACCTACCATGTAATTTAATTAATCAGTGTTTGAAGGAGATTTCAGAGGCTATGCACATTAGATAAGGAGTATTTTGAGAGAAGGCTTCGTTTTTAGAATTGATTAATTACATGGCATAAAAGAGAGGAAAAGGAACTCCCAGATTTTGAGCCTGGGTGACTGATATATTGTTGAAAGAAACAGAGTCATTTCCTTTGGTTCTGTCATTGATTCAGTCTTTTTCTACACTAAAATCTAGTTTTATAAAGTATAAACAAGGATTTAGGCAGATAATCTAGATACAGTACCAGAAAACAGAATCTTGATTTTATATTCTTCTCTTGGCCCAGAGAGCATTAGCATATTTCAGGATATTGATGCCATTCTGATGTTACTGACTCCATTCTGAGTCACCTTCATCTGATTGCATGCTCTGTCTTCTAACAAAATTTCTTGATTATAATTTATGCATATTTTTCCTGATAAACTTGCCCTTTATTTTTAAAATTTGAGACATTCATAGGAAGTTTTCTTGTCTTGAAGAAGATAGCTCAAAAAAAAAAAATCAGAAATGTGGTGACATCCTATTGTCATAATTTACATGTTATCTTCAAAAAAATTTGTTTAATGTCTTTCAGGAGATTTTTTTAGTCAGTTCTAAAGCAGCCTCCTACATCTTTTATAGCAGAGAAGACAGATTTTGCTGGATTGCTGTCATCTTGCCAGCCTGTTTTTTTTTCTTTGATGCAGAATATGTTGGACTTCCTCTGTCAGTCCTACTTAAAGCTCCCATGAATGACTGGTTACCACTGATGACTATCTTTCAGCAGACTATGGTATACAATATAGGGCTTTGTTTGAGAATATTGTAACTCTGTTCTATGCAGGGAGCAATATAGTTAGGTGCTGTTACATCTATATCTAAGTCGTTACAGAGATCCTTAGACCCAAGATCCTTTCTCCTTCCTGGTGATTAGTAATCTGCCAGTTGAATTCATAGTTTCCAGAAACCTTTTTGTAAAATCATGCTCCATTGGTCCCCCACACACTAATAAACCTTGTATTTCTCACCTTATTTAATGATTACTAGGTATTTAATTGTGAAGATTATTTTAAGACATTCTGCTTAGGTAATATTTCTTCACAGCTGGGAGCTCGTAATTACTCCTTATAATAGAAACTTGCAGTCCCCAAATTTCTAACTGGAGGTTTAAAAATGATTTCATTTGAGTCAGATTAAACACTGGAATTGAGCCACCAAAGTATTCACTATTTGCTGTTGAAAGCACATACATAAATGAGAAGAAATGAAGCTATTTATTTAGAAACAATAATGGTATTAATTACTGTTCTGAGAATTTTCTCTCATTTACCTGAGTTTAATTTTAATTTTGTACATTATAGAAATCATTCCTCTGTAAGTAAGTATTGTATGATTTCTACTCCTTTCCCCATCTTATTATATCAAGTAGTTCTAGAATGAGTATGTGTGAGTTAGGTGTTTAGTGGATTCCTTGTAAACAGTAAGTTTAGAATATGATTTGAATGTTGATATGGAATTTAGATGGTTATAACAGTAAATTGTGGATGGGATTAGAAGATGTGTATGTTTCTTATTGTCAGAATGTCCCCTATACTCAGATGCATACTTTTTTATTTGAAAGAAATATACATGAAATTAGAGTGGCTAAATTATTAGTGTCAGCTAAAGTACTCAGCTGTTTTAGAGCCATTTAGTGTATCTGTTTAGAAAATAAGTGATCGAATTTTGGATGATTGGCATTGGAACAGGTCTTGTTGATCGGGTGGAGAAGAGAGAAAATGAGCTAAAGACATGAAGCATTATTAAACTTTCCAATAAATAGTGGTCTTAAAAACAGTGAAAAAGGTCAGTGTTAAAAACCTGATTCAGTGAAGGGTACAGATGGATGATACTAATTAAAATAACATAAACATAATATCAGGACAGGTTGAAAATGTGATACATGTAAAGATCCATGGTAGTGTTATTTTGTGAATGCCTAGACCACTGCAGCATTTCATTTACAAATTTGAAATTCTGTTTAGCCTAAATGTCTACTCCTGAGTATGACCTTTTCTTGTAATACCTGATGTGTGGATAGCTTTCTTTGTGTATCTAAAATGATAATATATATTTGGTGGCCTTGGCTTCCATACATTCTATTCCTGAACATTATATAGATTTCCTGAACTCCTTTCTGCACCCTCACTTCAACATTCTGATTCCTGAATCTAGATGATTTTGGACTACTGCACTGTGGCACTTCTTGCCCCGGATCATTCACAATGTTTTCTGTCTTAGTGTGACTGGGTTGGCAGTAGTTTAGGTACTTTCACTGTGTCTGGCCTTGTGGAAGAAGCCTCCCAGAAATTATACATTACCAGGTGTTTCTCTGGATCACCACACAGCCAGAGCCTGGAACTTGCTTACAGTGACGCCCATCTACTTGGGATTCCATCATGTACTGCTGTTTCCTTCCCATCATCCTTCTGCTGTTTTACCACACAGGTTTTATTCTTGTGGAGATCGGGGCTTGGTCAGTTTGGAAGGACTATAGGCCTGCAGGGTGGAGAAATAACTTGTTCAGATTCCCAAGGCCAGAGATTATTGAGGTGCCTCTGAGGGTAATCTGCTGCTCTCTGGGTAGCTGGTTTGGGATAGTAAGGATCCTTAATTAGGGATATGATAATAGTACAGTGAGAGTGTTACCACTGCTAGTGCTGCTGCTAAGTCGCTTCAGTCGTGTCCGACTCTGTGCGACCCCATAGACGGCAGCCCACCAGGCTCCCCCGTCCCTGATATTCTCCAGGTAAGAACACTGGAGTGGGTTGCCATTTCCTTCTCCAATGCATGAAAGTGAAAAGTGAAAGTGAAGTCGCTCAGTCGTGTCCGACTCTAGCCATCCCATGGACTGCAGCCTACCAGGCTCCTCCGTCCATGGGATTTTCCAGGCAAAAGTACTGGAGTGGAGTGTCATTGCCTTCTCCGGAGTGTTACCACAGTTACAGCGTATATGTCTCTTTTTAGACCTGCACTCATTGTCTTCAAGTGTACCTTTGTTAGTGCAATATACAAAAGTAAGGGACTGTCAGTATTAAGTGATGCTTTACTGTAAAGTTTATTATTGCTGCCAAGTTTGTAAGAGTCAAAAGGTAAAGGAGTATTTAAAAAGTCAGTCAATGTTTTATTTAGTTCAGTGACAACTGGTTTCAGTCCTACAAATCTCATATGAAAACCACTAATGTTTGAAATAATACTTTTTCATATTAGAAGTACTTTTCACCTTTTGAAGTGAAAGTCGTCCAGTCATGTCCGACTTTTTGTGACTCCATGGATTGTAGCCTGTCAGACTCCTCTGTCCATGGAATTCTCCACACAAGAATACTGGAATGGGTTGCCATGCCCTTCTCCAGGGGATTTTGCCAACTCAGGGATCACCTGGGTCTCCTGCATTGCAGGCAGATTCTTTACCATGTGAGTTATATGTGTCCAGAAAATGAGTGGCCAGTGATTGTTTTGTTTGACTGCTTATTGCTTGCACAATGTATTCAGGGGCCAGGTTAGTTAGGTGTATGCTTGGTTGCAAAACCATTTTATTCTCCATTAGTTTAACTCACTGCATGCATTTTATTTTAATTGCAAGCCTCTTGTTGACAGTTGAGTTTGCAGCCTTGCTTTAGAACAAGAGAGAGTGAGACATCGTAGTATAATGAAGGAATAGTTTTCGGAATTAGACTAACTTGCATTCAAAACCCTGCTCTGCCTCAAGTACTATGTGTACTTGGACAAAGTAGTTTGCCAAATCTTACTTACCTTATTTGTAAAATAGGGGAAATAATATTCTTTTTAAGGGTTAAATTTAAGAAACAAGTTATATGTAGCATTTGGCACATGGTGGTAGGTACTCCATAAATGGTGGTGATTTTTATTGTAGTAATGGACAGAAGAACCACTAGTATCATGGTAGCTTTCTCAAAATATTAGTAGTACCTATTACTCTGATCCCCTATGCTTTCTTTCTTTATAATTCAAATCCCCAAGTTCTTTGTGGAAATACATAAATGGATTTCTCCTTTAAAATTTACTTAATGCTTCTCTTAACAGGTACCCATTTCATCCTGATATTTCCGAGGTCAAAGAATGTGGGACAAAAAAAAACCAAAAGTGCAAGTGTTAAAAAGTAGGTGATAAAAATGTTTCCTAATGACTTCTAGATTCTAAGGCTTAACTTTAAATTCAGTTCAGTTGAGTCGCTCAGTCATGTCCAACTCTTTGTGACCCCAGGGACTGCAGCACACCAGGCCTCCCTGTCCATCACCAACTCCCGGAGTTTACTCAAACTCATGTCCATCGAGTCCGTGATGCCATCCAACCATCTCTTCCTCTGTTGTCCCCTTCTCCTCCTGCCTTCAGCCTTTCCCAGCATCAGGGTTTTTTCAAATGATTCAGCTCTTCGCAGCAGGTGGGCAAAGTATTGGAGTTTTAGCTTCAACATAAGTCCTTCCAGTGAACATTCAGGATTGATTTCCTTTAGGATGGACTGGTTTTATCTCCTTGTAGTCTAAGGGACTCTCAAGAGTCTTCTCCAACACCACAGTTCAAAAGCATCAATTCTTTGGTGCTCAGTTTTCTTTATAGTCCAACTCTCACATCCATACATGACTACTGAAAAAACCATAGCCTTTAGATTAGTGGGTGATACTTACTTTGTAAATTCTGTATTGGCAAAATATAGGCTTAAAAAAAGTATTAATCGTACTGGAATAAGGGAAAACATATCCTGAAGTCTTGGAATATAAGTAAAATAAATAATAGAAGACTTAATTTAGAAATTATTCTTGGAACATGAAATATAGTTTCAAAAGAGTGAAAAATTAAGCCTATAATGTTTGGTGTTTCTAACTAAATTGTTCAAATTAGTATTACAAAGACTATGTTGGGTTTTTATTTTAGTATTCTTTATCCTTCTTATATAATTTTTTTAAATTTAGCATGCACATCATTGCTAAAAGAAACATTGCTCAGGAGATATGACCCCCTAGCACCCATACTGATGTTATCTCTCTGACTATCATGTGTGTGTATATATATCCTCTAACTAGGCCAGTCACATAATACAGGAGGGTAGACCTGGCATATCTTATTTCAAAGAGGTGCCAAGACTTTGTCTTAACTGACCAGATAGTCTGCTTACAGCCTAGTAGTTTTCAGATGCCCTAGAAAGTAAAATAAAACAAAGTGATGCAGGATAAGTGTCTCAAAAGAAACTGGTTTACATATCTACTTGTTCTTTTCTAAAATGCTTTCATTTAGTAGACGATGATTGAAAAATGAGAAAATCTTTTTATCCCCTTCTGCATGTATTCCGTATAATACCACTTTGGATGCCTGTGGCCAAAGCAGAAATCCAATTTGAAATTTCCAGTTATTTCTGGAAAAATTGTTCTATAGTTTTGAAAACTACAGTAGAACTTGTCCAGAGGGGAAAAAACCAGTATCTACATAAAAACAATAAAGTAATAAAATTATTACTTTACAAGATTGTCAAGAGAATAGGTTTTCTTTAAATAAGTAAACTTACAAAATGAAATCAGGATCAGATGTAATAAAGGGATCCCATTTCTATTAAATTTATTGAGTAAATATTTACCAGTCCTGTCTAATGAACAAAAAGTCAATCAGACAGTGAACAGTGTAACTTGTGGAGCATATTGAAAGAAGACAGTTTGAGTGCTTCCAATAATGTACAGAATTAAGCCCTGCTAGGGACAGGGAAGCCTGGTGGGATGCGGTCTATGGGGTCGCACGGAGTCAGACACAAGTGACTTAGCAGCAGCACCAGCAGCAGAGGAGGAGAGAATAGGAGCCAGGCTTTTGTAAGAGAGAGAACTTAAGCTGGATGAAACTTGTTGTAGTAAGTATGTCCATCACTCAGAATCAATTGCCTAAAGGATTTGGTGTTGCTAACTGTGGGGTTCCCGCAGATGTAATAAACTCTGCATTCTCTCTGATTGCGTCTCTGGCTTCTTATCGTCTCTCTTCCATGTAGGTGAGGGTTCTCCCAAGTGTCTGTCCTGCTGTTTTTCTTTCTCTTTTTGCTCAGAAAGGTCTCAGACAGATTTCCCCTCATATATTATAATTTTAAAAGTTGAGAAATAATTTACATATTATGGCCATCACCCGTTCAAAATGTGCAGTTAGGTGGTTTTTAGAATATTATCCAATAATTATGCAACCATCACTGCTATCTAATTCCAAAATATTTGTCACCCAAAGAGAAGCCCTGTATGCATCAATAGTCACTGCTCATGAAATTTCCTCTCCCTTTGTCCTTGAAAGTGAAAGTGGGAATGTTAGCCCTTCAATTGTGTCTGACTCTGCCATCCTATGGACTGTAGCCCACCAGTCTCCTCTGTCTGTTGAATTCTTCAGGGGAGAATACTGGAGTGAGTTGCTATTTCTTTTTCCAAGAGAGTCTTTCCTACCCAGGGATGCAATCTGGGTCTCCTGCATTGCAGGAAGATTCTTTACCATCTGAGCCATCAGGGAAGCAACAGCTAATTTACTTTCTGTCATCACAGAATTGCCTATTCTGTTCATTTCATATATGTGGAATCATATAAGGTGGCCTTTTGTGACTGGCTTACTTTGCCTAGCATAATGTTTTCAAGGTTCATCCATATTGCAGCATGTATCAGTGAAGTGAAGTTGCTCAGTCGTGTCCAACTCTTTGCGACCCCATGGACTGTAGCCTACCAGGCTCCTCTGTCCAGGGGATTTTCCAGGCAATAGTGCTGGAGTGGATTGCCATTTCCTTCTCCAGGGGAATCTTCCCGACCCACGGATCGAACCCAGGTCTCCCTCATTATAGACAGACGCTTTACCGCCTGAGCCACCAGGGAAGTCCTGTATCAGTACTTCATTCCATTTTGTGACTGTACAGTCCATTGTGCAGATATCTCACATTCATCAGTTGTTGGACATGTGGGTCTTTTTTTTCTTCTTTTACTCTTTGACTATTGTAAATAATGCTGATATGAACATTTGTAAACAAACTTGTTGATGGGTTTTCAGTTTTCTTAGGTATATGCCTAGGAGTGAAATTTCTGGGTCTTATGGTAACTCTGTGCTTAAACTTTTTGGAGAAATTTTGAAATATACCATTTTACAATCCCACCAGTGAAGAGGAAAGATTCCAGTTTTTCCACATCCTTGTCAACACTTATCACTGTCCATCTTTTTCATTATACCTAAGTGGGTATGAAGTGGAATCTTTTTATGGTTTTGCTTTGTATTTCGTTAGTTACTGATGATGCTGAGTATCTTTCTATGTGCTTATAGAACATTGGGTATCTTCTTTGAAGCACTGTCTATTCAAATCCTTTGCCTGTTTTTTAAAAAATGTTTATTTGTTTGCCTGTGTCAGGTCCTAGTTTTGGCATGTGGGCTCCTTGTTGCAGCTCACGGGCTTCTTTTTAGTTGTCTCTTGGGGCCTCAAGAGCAAACAGGCTTAGTAGTTTCGGTATTCTTGGGCTTAGTCATCTGGCTGCATGTAGGATCTTGGTTCTCTGACTAGGGATAGAAGGGTTATAGTTGATGGAGTATGTTCATGGCTGAACACACATGCACACAGAGACGGAACCTCAGTCCTCTGCATTTGAAAAGTAAAAGTGAAAGTTGCTCCATTGTGTCTGACTCTTTGCGACCCCATGGACTATACAGTCCATGTATTTCTCTAGGCCAGGATACTTCCCAGCCCAGGAATCAAATCCAGGTCTTCCGCATTGCAGGCGGATTCTTTACCACCTGAGCTACCAGGGAAGCCCAAGAATACTGGGGTGAGTAGCCTATCCCTTCTACAGCGGATCTTCCAGATCTAAGAATCAAACTGGGACCTCCTATGGTTCCCATGGATTCTTTACCATCTGAGCTACCAGGGAAGAACTGCATTGGAAGGCTGTTTCTTAACCACTGGACCACCAGGGAATCTCCCCGTTTTTTAAATTGATGGTTGATTTTTAGGAATTTCAGATACTAGACCCTATCAGATATATGATTGAAAATATATTCTCCCATTCTGCAGGTCGTTTTTTTTTTTTTTTTCTTTTTCAGTTTCATGATGATGTCTTTTGAAGCATGAAAGTTTAAAATCTCAATGAAGTCCTGTTGCTTTTTCTTTTCATTTTGTGCTTTCAGTGTCATATCTAAGAAACCATTGACTACTCCAGTGTCACAGAATTTTACATATGTCTCCGTCTAAAAGTTTTATAGTTTAGCTTCAAAAGACATCAGGAAAGTGAAAAGGCAACTTGTAGAATGGGAGAAAATATTTTAAAATCACAAATAAGTATACTGATAAGGACTAGTGTCCAGAATATATAGATCTGTGTTGGATCAATTTTTGTGTATGGTGGGAGTTATGAAGTCCAATTTCTTGGATAGCCTGTCATTCCAGCACTATTTTTGAAAAGACTTCTTTCTACATTAAGTTATCTTGGTACCCATGTTAAAATCAGTTGTTCATAAATGTGTAGGGTTATTTCTGTTTCCTTGATCTATATGTCTGTCTGTGTCTATACCACACAGTCTTAATTATTAGCTTTGTATTTAGTTTTGAAATTGAGACGTGAATATTTTAATTTCTTCTTTTACTAAAAGTTAAATACTAATTTCCAACAGCTAAATTGTTTTAGCTATTTGGGAATACCTTGTAATCCTATAAGTTTTAGAATAAACTTATCAATTTCTGCCAATATATAATCATCTGGGATGTTTATTGGGATTTTGTTTAATCTGTAGATTAACTTGGGTGGAGGGTATTGTCATTGTAATGATTTCCAATCCATGAACTTGGCATATCTTTCTATTTATTTAGGTCATCTTTAATTTCTTACACTGGAGTTTTATAGTTTTCAATATAGTGGTCTCTCACTTCTTTTGCTATATTTATTATTTGGTTCAGTTCAGTTCAGTCGCTCAGTCGTGTCCAACTCTATGTGACTACGTGGACTGCAGCACGCGAGGCCTCCCTCTCCATCACCACCTCGCAGAGTTTACCCACTCATGCCCATTGACTCAGTGATGCCATCCAACCATCTCATCCTCTGTTGTCCCCTTCTCTTGCCTTCAGTCTTTCCCAGCATCAGGGTCTTTTCCAGTGAGTCAGTTCTTCGCATCAGGCAGCGAAAGTATTGAAGTTTCAACTTCAACATCAGTCCTTCCAATGAACACTCAGGACTAATCTCCTTGAGGATGGACTGGTTGGATCTCCTTGCAGTCCAAGGGACTCTCAAAGTCTTCTCCAACACCACAGTTCAAAAGCATCAGTTCTTTAGTGCTCAGCTTTCTTTATAGTTCAACTCTCACGTCCATACATGATTCCTGGAAAAATATTAGCCTTCACTAGACAGACCTTTGTTGGCAAAGTAACGTCTGCGCTTTTTAATATGCTGTCTAGGTTGGTCATAACTTTTCTTCCAAGGAATAAGCGTCTTTTAATTTCATGGCTGCAGTCACCATCTGCAGTGATTTTGGAGCCCCCCAAAATAAAGTCTGCCATTATTGCCACTGTTTCCGCATCTGTTTGCCATGAAGTGATGGGACGGATGCCATAATCTTAGTTTTCTGAATGTTGAACTTTAAGCTAACTTTTTCACTCTCCTCTTTCACTTTCATCAAGAGGCTCTTGAGTTCTTCATCACTTTCTGTCATAAGGGTGGTGTCATCTGCATATATGAGGTTATTGATATTTCTCTCGGCAGTCTTGATTCCAGCTTGTGCTTCTTCCAGCCCAGCGTTTCTCATGATGTACTCTGCATATAAGTTAAATAAGCAGGGTGACAATATACAGCCTTGACATACTCCTTTTCCTATTTGGAACCAGTCTGTTGTTCCATGTCCAGTTCTAACTGTTGCTTCCTGACCTGCATACAGATTTCTCAAGAGGCAGGTCAGGTGATATGGTATTCCTGTTTCTTCCAGAATTTTCCACAGTTTATTGTGATCCACACAAAGACTTTGGCCTAGTCAATAAAGCAGAAATAGATGTTTTTCAGGCACTCTCTTGCCTTTGCGATGATCCAGCGGATGTTGGCAATTTGATCTCTGGTTCCTCTGCCTTTTCTAAAACCAGCTTGAACATCTCACGGTTCATGTATTGTTGAAGCCTGGCTTGGAGAATTTTGAGCATTACTTTATTAGCGGGTGCGATGAGTGCAATTGTGCAGTAGTTTGAGCATTCTTTGGCATTCCCTTTCTTTAGGATTGAAATGAAAACTGACCTTTCCATTCCTGTGGCTACTGCTGAGTTTTCCAATTTGCGGGCATATTGAGTGCAGCACTTTCACAGCATCATCTTTCAGGATTTGAAATAGCTCAACTAGAATTCCATCACCTCCACTAGCTTTGTTTGTAGTGATGCTTCCTAAGGCCCTCTTGACTTCCCATTGCAGGATGTCTGGCTGTAGATGAGTGATCACATCATCATGATTATCTGGGTCTTGAAGATCTTCTTTGTACAGTTCTTCTGTGTATTCTTGCCACCTCTTCAATATCTTCTGCTTCTGTTAGATCCATACCATTTCTGTCCTTTACTGAGACCATCTTTGCATGAAATGTTCCCTTGGTATCTCTAATTTTCTTGAAGAGATCTCTGGTCTTTCCCATTCTACTGTTTTCCTCTGTTTCTTTTCACTGATCACTGAGGAAGGCTTTCTTATCTCTCCTTGCTGTTCTTTGGAACTCTGCATTCAAATGGATATATCTTTACTTTTCTCCTTTGTTTTTCCCTTGTCTTCTTTTCACAGCTATTTGTAATGCCTCCTCAGACAGCCATTTTGCTTCTTTGCATTTCTTTCTTGGGTATGGTCTTGATCCTTGTCCGCTGTACAATGTAATGAACCTCTGTCCATAGTTCATCAGGCACTCTGTCTTTCAGATCTAGTCCCTTAAATCTGTTTCTCAGTTCTAGTGTATAATCGTAAGGGATTTGATTTAGATCATACCTGAATGATCTGGTGGTTTTTCCTACTTTATTCAATTTCAGTCTGAATTTGGCCATCAGGAATTCATGATCTGAGCCACAGTCAGCTCTCGGTCTTGTTTTTAGGGATTTGATTTAGGTCATACCTGAATGATCTGGTGGTTTTCCCTACTTTTGTCAATTTCAGTCTGAATTTGGCAATCAGGAGTTCATGATCTGAGCCATAGTCAGCTCTCAGTCTTGTTTTTGTTGACAGTATAGAGCTTCTCCATCTTTGGCTGCAAAGAATATAATCAGTCTGATTTCAGTATTGACCATCTGGTAATGTCCATGTGTAGAGTCTTCTCTTGTGTTGTGGAAGAGGGTGTTTGCTATGACCAGCGCGTTCTCTTGGTAAAACTCTATTAGCCTTTGCCCTTCTTCATTCTGTATTCCAAGGCCAAATTTGCCTGTTACTCCAGGTGTTTCTTGACTTCCTACTTTTCCATTCCAGTCCCCTATAATGAAAAGGACATCTCATTTGGTTGGTGGTTCTAAAAGGTCTTGTAGGTCTTCATAGAACCATTTGAATTTAGCTTCTTCAGCATTACTGTTCAGGGCATAGACTTGGATTACCGTGATATTGAATGATTTGCCTTCGAAACAGAGATCATTCTATCGTCTTTGAGATTGCATCGAAGTACTACATTTGAACTCTTTCGTTGACTATGATGGCTACTCCATTTCTTCCAAGGGATTCTTGTCCACAGTAGTAAATATAATGATCTTATATTATTCATTTTTTAATGTTCCCAATAATTGATATTCAGTGAATGGTTTTTAGAACTGAAGAAATATTTATTCTTAAGTATTTTATTCTTTTTCATACTTTTTTGTTAAATAAAAAAAGAGAGTGATAAATCATATGCAGTAAAATAAGAACATTGGGAGAATCTGGGTAAAGAGTTATCAGAATTCTTTGTACAGTTCTTTCAACTTTTCTGTGAGTCTAAATTACTTCAAGATAAAAAGTTTAGAAAACACTACACAGAAGGAAGGTATGGCAACTGGTAATGGAATTAGCTATCATATTTGCCAATACTGTTTACTATTTGCCAATACTTGGTGGGGTAGCCAAAAAATGTGGTGCATTTCAGGATGCTGGTTAAAAATCTTTCTTTTGTATTGGCGATTATTATTGTGCCAGTAATCAGATAAATTGTCATTTCTCATTGTTAAAAAAACATTGGTTCTGTCTAAATAGAACAGGCTCCAAATCTTCATGGGAAACATATTTAATTTTTAAGTGTCTAAGCAAGAATTACAGTGATAAAATAGCATCATGGGCTGTGTATGTATGTATGTATATGTATCTTGTGTAAACTGTATTTCCCCTTCCTGTTCTCAACATTTTCCAGAAAATAAGCTATCATTATATTTATTGAAGTCCTTTTCCTCTAAGAAAGCTGTATTTTTATCTTTTCTTTTTTAAAGGAGACAAAAGTATGTATGGCTCGTAATTGAGCATGGTATTAAAAGCCTGATTTCAGGCAGTCTGGTGCTTGATAAGCTGCTTGTTTTGGTGGAATGATGTATTTTAATTTTTGCTTATTTTCTCCTTTTCATGAGAGCAAAGTTTTCAGTTTTTTCTAAAGACGTGCTTTTGGTCTTCAAACATTTCATATATGTGTGTGTGCGTGCATGTGCACATGTGCGTATTTAAAATTATTTAGAAATAGTGAACATGGTGGCCAGGCCATGCAGCATGCAGGTTCTTAGTTTCTCAGCTAGGGATCGAACCTGTGCACCCTGCTGTGTGGAAGCTTGGCGTACTAACCCTTGGACTGCTGGGAAAGTCCCAGCGCTTGAGTTTTTAATCAAATGACCGTTAAGACCAGAAGTATGTAGATATGGTGAATGTGGCGACTGAGCTTTCCGTCAAGTCAGCCTTAGAGCTGAAACTAAGTTTTATTCATTTTTTTAATGTTCCCAATAATTGATATTCAGTGAATGTTTGATTTTTAGAACTGAAAATTTTTAGAACTGAAGAAGCTGTGTAAGTAAGATGGTAGAACTGCATTCTCGACCTTTCCTCTTCTTTATAAGCTTGTGCATATGCATGCATACTCACACACATTTCCCCAAACCCACTTTTATCTCTGTTGCAAATGCCAACAGATCTGGTTTCCCAAAGTCATATTCATCTGTTTTCGGCTTCTTAAGAGTAAAACAAGACCTTGTTTCCTAAAGGTCCTGTAAACAAAGGAGATAGATAGAAGGATTTTTTTTTTTTTTTTTTAAATGAGTTATGTGCTGTGGTCCCAGTGTTGTGAAGTGTGAAAATAATAGCTGTGTGATAATACCAGTGTAGTCATTTAATGGATTTTTAAATTAATGCACTTAAAAAAATAAGGTGTGTTACCAAATAGCAGTAATTTTTAGAGGAAAGTTTTTAATGAAAATCGACATCTCCATGGAACTAAAATCAGTAGGTGCCTAATATGAATAAGATGTGACTAAAAGTTCTATATAATTTTAAAAGACAGCGATAGATATCTCATTATTCGTTTGTTTATTCAAGAAGGAAACAAAAATAAGGGAAAGAAATCAGTGAATGCAAGTCACTTTTTAGTTTAAAATTTTAGTCATTTTTGTGGATTTTTTACTTTTATTGCAGTTCTTTCTAGCTTCTGTTCTGAGGAATGCATTTTAAGTTGTTATTCAAAGAAGTCAAACAAAAAAACTTTCCTAATTGATACATCCAGTGAGAGAGTTTTTTCTTCTACCAACATCTGGCAAAATATTTTCTAATTTAGTGAGTTTTTTTTTTTTAAGGCTTGTAGACATGTGCATGCTAAGAATGTGCATAAGCTACTAGTTACTTGTGTTTTATGCTATTTAAACACAATGACAGAATGACAGTGGACTTTAGCCCAGAAGACTTGAAGTTTAAATTAGAGAGGAGATAAAGAATGTCAGAATGAGAGAATGAGGATTTATAGTTTCCTATAACTGTTGTGAAACAGTCATGTAAATGATTTTACTGTGCTTTTTTTTCCCCACTAGTATTGTTGATATCTGTATCATACAAGAGAGAAATAATTTCCAGTATAAAAGATAAGCTTGTTTTTCAGATAATCAAAATAATAGATTTTTCAGTTACTTGAGGGTACTATTTTGAAATCGGTTTGCATAATTCAGTTCTTTTTAAAGTAGTTGTATGAAAAAGAAAGATCTAAAAACAGACAGCTGCTTTTAAAGGGGAAAACAAGTTTTTAACTATGTCTAAGAGCGTTTTTAAAAATAACAGTTCATCTTGGATTTAGAGTGTGTTTTCAATGTTAACTAAACAACCAGATTTTCTGTCAACTTTGGAAACTGCTGAGGGTTAGTAGCTTGATTCATGCCATAAGCATATGGCATCTTGCTTCTGGCAGAATGGGAGAAAATTCCTCAAGCACCCACCTGCGTATGTTCTAGTCTTCATAAAATCCTGTGTACTTTTAAACTTAAATACTCTTTATACTTTTAGCACACTGATTAAAACTGGAATCAGAGACAGTACACAGATAGCTAAGGGTTAGTCTTATTTCAGGTCCTGTGACAAACCAAAAAAATGAAAATGGTAGACTAGAAAGTAAGCTGTCTTTATTACTGACAAAATAATACATGTTTTTGCATTTCTAGGTGGTGCTAGTGTTAAAGAACCTGCCTACCAATGCAGGAGACGTAAGACATACAAGTTCAGTCCCTGGGCTAGGAAGATCCCCTGGAGGAGGGCATGGCAACCCATTCCAGTATTCTTGCCTGGAAAATTCCATGGACAGAGAAGCCTGGCCTGCTGCAGTCCATGGGGCTGAAAAGAGCCAGACATGACTGAGCAGCTAATACACACATACACAGATACATTGTTGTTCAGTCGCTAAGTGTATCTGACTCTTGGTGACCCCATAAACTGCAGCAAGCCAGGTTTCCCTGTCCTTCACCATCTCCCTGAGTTTGCTCAGATTCATGTCCATTGAGTTGGTGGTGCCATCCAACCATCTCATCCTGGGTTGCCCCCTTCTCTTGCCGTCAATCTTTCCCAGCATTAGGGTCTTTTCCAGCGAGTCAGATCTTCGCCTCATGTGGCCAGAGTCCTGGAGCTTCAGCTTCAACATCAGTCCTTCCAATGAATATTCAAGGTTGATTTCCTTTAGGATTGACTGGTTTAATTTACTTGCTGTCCAGGGGACTCTCAAGAGTTTTATCCAGCACCACAGTTTGAAAACATCAATTCTTAGGTGCTCAGCCTTCTTCATGGTCCAGTCCTCACATCCATACATGACTACTGGAAAAACCAGTAGTCAAAGGTCCGTCTAGCTTTGACTAGACGGACCTTTGTTGGCAACTTAATAGTTAAAGAACCTAATATTAGTTCTTTTAACATCTAATGGAAAAACCTGGATGAAAGTTTTTGGGCAACTAATGGATGTCTTCTCCAAGAAGAAAATTAATCAAAAATCTTATTGCTAGAAGCTTTTTTTTTTTCCCCACACCTTTAGCTTAATTTTCAGAGATATTTCCTTTAAAATACTTCATAAGCTTCTGATTCATAATCAGAAGTTTTCACTAGTAATCTGGGAGAGGGCACTTCTATTTTGAGTATGATATTTTCTACTCCCACTTCCATGTCTCATTTTTAAATTTGGGATTGTGGTATGTTCTGCCTTGAATGGAACTTGAAAGTCTCAGCAGTAGCACTGCTAGCTTTGGAAGTTAGTAGAAATGCGTAACAGCCTCTGTATTTCTGAGATTTTTGCCTATAAGTTTATGTTCGACCTCACAGCAGTCAGTGGTTCTGTCTGTACCATCGTATGAGCAGTGGATAGTGGGTCACACAGAATGAACTCTTTTGTAGTCAGTTCAGTTCAGTTGCTCAGTCGTGTCCGACTCTTTGCAACCCCATGGACTGCAGCACGCCAGGCTTCCCTGTCCATCACCAACTTCCAGAGCCTGCTCAAACTCATGTCCATCAAGTTGGTGATGCCATCCAAGCATCTCATCCTCTTTGGTCCCCTGTTTCAGCATCATTCCTTCCAATGAATATTCAGGATTGATTTCCTTTATGATTGACTGGTTTGATCTCCTTGCCATCCAAGGGACTGTCAAGAGTCTACTCCAACACTGTAGTTCAAAAGCATCAATTCTTCAGCACTCAGCTTTCTTTACCCTCCAACTCTCTGTCCATAGGATTTCCAGGCAAGAATACTGGAGTGCGTTGCCATTTCCTCCTCCAGGGGATTGTGTTGACCCAGGGATCGAACCTGTATCTCCTGCACTGGCAGGCAGGTTCTTTACTACTGATGCCACCTGGGAAGTCCCAAATCACTGTACATGTTAAAAAAAATATATATTAAAAAACCTTGGTTTCTATATATGAGCTGTAGAACATTTGACATAAGCATGACTAGCATGTACAGTAATTTGGGGCTTCCCAGGTGGCATAGTGGTAAAGAACCTGCCTGCCAATGCAGGAGATACAGACAGGTTTGATCCCTGGGTCAGGATAATCACCTGGAGGGGGAAAGTGCAACCCATTTAAGTAATTTTGCCTGGGAAATCCCGTGGATAGAGGAGCCTGGTGTACTATAGTTCATGGGGTCACAAAGAGTTGAATATGACTGAGTGTGCGTGTGCACACAGTGAGTTGAAGTTACTTGTGGGTCTATAAATTTATTCTTTTAACTACAAAACTAATTTTTATTTAAATTTAATATTTCTAAGAAAATGAGGACTGATCAGTGAAATTATCCTTAGTTTTCCTCTTTTATTAGAGCAGCAATAGAGCAATAGAAGCTATAAGTAAGTAAGTAAGTAAAGTCACTCAGTCGTGTCCGACTCTTTGTGACCCCATGGACTGCAGCCCACCAGGCTCCTCAGTCCATGAGATTCTCCAAGCAAGAATACTGGAGTGGGTTGCCATTTCCTTCTCCAGGGGATCTTCCCAACCCAGAGATTGAACCCAGGTCTCCTGCATTGGAGGCAGACGCTTTAACTCTGAGCTACCAGGGAAGCTATAATCTTTAATATTATATTTAGCATTGATATACACAGTTGCCTACCTGCTCTTTAAAATGTGCCATTTTTCAATTTTTCTACATTTTTATGACTACCTTTTTTGTTTTAAAGTCAGTGTGTACTCAAAGAAAAATGACTAATGTCTGTTTATATTTGAATATTTCCAAGTCTTACTTAACTGTAACGGTTACTTTTTTTCCCCTGTTTGATTGACAAGTAGTATTCACAATTTAGAAAAATTCAAAGGGATCTTTGGTGACAGTTCTTATTAGAAGATTTCATTTTGGTGAAGTATTCTTTTATTTTTATATAGCTTTCAAATGAGGCTTTTCAGTAGGTCCATTCTTGGATGAGTTTATAATTGAAAAGTGTTCTTTTTAATCACTACAGTTGACACTAATTGCCTTCTTTTTTGGGTGTTTAATGGGTGTGCTGACTTTTGAGTAGATCAAGAGATAGTCTTTATCTTTTAACCTTAGAGGGTGTATAAGACAAGAGATCTGCAGAAGTCTTATTGGTCCTGCTTATGAAATACTTATTAAAGATTCCTCTCCACAGTTCTGAAATTTGTAGATAATTTTTTTTTCTTACAATCTATTTATTATTGAATTTGCCTTTTAGGGTTTGCAACCGTATGTCAAGTTCCAAATGTAGAGAAAGGTTTGAAGTTTTACCTTTAAAATAAAGGCTGTATTATTTAATTATGGGACAGCACAGTTTTAAAATGGGGATGGAGTTAGGTAGGTGGGCCTTTCCAAAAAGCAACTTGTAAAAATTACTAGGATGTTTATGCTTGCCAGAGCACTGCTTCTTAACATTCCAGTTTCATATTTTAAAGAAATACACGTCATGGAAGAATGGAAGGTTTAAAATAGATTAGCAGTTTGGCTAAGTGATTATGAATACATTTATTTCCACTCTTAAAATACTTAGTGTGTGACTGTGTCCTTCCCCATCCTCCTCTCCCTGATTTATTTTAGATTTGTCTTGGTTTAAACTTTTCCTCATTTCTGAACATATAAGTTGAAAATAGGCAATACCTTCTACTACTTCGTTGCTAAGAAAGATTCCAAGACATTTGAAAGTAGATTCTTGATTGTATTTTATAGGGAATAGAATGAGGACCAGAGAATTAAACATTTATGGAATAGATTAAAGGATCTCCTCTATTTTAGTATAGAAAAAGATGCAGTAAATAGCATTAGGAACTAGCTAAACTGATACAGAAATTCTGTGGTCTTTTCCTGGAAGAAGTATGTTTTTAAGACACAGTATACACATGTTTTGGTGGGAGCATAAGTAGAAGCTACAAAGTGAACTCTAACAGCTGCTGTTGTGGCAATAGTTAAGTCATAGTTAATTCCTTCATTACAATAAAATATATAATCAGAAAAGGGAATATCTAATTAGAAACACACTTCTTAGGAGGATTAAAATATTTTTAGTATTCATTCACATGTGTAACTATTTAAATTTTCTCTCCAGTTTTATGGCATGCTTTTCAAGGAGAGTTCTCTGGTAGGTTTTGGCCTTTTTTTTTTTTTTTTTTTTTTTGTGTTGGTCCTTCTGTGTTCACTCTTTAAGCTGATTCAGTTTACTTTGTCCTCTGAAAGACATACTGTTTACATATATTCGTGCTCTTTTCATATATCTTACTTATTCAGGAATTCTGCTCTGTCTTTAACCTTTTTTCAGATCTTCAGATTTCAGATGTTAATCGTTCATATATCAGCATCTGTTTACAATTAAACACACACACACTTACGCACACATGCCCAAATGCACATACATAGCAGTGTGGGTGTTTTTCTGTTTAAAACTATCAGTTCGTTTTTAAGTTTTGTTGATTTGAATTATTAATCATTCCATTTCTTTCTTCCTTCATCATTTCTCACTTATTTTTAATGACACTTCCAGCTACTTTGAATGGGAGCAGTGAATTCATTTTGGTTAAATTTCTTGGCAGTTCCCTGACTCAATCGCACCCCACACTGAAAGTGCAGAGTCCTAACCTGCTGGACCACCAGGGATGTCCCCTTAGTATCGAGTATTTTTAACCTGCCTGCCAATGCAGGAGACATAAGAGATATAGGTTCGATCCCTGTATTGGAAAGATCGGCTGGAGGAGGAAGTGGCAGCCCTCTCCAGTATTCATGCTTGGAGAATCCCATGAACAGGGGGCCTGGGTGGCTACAGTCCATAGGGTCAAAAAGAGTCACACGTGATTGAATCGACTTAGCTTGCCTGTATATCTCCAGGCCATCCAAAAGAAATGTCTTACCCTGAAAATATGAGTTGAAAAGATAAGGAGGACTTCCCTGGAAGTCCAGTGGTTAAAACTGCATGCTCTGGGTCAAAAAAAAAAAGAAGAAAAAGCAAAGCATAAGCCTTTTAAAGTAATCTGATCTATCAGCACATTGTTCCTCTTTGTTCTTACCCTCACATTGGTCCAGGTTCATGGAGTTCAGGCAAAAGAAGACTGAGCATCAAAAATTTTATGTTTTTGATCTGTGGTGCTAGAGAAGACTCTTGAGAGTCCCTTGGACAGCAAGGAGATCAAACCAGTCAATCCTGAAGAAAATCAGCCCTGAATATTCATTGGAAGGATGATATTGAAGCTCCAGTGCTTTGGCCACCTGATGTGAAGAGCTGACTCATTGGAAAAGACCCTGATGCTGGAAAAGATTGAGGGCATGAAGAGAAGTGGGCAACAGAGGCTGAGAAAGTTGGATGACATCGTTGACTCAATCGACATGAATTTGAGCAAAATCCAGGAGTTAGTGAAGGACAGGGAAACCTAGCATGCTGCAGGTCATGGGGTTGCAAAGACTGGGACACAACTGAGTGACTGAACAACAACTTTAGAGTAAAATAATAATGTATTTCAATATGTAAATACTCAAGCTTGACTACACTAGAGGATGTGATGAGGTAGTCAGATGCTTATTACACTTGAATATAGAATCACCAAGATTGTAGTACTGTCAAATGTAGATTGAAACAGGTGTTTATCATTCTTTCGCAGTTAAAATCCACAGGTGGTGTTGCCATTGGTAACACCTTTTTCAAATAAGATAAGCAACTCTGTAAAGTTCGAAACAAAATATAATCTTTACTTATTTGGTAATAGTGTTCCTAGAAATTCAGTATATATTCACTTGTATAAAACTACATTGAAAAAGCAAGAGAGTTCCAGAAAAACATCTATTTCTGCTTTATTGACTATGCCAAAGCCTTTGACTGTGTGGATCACAATAAACTGTGGAAAATTCTGAAAGAGATGGGAATACCTGACCACCTGACCTGCCTCTTGAGAAACCTGTATGCAACAGTTAGAACTGGACATGGAACAACAGACTGGTTCCAAGTAGGAAAAGGAGTATGTCAAGGCTGTATATTGTCACCCAGCTTGTTTAACTTCTATGCAGACTACATCATGAGAAACACTGGGCTGGAAGAAGCACAAGCTGGAATCAAGATTACTGAGAAAAATATCAATCACCTCAGATATGCAGACATTCTGAAGGAGATCAGCCCTGGGATTTCTTTGGAAGGAATGATGCTAAAGCTGAAGCTTCAATATTTTGACCACCTCACACGAAGAGTTGACTCATTGGAAAAGACTCTGATGCTGGGAGGGATCGGGGTCAGGAGGAGAAGGAGACGACTGAGGATGAGATGGCTGGATGGCATCACGGACTCGATGGATGTGAGTCTAAGTGAACTCCGGGAGATGGTGATGGACAGGGAGGCCTGGTGTGCTGCGATCCATGGGGTCACAAAGAGTTGGACACGACTGAGTGACTGAACTGAACTGAACTGATAAAGACACAAGACATTAGTGGTTGGCCACAATTGGGATGGAGGAGTCAGATGGTATGATCAAAGCATGATCATTAAAGGTCATTTTTTTTTAGGTGATGAAAATTTTCTAAAATTAATAGTGGTAATGGCTGCACAATTCTATAGTAAAAACCATTAAATTGTACACTTAAAAAAGAAGTAGAATGGCTGTTGTCAGTTGATGGGGGGAAGAGGAAATGGAAAGTAGTTTTTGATGGGTACAGAGTTTCAGTTTTGAAGACGAGAAAGTTCTAGAGCTTGGCTGCACAACAATGTGAACATATTGATTACTGAACTGCACCCTTAAAGTAGTTAGGGAACTAGAACAACAATAAGATACCACTACACGCCTATCTCCTGGAAAAGGAAATGGCAACCCACTCCAGTGTTCTTGCCTGGAGAATCCCAGGGACAGAGGAGCCTGGCGGGCTACAGTCTATGGGGTTGCAAAGAGTCGGACATGACTGAGCAACACACACACAACCCACCCACCCACAAGCCTGGTGGAATGACCAAAATCTAACACTCATCTGCTCTTCTTTTGCTTCTCACAATCCCTTCCTTTCCCCCAGAATGAAGGTCTCATGAATGGAAAAACCAGCATAAGGAAGGAAACTCTCAAGGCTCCAAAGGCAAGCAGGGTGACAGTTAAGCTATTTTCTGGAGAGTTCAATAGACAACCAGTTGGAAGAAATGTTCCCCCCTTTCAGCCCTCTTTGCCATAAACAGAAAGCTAAGAGAGTAGGTTGAACCAGTTCTCTTTCTTTCACATGTGGACTAAATTGTAAAGGAGGTCCAACTTCTCGGTTGACTCTATACCTCTACCTGCCACTACCACAGCCAAAACCACCTTCTCTATGCTGGCCCCCTTATAAGAGAGTGTCTCTCCCCTGACCAGCCCTCTCCTCACTGCTCCTAAGATTCGAAAAACCAACATTCCAGATTCTAAACGTTTTCCCCCTCCGTTTCTCATCCCTCTCCTTCAGAAATCAAAGATTTTTCTTTCTGAAGCTCTCACATTGATGACAAACTAGCTAACATGCCATACTGGTTGACGCTAGATTTTATCTCCAGAATAACTCTCATTTTAGTTACTCCCAGTATTCAGTGCCCAAACACAAAGTAAAAAATTGTAAACCGAAGGTGAGAATTCCAGGCACTATGTTAAATCGCCAAATTAAGGGACCAAGCAGTCTTTATATTACCTTTCAAATCACATCAAGTAATTAGCAGCCTGCTTTGCTATGCATGATTTTACTCTCTTAATTTTGCTCATGCAGTTGTTTGCTCATCACCAGAAAAACCAACTGGGGTTCCTGAGAAAAATAAGATGGCATTTAGTGATAAGATAAAGTCTAACCTCTTCTTAGTCCAGTTTCATCTGCCTATAGCTGGCATGTGCAGAAGCTTTGTGCATGTTGCCGCAGAGGTAAATTTCCACAGCTGACTTCTATGTGGACACCTCATTCAAGATGGCAGCAGCATATTTGGCGTACAGCGGCCACTGGGAGCACCTCAGTCTGAAGTGTGGCGTGAGCAGCAGAGCCACACCTGAGCCACGAGAACTCGCTCTTTCTCCCCACAACCCAGGAGTACCCTATAAGGCAGCCTCGCCATTGGGAAGAGCTGTGGATGGAGGAGCCTGGAAGGCTGCAGTCCATGGGGTTGCTGAGGGTCGGACACAACTGAGCGACTTCACTTTCACTTTTTACTTTCATGCATTGGAGAAGGAAATGGCAACCCACTCCAGTGTTCTTGCCTGGAGAATCCCAGGGACGGGAGAGCCTGGTGGCCTGCCGTCTATGGGGTCGCACAGAGTCGGACACGACTGAGCAGCAGTAGCAGCAGCAGCAGTACTCTATTATGCAAGCTCGTATCTCCCTATTCCTTCATTGAAGAATAAAGCTTTCTTATATGAATACATATGGGCTTCCCAGGCGGCTCGGTGGTAAAAAAAAAATCTACCCCAATGCAGGAGATTCAAGAGACATGGTTCAGTCCTTCTGTTGAGAAGATACCCTGGAAGAGGAAATGGCAATCTCTTCCAGTATTCCTGCCTGGAAAATCCCATAAACAGAGAAGCCTAGCAGGCTACAGTCCATGCGGTCACAAAGAGTTGGACACAACTGAACTCACACACACACGTATACATATAGGTGATCCACTTTTTTGTATAGCAGAAACTAACACAACTTGTAAAGCAATAATGTTTCAATAAAAAATAAATTAGTATATAAAAATAGAAAATAAGAATAAAGCTTTCTTTTGCTACCAAACAGAACTCTGTCTCATTCTCCTGGCTCAGATAACACCAAGCAGGAGGACCCTTGTTGGGGAGTGACTCGAGAGGACTGGTAATCCTTTCAATAATTACTTATTAAACCCATGCTGAGTACAGGATACTGTACTTTGTGCATTTCCTCAGCAACCCTACACAGAGCCTTTCCCCACTGCTCACCAAAATGCCAAAAAAGACACAGAAAGAAGAAAGCAACTACCACACTGGTAACCAAGACAGTAGGTGACCTCACTCTGGTATGTGGGAAAGAGTAATGCTAATTTCAAAACAAGGAGAACCTGATAGAGGCATCTTCTCAGAGAAAAGCACATAACATTTACCACCTTCATTATGTGAAAAAGATGTCCTTAGAGAAAGGTGGGGGGAAAGCAATGAATAGTGCATTGCTTTTAAGGCCTGGATCCTAACATAGAACTTTATTCAGCTGCTAAGTAGTGTCTGACTCTTTGTAACCCAATGAACTGCAGCACACCAGGCTTCCCTGTCCTTCACTGCTTCCCGGAGTTTGCTCAAATTTTTGTCCATTGAGTCGGTGATGCCATCCAACCATCTCATCCTCGGTGGCCCCCTTCTCCTGCCCTCAATCTTTCCCAGTATCAAGGTCTTTTCTAATGAGTTGACTCCTAGCCTCAGGTGGCCAAGGTACTGGAGCTTCAGCTTCAGCATCAGTCCTTTCAATGAATATTCAGGGCTGATTTCCTTTAGGATGGACTGCTTTGATCTCTTTGCTGTCAGGTGACCTGGGTTTGATCCTTAGGTCAGGAAGATTCCCTGGAGAAGGGAATGGCTACCCACTCCAGTATTTTTGCCTGGAGAATTCCAAGTACAGAGGAGCCTGGTGGTTTTAAACATAGAATACAGTAAATTTTTTGCACAAATAATTATGATTCATGATAAAAAGTGTTTTCCTGTTCAAGTTACCGTTATCTCCAAATAGGTTTGCTTCTTCTGCAGAGTTTATTTACCTCTGGGTTTAAAATATACAATTGAACGGGCTTCACTTTCTCAATTTTTATATTATACTGCTTACCTAATCCTGTATAATAAAATGATAATAAATTCAACATATTGAAGCCAAATTTGCATAGATAATTGCCTCATTTATGCATTCCTTTTTTTGATAACAGCATTTCATGGCTGACTCACATCCAGTTTAAAGTATGCTAACACTCCCAGGGCTCAGTTTCTTTCCAATATTGCCATTAAATATTCTTCTTCTGTAACTGATTTTCACTGATTTTGCCAGTCCTAGGCTTTAAAAATAGTATCTGAAGTGCAGAACAGTTGCACAGTCAATACAATTCAAATAAATTCATTTTTTTTTAAAGAGAGAACATCTCAAAAATGTAAGTAAAAAAACAAATTTGCTCCGTTCTCAAGCAAATTCCATGTTAAAAAAATTATCCTGATGCGTTTGAACAAATTAACAACTCCCAAAGATGAGAGTTAACTGGCATAAAAATTACTTGAATTATTCCACTTGTAGAAAAGAAAATGCAAGAAAGACAATCACAGATTTAAGGCTTAAAGGATTATTTTTAAATGTATATCAAATAGCAAACTTGTCCAAAGTGTATGCTTATTTATAGATGAAGAAACAGAAGTGTAAAATAACCATTGATCAATATAGGTAGAAGAATAGAAGTTTCTGCATTTAAGAGTCTTTTGAGTTTGTTTTGTATTCCAGCCAGCCAGTATTCCACTTCTCCATTTAAAATGCATTGCCAAATAATCAGAATGCAAAGAAAAGGAACATGAAGAAAGACCTCAAGCTAAAAATGACATAAAAACAAAACAGGAACATATAAATAAGTAGTTTAGACATAGTCGTGTTTGCAAGTAACAATTTTGTGGAAGATAATGAACTATCATATGGGTATAAAGAACTAAATGTTCAACACTGATTCTCTAACATAATGTTACAAAAAATGCTCATTTGACAGCCCTGTGTCCTTTATTAAATACTATCTACAATAGCCCAGATGTAAATCTGACCTAACTTTTGATACAAGATAGCCTTTGAGAATGCTAGAAAAGCTAAATGTCAGGATTATGCAGAGCCAAAATTAGCTGAGCATGGATAAAAATATGGAGAGTTATACCCCAAATTACTAACAGTAGTTGCCCCTGCACGATGGAAATAGAGTTGAGGAAAGAGAATTATCACTTTTAAATTCATGTATTTTCCATTTAAATTTTTTGCTTAAATTGATTATAATAGTTACATATTACTTTTATAATTTAAAAGGTACATTACTGAAATTTCTGACCGGGTATCAAATAATGTTGCTTCTCAGTTGAAGCAGTTTTGACTTAGAGAAATAGCACTCACTGATGATCCAGAAATTTCATTCCCTGAATCCTATCTCAACCTTTTCTCCCTCTAGCTGGACACACCAATACCCCCATAGAAAAGTCCCAAAACTGTTTCCAGGTGAGCCATCATAACAGGTAAAAAAGGAGGAGTACAGATAGGAGAAATTCTTTTAGACCATCCTTACATTCAGAAGAGTGAGTAAGAGAAGCAATTGTGAACACAGTGAATGGACCCTGAATCCAGAGTCCCAAACAGAACTTTTTGCTTAAATGTTGTCCTGCATGCCCCAAATACTTCCTCATTTGTTTGGGTTTTTTACACTTCAGTTATTACACTATAGAATTATACTATAGAATCCTCCCCAAAAGATCTTCCTCTGGCTTATATCTTTCCTTAAAACACAGATTCTTCTTGAAAGGGTAAACGTCTTTCCACTTTCCACACATTAGTACATGTTAGCTTAAACACATGTGCTCATGACATCCAGATGAAACTAGACTTCCTGATGAGACAAAAAGCATGTGAGAGAAGGTAATTGACAATGGGAAATCTAGATGTTGAACTGAAGAGGACTTGGTACAACTGAAAGCATATATGCCTGGGAATTATAAAAAGGACCTCAGAAAGTTACAGTGAGGTACCATTCACGCCAGTCAGAATGGCTGCGATCCAAAAGTCAACAAGCAATAAATGCTGGAGAGGGTGTGGAGAAAAGGGAACCCTCTTACACTGTTGGTGGGAATGCAAACTAAGACAGCCACTATGGAGAACAGTGTGGAGATTCCTTAAAAAACTGGAAATAGAACTGCCTTATGATCCAGTGATCCCACTGTTGGGCATACACACTGAGGAAATCAGAATTGAAAGAGACACGTGTACCCCAATGTTCATCGCAGCACTGTTTATAATAGCCAGGACATGGAAACAACCTAGATGTCCATCAGCAGATGAGGAGGGAGGAGGAAGGGGTGTTCAGGATGGGGAACACATGTATATCTGTGGCAGATTCATGTTGATGTATGGCAAAACCAATTTAATATTGTAAAGTAATTAACCTCCAATTAAAATAAATTTATATTTAAAAAAATAGATGTATCATAAATGAAGGTAGTGGATACCAAAAAAGCTGTGGATTGCTGAAAAAAGCACCCAGTGGAAAAAAATGCTCTTTCTGTTTCCTTCCCTTTCTTCCCTTCTTTCCTCTCTTTCCTTCTCTTTTACTTCAAATACTAAAGTGAGTATTGTACCATATGTGAGTAACAATGGCCTAAATAAACTTCTGTTGAAGGTCCCTTTTGCATCTCTAGATCTCAAATACTCACCATCACCTCCCACAGCCTAAACACACAATTGTTTGCCCACTTCCAGGAAAGGGTTTGAGAAATAGCCCATTGAAGCCTGCCAGACAGAAATAGATTTTGTCAACGATATATCTGTAGACTGGATGTTTATGTCTCCTTCCCAAAATTCTTATGTTGAAGCCTAATCCCCAGTGTAATGGTATTTGGTGATAGGGCTTTTGGGAAGTGATTAGGTCATGAGGATGGAGCCCTCATGAAAGGAATAAGTACTCTTATAAAAAGGACCACAGACAGCTTCCTAGCTCCCTCCCCCAATGTGAAGTTACAGAGAGAAGCTGCCATCTATGAACCAGGAAGAAGGGCTCACCAGACACCAAATATGCCATTGCTTTGGTCTTGGACTTCCTGCCCTCCAGAACTGTTAAGAAATAAATTTCTGTTCTTAGAAGTCATCCTGCTGCTGCTGCTAAGTCTCTTGAGTTGTGTCTGACTCTGCAACCCCATAGGTGGCAGCCCACCAGTTTTGCCTGTCTCTGGGATTCTTCAGGCAAGAACACTGAAGTGGGTTGCCATTTCCTTCTCCAATGCCTGATAGTGAAAAGTGAAAGTGAAGTCGCTCAGTCGTGTCCAACTTTTCATGACTCCATGGAACGAAGCCTACCAGGCCCCAGTTGATGGTATTTTTTTCATAGTAGCCTGAACGCAGTAAGACAGGCATGAAATTTACATTGAGAGGATGAAATTACACCCCAGATAGACACATCTGAAAAATAATAGATGGCTGATCATTTTGCCATGGTGGAAGTGAAAACCAAGGAGAAGAGCTGAGAAGCTAAGGCTAGTTGGGGGGGACTATACAGGGATGGGATGAAGGGACCAGAAGAGAGAAGAATCCTTGAGCAGGAGACAAGAATATTGAAGATGCTACTATGCAATCTGAGTCCTCAATTCCCTACTACATCCTTAGGAAAGTATCCACTTCTCACTATTGGAATTAGCTCTATTTTTGTCAGGTAAAAAGTTGAGGGAGGTAAGCATAAGATAAAAAAGGCTTTCTCTTGGGAGCCTGCAATATTCCACTTAAAGATAGAGGAATATTAATTTTTATGTTTGTGACAAGATAAAAAGAATTGTTTTTATAGGGTGATGAAAATCTAAGTAACTTTTTCTTTTCTAGTATTATTGTTACACTGTTTTACAATATAACAATATTTTGTAAATAGGAAAGAACTTTGAATTCAAGTTTACATATATATTGTCCAAGGTATGGGAAGTTTCCAGCAAGATCTCTCCAGCCTGGCTTGAGACACAATGCCTCTGCCAAAGTTTCATATTACATTCGCCTGCAGGTTTTAGAGCTCTTCAGAACAGAGACATGAAACAAGATCTGAGATGATCCTTCTGTGCATCTCAGAGAGAAAGTAAGTCATCCAGAAGCAGAGATGGCTGTGCCTTGTAAAACTGAGTTCATGAAATTCAATCAGGACAGCCAGGGATAGAGAACTCACTACACATACCATCAAAAATGGTTGATAAAGCGAGCTGAATGAAAGAGTGACATCTCTAGAGGTGTTTTCTTGGTTTGCCTGAGTTGTTTCTCAACTGAGGATGCCTGATACTTTTAAAGAGAATTGGGAAGAAAAGTGGGATGACATACAAACTAGAACACTCAATTCAAATCCAGGTATCCCAGGAGTAGCTAGGAGATATTTACCTATAATATATAGGCCATGGAGCTTATATAAATACAGTTTTTAAAAATAAATTTCCAAAATCTTTGAATAATTTTTGACCACCAGTTTATATTAACTTCCTTCAAATTTATGCTTTCCCAGCTATTTCATCTTTCTTCCTCTCAGTATGAGTGCACTAGAAGAACACCAGCATTCTGTTGAAGCAAAAGTAGTATTAAAAGCAGTCCTATAGACAGTGACGTTTATGAAAACAAAATCCAGAGGACTTGGGGGAAAATGGGGCTTAGGCAGCTTTGGGGGACACATTGGTTTCCCTTGTAGCCTTTGTGATTCCAATTTCAGTTTTTGTAATTCGTTTAACATATTAAGGTAATGGGAGGATTACAACTAGAGTTTTGTAATGCATGCATGCTAAGACACCTCAGTCTTGCCTGATTCCTTGCAATTCTATGAACCTTAACCCCCTAGGCTCCTCTGTCCATGGGATTCTCCAGGCAAGAATACTGGAGTGGATTGCCATGCCCTCTTTCAGGGGTTCTTTCTGACCCAAGCATCGAACCCACATCTTGTATGTCTCTTGCATTGGTAGGCAAGTTCTTTACCACTAGTGCCACCAATAACCCCCTTAAAGGAACATTAAAATGTGTGAATATCATGGAATTGTAGAATAATAGAGCCATTTGGTCTAGATTCAAAATCTCAGCTCTTCCCTTCCTAACTGCACGGCCGTGGACAAGTTACTAAACCTCTCTGTGCCTCAGTTTCTTCATTTATAAAGGTGGGATAGTAAGTTCAGTTCAGTTCAGTTCAATCGCTCAGTCATGTCCGACTCTTTGTGACCCCACAGACTGCAGCACGCCAGGCTTCCCGGTCCATCACCAACTCCTGGAGCTTGCTCAAACTCATGTCCATCAGGTGGGTGATGCCATCCAACCATCTCATCCTCTGTCATCCCCTTCTCCTCCTGCCTTCAATCTTTCCCAACATCAGGGTCTTTTCCAATGAGTCAGTGCTTCGCATCAGGTGGCAAGCATTGGAGTTTCAACTTCAGCATCAGTATTTCCAGTGAATATTCAGGATTGATTTCCCTTAGGATTGCCTGGTTTGATCTTCTCACAGTCCAAGGGACTCTCAAGAGTCTTTTCCAACACCACAGTTCAAAAGCATCAATTCTTTGGCACTCAACTTTCTTTATAGTCCAACTCTCACATCCTTACATGACTACTGGAAAAACCATGGCTTAGACTAGACAGACCTTTGTTGGCAAAGTAATGTCTCTACTTTTTAAAATACTGTCTAGGTTAGTCATAGCTTTTCTTCCAAGAAGAAAGTGTCTTTTAATTTCACGGCTACAGTCACCATCTGCAGTGATTTTTGAGCTCAAGAAAAAAATCTGTCACTGTTTCCATTGTTTCCCCATCTATTTGCCATGAATTGATGGGACCAGATGCCATGATCTTCGTTTTCTGAATGTTGAGCTTTGAGCCATCTTTTTCACTCTCCTTTTTCACTTTCATCAAGAGGCTCTTTACTTCCTCTTCACTTTCTGCCATAAGAGTGGTGTCATCTGCTTATCTGAGGTGATTGATATTTCTCCTGGCAATCTTGATTCCAGCTTGTGCATCATCCAACCTGGCATTTTGCATGATGTACTCTGCATATAAGTTATATAAACAGGGTGACAATATACAGCCTTGACGTGCTCCTTTCCCAATTTGGAATCAGTCTGCTGTTCCTAGCCAGTCTTAACTGTTGTTCTTGACCTGTATACAGATTTCTCAGGAGGCAGGTAAGGTGGTTTGGTATTCCCATCTCTTGAAGAATTTTCCAGTTTATTGTGAGCTAGTTTGTTGGGATAGTAAGTACCTACTTTCTAAGTTTGAATAAATTGAATAAATTCATATCAAGTGCTTAAGACATAGTCTATCATGTAGTAAGACCTCAACAAACATGACCATTAATAGTGGAAGCATCAGATTGACTTTTGTGGCACTTTAGAAACTCATAGTGTGATTTTCTTGGAGTTGTCACTGGAAGGTAGGAAATAAGGCTGCAGAAAAGGGCTATCTTTACTTTCACAATCATTTTGAGGGTTGTTCTGCTTATAAATGGAAAAATATAAAGGTTTCTTGATAATATAATGATTCTATAATAATAACCATGCACAAAATTTATAATTTACTTATGAGTCACTGAGATTAAATTATCAGTGTGAAAATTGAAGGAAAAAAAGAAATAGAAATTTTATTTGCTGTTAATGAAGTGAATTGTAGTGTTGGAAATGACTTTCCACTTGCTTGCCTAACAATAGCAAGGGCATAAATATTAAACAATTTCTAGTCTTGTATTGCGGAGAAGGCAATGGCAACCCACTCCAGTACTATTGCCTGGAAAATCCCATGAACAGAGGAGCCTGGTAGGCTGCAGTCCATGCGGTCGCTAACTTCCCTTTCACTTTTCACTTTCATGCACTGGAGAAGGAAATGGCAACCCCCTCCAGTGTTCTTGCCTGGAGAATCCCAGGGACAGGGGAGCCTGGTGGGCTGCCATCTATGGGGTCGCACAGAGTCGGACACGACGGAAGCGACTTAGCAGCAGCAGCAGCAGCAGTCTTGTATTGGAGAAGGCAATAGCAACCCACTCTAGTGTTCCTGCCTGGAAAATCCTATGGATGGAGGAGCCTGGTGGGCTGCAGTCCATGGGGTCGCTAAAAGTCATACACGACTGAGCGACTTCACTTTCACTTTTCACGTTCATGATTGGAGAAGGAAATGGCAACCCACTCCAGTGTTCTTGCCTGGAGAATCCCAGGGATGGGGGACCCTGGTGGGCTGCCGTCTATGGGGTCACACAGAGTCAGACACGACTGAAGTGACTTAGCAGCACCATCAGCAACAGTCTTGTATAATTTTAGGTTCCACCATAGTTAAAGGAAACATATTAAAAACTTTGCAATAAGCAAAAAATAATTTTTAACACAAGAAGAATTGTTCGTTTTACCTGACAGTTTAATATCCTACATGAAAGTGAGATAGAACCTACTGGTTGGGTGAGAAAAGCTGATATTGAACAATTACATAAAATGACTCTTGGCAAACAAAGAAAAACCAAAGAATGACTGCAAAAGTTCCATTGCCGGTAATTTGATGCTCCTACAATAGGTGAATAAAATAAGAGAGGAAATTAGGAGGCTCTTAAAGAAATGCTGGAGCAGAGCTGTGAGTTAGTTACGAGGTTGCTTTAAAAAAGAAAAAACAGAAATTTTCCAAATAACATGGATTCCCAAGTATTGCTTAATAAGTACTCTGGATGGAGTAATACTATAATTGTCTTTGCAACTTCAAGGTTTCTTGCTGTTCCCAAAGACAGACACACGGGACTTCTCTTTTAAGGGGATAACAAAACCAAAATGCATGGGGAAATCACCCATTTGAAAGGCATTATTGCAATTGCAATAGGTGTTAACTTTTAAAAAACACAAAATGATGAAAATAACTGGATGTAATCAAATTCAAATAGTCTAAACTGTGCTCTCAAACTTTGAATTGATTCATATTAAATGATGATTTTAGTAGTTGAAGTAGGACTTACAAGTGTAGTATTACAATAGAACAGATTTTAATTAAAATATCTCAATAAGAAATCTGAAACTTAAAAATAAGCAAAATAACAAAAACATCTAAAACCAGAGTAGTCTTCTCTTTAGTTTAATCTCATACTGATGTCTTAAGTGTACCATCTTTATGCTTCTGACCTATTAATCAATATTTCTGTTTTGTTCATTTTTGCCTCTTTGACTTAAAATAAATTTTAAATGCAATATTTTGATTTAAAAATTTTCCACTTTCACATTTTTACAACTCTTTTAATTTGTGCTTGAAGTTAAGGAACCTTCAAAAATGTTTTCATACCTTGAATGAGTAGCATTCCTCTTATTTACAAAGGGTCTTTACTCTGAGATAATTGATACCAGAATTATATCTATAAGAATCCAAAACCCAGAGTACCAAATGAATAAACATGCATTTTCTACAATTCGTCATAGATCTTAGGGAAAACAAATAAAAATTTTTCTAGGAAGATAATTAAAATAAATTGAATAATTAATAATTATATGGTTTCATTTTATCCTATGATTCATAACTTTTTTCTGAGCCAAAACTTTTACTTTGGAAGGTTTTATGATTAACTTCATCTGACCTAAATCAAGTTTATCATTCTGAATTAAGATATCAATATAAGAAAATTTAGTAATCAATCTTTAGTTTATTGCAGTTATCAAATCATTTATCAATGAATTATTTAGGTCAGTTCAAAAGAATCATACCTTTCATCTATTCATTTCCCAAATACGTATGGTAAGGAATAGCAGTAATTGTACAATATGCTACCAGTAACTTAACTTTATTTTCACAAATATCAACTTTATATCAATTGTTTTTCATTTTTATTCTTTTCCTCACCTGTTAAAAAATAGAATAATATACACTTTCAGTTACCTGCATTCATGGCCAGATTTTTTAATGTCGGTTAATTAGTGGATCCATATGTTACTTGAGATCAGCATCAGCTTCTTCTTATTAGGCATATATCTCATCAAGGTAGGTATGTCAGATGATGGCCAAAACAATTAAGTGTCTTGAGGGCAGATTTAATGTTTCTTTATAAAATAAAATACCACACAGAGAGAAGTCACTCAAACAACAAAACAATACAAACTTGAAGCTAGAGTATTTTAAATTCTAGGAAGAAATAGCATGAAATGCAAAAATGTATAAATAGAATGTCTTTTATGTGAAAATCTGCAGGCTAAAACAGCTATCATATTGAGACTTGATATTTGACAAGTTAGGGCCCTTCTGTAGGTATACAGACAATAATCTCCATATTTAAATATATTAACAGTTTATATCCATGAAACCAAAGTCATAGAAGATTAATGTGTATCAGGCGCAGGTAGACAACTCAATAGGTACAATTCTTAAGACAATTAGAATTGGTACTATCCTGCGGGAAAAGGCGGTTGCCAGGGACATGAAACCAACTGACTGGACATGTATGGCACTCAGATGCTTTATGAGAACACTGAGTGTGTGAGGGCACACACAGAGGAGCATACTCAGAGTGCACTGATGTATGTGCAAGAGCTCATTGGATGTTGCCATGGAGGCAGCCAGTACTGGTGTACAGGGAACAAACAGAAGGACATAAAAAGAGATGACTGTGCCGCATGTACTGAGAAAGAAACCTGTGAAATCCTCTCTGTTCATTGGCCATCACTATGGAGACAGCCTTTCAAAGCCCGTAGGAAATAGAAATTTGATTCTGGTTTAAACACACACACACACTTCATAGAGGTGAGTATCATCATGAAATATATTTAAGGTCAATTTCATAAGCTATTTTAAGGAACAATTACTAATGTAGAGCAAGGAAAATCCCCCTAGACAGAAAACATTGACATTATTCAATAATGATGGAGAGAATCTTTTCTTCCTACCCTGGTATTCATTTTGAAAAGTTACCCATTTCACTCAATTTTATCTCTAGCTTATATGTCAAATACCAATACCACTGAATCCCATTAACACGTCATTCTTTCAAGTAATGAATACAACTCTGTGCTGCACAGAAACTTAGAGACCTTGAAAACTTGATGTTTGGCCAGTAGATATATTTGAAGTTTTATCAGCTCTGTATGCATTTGGTAAATGTTTTTTAGTGATGCATTACCAACAAGGCTCCCTGGTACTTGGTATCCTGTTATGTTAAAAAAAAAAAAAAAATCGGTTGAGCTTTAACCAACTGCTCAAAAGGCATAAAGAAATCATTGTTTCTTAAGTTATCCTCTTCTGCTTTTCTTTTCTTTTGAATGATAGTAGTTTGCTCTTACTCAATTACCAGTATAGCCATCATCTCTTGAATTCTTTCCCATTTTTCATTTGCTTAATCTCGTTATGTTAAGCTGCCTAAGCTTAGCTTTATCCTGGTCCCACAAAATACATAGACACATGCAACTTGGTATAAGAAATTTCATATTGCAGAGAAAAATACAAAAATGATGCCTTTAGAAAATATGGAAATAAATCACCACTGTGCTCTGCTGTGCTCAGTCATCAGTCATGCCCAGCTCTTTGTGACCCCATGGACTGTAGCCCACCAGGCTCCTCTGTCCATGGGGATTCTCCAGGCAAGAATACTGGAGTGGGTTGCCATACCCTCCTCCAGGGGGTCTTCCCAACCCAGGAATCGAACTGGGGTCTCCTGCATTGCAGGCGGATTCTTTACCACTGAGCTACCAGGGAAGCCCTAATCAGCACTACTTATTGACTTTAAAAAGTACTCAGAAATTAAAAAGTGTAATATCTTATGTGAAATAATTAAAGGATTTTTCCTTCCCTTTGTGACACAACACTGTTAAGTAATAAATTGAGGAAAGTGCATGGGTTTGAATTTTCTTGACATTTCTTATTAGGTAGAATTGCCCCAGGGCTGAACTCTTTAGAAGTCTGAAACAGGGTTACAATAGGTACATTTGAAGTGACTTGGAGATAGAACACATGGGTGTAGTTCATTATTCTTTATAAGGACTATTCTAACCATGGAATGGAACTTGAGAGAGAGGCAAAAGAGAGTCACAGGTAGCAAAACTCCCTATTTACTCCTGGCAACTTTAAAATAGAAATTCTACAACCAAGGGAGGCACATGTTTCTATTGCAAAAGTAAGAATATTAACAGAGGTATAAATTACTGTGGAATGTTCTGACTCTTCCCTCTAGCTAGGTGGAAGGGTTATGTCTTCTGCCTGAGAAAGAGAGCACTAGAGAGAGAAGGCCAAAAAAAGGTAAACTTGTCCTCCAACTCTATGCAACTGAACATTTAAAACAAACACTTCTGTCATCCAAAGGCATAGCCAAACAAGATAGTTAATGACAATGTGGCTGAGTCCTCACTGTAAGTCATGATGCCCCCCAAATTACAAATTCTCTTGACTAGGGATCAGCCTGTATTTGGAAATGATAAAGTTCTATTCATGTATGTGGGGTTAGAAGCATCCGTGATCCCGGGGTACCTGAGCATTTGTCGAATACATCTGCTGCGAGCTGCCTGCACAACAGTGGGACAGATTAGGAAGCACCAGAACTATTAAGAGGATTAAGACTGAGAAGTGTGCCTACATGGACTCTGAAATATTTCGCAGTACTTTGGCCACCTCATGTAAAGAGTTGACTCATTGGAAAAGACCCTGATGCTGGCAGGGATTGTGGGCAGGAGGAGAAGGGGACGACCGAGAATGAGATGGCTGGATGGCATCACGGACTCAATGGACGTGAGTCTGGGTGAACTCCGGGAGTTGGTGATGGACAGGCAGGCCTGGCGTGCTGCGATTCATGGGGTCACAAAGAGTCAGACACAACTGAGCGACTGAACTGAATTGAACTTTATTTATTTGATGCCTATAAACTTTGACTCAACCTTTAAACATGTCTGGTATGGTATTTTTAATCAGAGGGGGATATTGGGTTCAGTGTAAATATTAAGTATTATTGTTTATATAGGTCCTTTTATACTAGGGTTTGGCCCAAACTTTTAGCAAGTTGAAGAATGGATTGTGAAGCATATTATCACATTCCTTTGATTCTACACACTATCCTCAGAAATTTCATTTGCAGAATAATCTTTATTTTCAAGGACTTATTATATAAATAACAATAATAACAACTTATTTCGTGCTATCATAAAGCTGTAAAAAAAAACTTTTAGAGAATTGTTTAACTTTCCTGTTGGGGGTCTAACACTCTTATTTTAGGTTATTTTGCACAAAGATCATTGATATTTTCTAAGTTAATTGACTTTTCATACTGTACTTTAGTTACCACTATAGATATTTTCAGTTGAAAAAAACAAAGAAAAACCCTCTAGCGGTTATTTCTAAGTTACATATCCGAAATTTTTGTAATTAAACAGCCAATAAATGGGAGTATCTATGCTATGGCTTCCAGATCCAAAAACTGACTTTCCATCACTGTATAATGAAAACAAAACACTGATTTATAACAATTATGTTACTTCTATAAGACATTTACTCACATTATGATGTTATCTTTCATGTGTAAATATAGCAAAGTGTCAATATTCCTACAAATATGTTCCTCAAATCCATAAGAAAAGACACAGAAATCACAATAACAGATAAGAAAGGGCACGAATGAATCAACAGTTCACATAACATGATGACTGGAAAACTGTTCAACCTCACTAAAATTTAGATATGCAAAATGAAATAATATCTTAGCATATTATAGTTAAGTTGTCCAAAATAAATAATGGTGTCTTTTCAGTTCAGTCGCTCAGTTGTGTCCGACTCTTTGCAACCCCACGAACCGCAGCACGCCAGGTCTCTCTGTCCATCAGCAACTCCAGGAGTTCACCTAAACTCATGTCCATTGATTTGGTGATACCATCCAACCATCTCATCCTCCATCGTCCCCTTCTCCTCCTGCCCCCAATCTTTCCTAGCATCAGGGTCTTTCAAATGAGTCAGCTCTTAGAATCAGGTGGCCAAAGTATTGGAGTTTCAGCTTCAACATCAGTCCTTTCAATGAACACCCAGGACTGATCTCCTTTAGGATGGACTGCTTGGATCTCCTTGCAGTCCAAGGGACTCTCAAGAGTCCTCTCCAACATCACAGTTCAAAAGCATCAATTCTTTGGTGCTCAGCTTTCTTTATAGTCCAACTCTCACATCCATACTTGACCACTGGAAAAACTATAGCCTTGACTAGATGGACCTTTGTTGACAAAATGATGTCTCTGCTTTTCAATATGCTGTCCAGGTTGGTCATAACTTTCCTTCCAAGGAGCAAGCCTCTTTTAATTTCATGGCTGAATCACCATCTGCAGTGATTTTGGGGCCCAGAAAAATAAAGTCTGACACTGTTTCCACTGTTTCCCCATCTATTTCCCATGAAATGATTGGACCAGATGCCATGATCTTAGTTTTCTGAATGTTGAGCTTTGAGCCATCTTTTTCACTCTCCTTTTTCACTTTCATCAAGAGGCTCTTTAGTTCTTCTTCACTTTCTGCCATAAGGGTGGTATCATCTGCATATCTGAGGTTATTGATATTTCTCCTGCCAATCTTGAGTCCAGCTTGTGTTTCTCATGATGTACTCTGCATATAAGTTAAATAAGCAGGGTGACAATATAGAGCCTTGATGTACTCCTTTTGCTATTTGGAACCAGTCTGCTGTTCCATGTCCAGTTCTAAATGTTGCTTCCTGACCTGCATACAGGTTTCTCAAAGGCAGGTCAGGTGGTCTGGTATTCCTATTTTTTCAGAATTTTCTACAGTTTAGTGTGATCCACACAGCCAAAGGCTTTGGCATAGTCAACAAAGCAGAAATAGATGTTTTTCTGGAACTCTCTTGCTTTTTCAATGATCCAGCAGATGTTGGCAATTTGATCTCTGGTTCCTCTGCCTTTTCTAAAACCAGCTTAAACATCTGGAAGTTCATGGTTCACGTATTGCTGAAGCCTGGCTTGGAGAATTTTGAGCATTACTTTACTAGCGTGTGAGATGAGTGCAACTGTGTGGTAGTTTGAGCATTCTTTGGCATTGCCTTTCTTTGGGATTGGAATGAAAACTGACCTTTTCCAGTCCTGTGGCCACTGCTTAGTTTTCCAAATTTCCAAATGGTGTATCTTAGAGCATATAAATTTATAACCTATGATAAAATGTTTTTAAAGATTAGATTATTTAGATCAAAGTCTGAAGGAGTACAAATACTTGGGTAAAATTTGAGAGCATCTTTATTAAATATAGCAATTATGAACCTTAATCCAATTATATTCCCTACAGATTTTTAAACATTTTTTCTTTTTTAATTCATTTCTTAATTGGAGGAATGGACACTCTTGTGTTGGTCTCTGCTGTACGATAACACCAATCAGCCGTAATTATACATATATCACCTTTTTCTTGAGCCTCTCTCCCCTGCTTTACCCGTACAGATTTAATCAGAGTGTTCATATTTTCAAGTTTTGGAAGTCCAAATTTCCTCAACTGTTGGAGTTAAAATTTTACTGCACCTTTTCTCATTTTAATATTATCTATGATCTCGGTCTACCTTTGACTTAGCTAGTGAATTCCCCAGAGGCTAAGCTCTCTTTGCTCAGAGTTCTAACTTTGCCTTCCTTACAGGATTTGACAGAAGGAGCCCGAGGTTGAACATGCCCCGTCTTTCCCATTATAACTTCCATGTGGCAGCATTTTTCAAATCAGCAGAAAAATTTCCTCTCTGACTGTGTTTCTTTTTCATGCCCATTCTTTTCCCTTTTTGAAGCCAGGGTTTGTTTAAATCCAAATTTGCACTTTTCTTTGGCTCATATTGCATTTTCTCTCAGTAATAGGAATAGCAAGCTTTAGATCACTCATAAAGTTACTTGTTTTTGTTTTCATTTAAAAGGGCATGCCCTACTCATTTCAAGACAGACTATAACATCCATTTAAACATATATAACACGGTTTCTTTCTCTACAGCAATTAAATAAACTGTCCTCACAGTTGCTCAAAAGCACAGATTCAATCTGGAGTGAGTAGTCTTTCCCTTCTCCAGGGGATCTTCCAACCCAGGGATCGAACCCAGGTCTCCTGCATTGCAGGCGGATTCTTTACCAGCTGAGCTACAAGGGAAGACCAAATCAGTGCTCAATTCAGTTTAGTTCATTCGCTCAGTTGTGTCCGACTTTTTGTGACCCCATGAATCGCAGCATGCCAGGCCTCCCTGTCCAAAGAACACAAATTACAAATTCAGAAATTTCTTAATGATATGGCTATATTAACTTTTGATATTGATAAAATAATGTTGCTTACTTGGAAACAGATAAAATATTTTTGAACTCACACTAGCTTACCAGATACTTTCAGTGATGAAAATAAGCTCTGTATTTTCAGTAGCTAAGTTATTTTTTAAAATCCTTATTTGCGTGCATGCATACTAAGTTGCTTCAGTCATGTTCGACTCTGTGTGACCCTATGGACTGTAGCCCACCAGGCTCCTCTGTCCATGAGATTCTCCAGGCAAGAATACTGGAGTGAGTTGCCATTTCCTCCTCCAGGGGGATCTTCCCAACCCAGGCATAGAACTGCATGTCTTAAATTTCCCACATTGACAGAAAAATTCTTTACCACTAGCACTACCTGGGAAGCCCCTAAATTCCTATTTATATAGCATTTAATAGTAAAATTAAAGATTCAGGTTACCAGGTGGGTATTCTACAATTCTGATTCTATCCATTGAGAGAGAGGCTCAGATTCCACAGTTAAGGGCCCAGCCCTAGAAGACTGTCCCTCCCTCATCTGAGATACTAGTCAGTCACAAGTTCAAGTTTTCACCTGTGCTTTTGACAAACTGGCTACAAACAGGAGGTTCCAACAACCTCCTCCAACTCAAGAATGTCAATCACAAGCCCTGGTTTTCATCTGGATGTCTGACCAAGGGGCTATAGACCAGAGGCTCCGACAAGTCTCTCCCTGAGTTTGAATAATTTGCCACAGTGGCTCACAATACTCAGAAAACCTGTTTACTCACTAGATCATTGGTTTATTCAAAAGGATACAATTCAGGAACAACCTGATGAAAGTGATGCCACATGGTAAGGTATCGGAAAAGGGCTCAGAATTTCCATGCTCTCTGGAAGTGCCACTTTCCCTGAATCTCCACATGTTTACCAACCCGGAAGCTCTCCAAACCCCATCCTTCTGAGTTTTAGGAAGGCTTCATTCCTGGGAGATGGTGAACGACAGAGAAGCTTGACATACTGTAATCCAGAGTCATACACGACTGAGTGACTAAAAGCAACATTACATAGACATGATTGATTAAATCATTGGCCACTGAACTCCAGCTCCTCTCCCCTCCCAGCAAATCAGGAGATGGAACTGAAAGTTTCCCCCTCTGATCACCTGGCTGGTTCGCTTAGCAACCAGCCCCCAACTTAGGTTACCCAGCTAAGTTGCTTCAGTCATGTCCTTCTCTCTGTGACCCCGTGGACTGTAACCCACCAGGCTCCCCTGTCCATGAGATTCTCCAGGCAAGAATACTGGAGTGGGTTGCCATTTTCTTCTCCAGGGGATCTTCCCAACCCAGGGATTGAACCCAAGTCTCTTGCATCTCCTGCATTGGCAGGCAGGTTCTTTACTACCAGTGCCACCTGGGAAGCTAGGTTACCCAACGGCTTTCCAAAAATCAGATCAAGAACATAACAAAAGACACCTTTACTGCTTTCATCATTTAGGAAATCCCAAGGGTTTTAGGAGTTCTATTCCTTTAATGCAAATGAAAACTAGATGTATATTTCTAGCTTACAAGTTTCAGCCAAAATAAATATTCAGTGCCCTTGAAGAAGAAAAAGATACCTGCACATTTACATATTACAGGCATTCAAGACTTCCTAGACTCTTGTTTCTCAATTCTAGTCCTAAAATAGGATTAAGCTGAGTATTTTCATCCTTAGGACAGTCTGATCTGATAATGGATGGGATGATAATCACTCCATTGAACTATTCTCTAATATCCAGAATCACATTCTTCATTTATCCCTGGTTCATGGAAAATATCTTGTAAAATTTTATTTACAACTATCAATATTTGTAGCTTGGCCAAAATAAAAGTATGAATACTTAGGACACAAATTCATAATTAGCTGAACCAGTTTTTTCCCCAAGATTTTTTATCTTACGTTTGAAATGGTGAGAGCACATTCATGAAGGACCAATACTACATATGTACAACTTTATTGCCTCTTATTTCAGAGGAAGATGAATTTTGCTTTCCTTCTAGGTTTTACTAGTCTGCCCCTTTCTAATCTCAGTAACTTATTTTTCATTAAATGTTTATGTGACATTATTTTATATCAGCTACTTTGCCAAATCCTGAAAATATAAAGGTAAACAGGATATGAGGCTTGCTTTTAGGCTCTTAGAGTCTAGAAGGAGATATAACATGAGATGAACTACAATAAAAGATAACAGGTTTTTGGAAAGAAATGTGGACAAAGACCTAGGAGATCACAGATAGTGCTATAAGAAAATTAATACACAGAAAGCTCAGTTAAATAGAGTCAGGAAATTCCCTGTCAGTCAAGTAGTTAGGACTCCACATTTTCACTGTACAGGGCCCGGGTTCAATACATAGACAGGGAACTAAGATCCAGCAATCCTCCAGATGTACTGTACAACACGGAGAATACAGCCAAAAATCTATCATAACTGTAAATGAAGTGTAAACTTTAAAAACTGTATAAGAATAAAAAATTTAAAAAAACCCATGTTCCTATGTTCTGGTGAAAAGTGGTCTTACAAAGTTCCATTGCCTGACTCTCAGGGACTGGGACTCACTTTTTGGTCCCTACTTCTACCCAGGCTTCCTGGGTGACACTCCTTACACAACAGACCCTACCTTGATTTCAGTCACTACAGGCTGAAATTCGCTGCTCCCCATTATAGATCTGGGCTTTCCCGGTGGCTCAGCAGTAAAGAATCTGCCTGCGAAGCAAGAGACACATGAGATGCAGGTTCGATTCCTGCATTGGGAAGATCCCCTGGAGGAGGACATGGCAACCCACTCCAGTATTCTTGCTGGGAAAATCCCATGGACAAAGGAGCCTGGCAGGCTACAGTCCATAGGGTTGCAAAGAGTCTGCCATGACTGAGCACATGCACATTATAGATCTATTTGGTGGGAGATGGAAGGAGCTGTCTCTTCTCTCTGTTCAGTTGTAACCTGGGTGCTTGCATTTTGTGCTCATTTTTTTCCCTTAGTCCATGATAAAAGCAAAGAAATTTTGTCTTCAAAAGGTCCAATTAAAAACCTAGAATAAGGCTAATGGACCAATTAGGTTGTGTTCTCAGACTTAAGTCTTGAAATAATATGTCAGAAAGTCTGAAGAATTGGTTAACTTATTGCTTCTTCCTCAAACTGTTCACAAAATTTCATGTTTCATAGTTACAAATGCCAAGCTTTTCAAGACAAAGAGTTCAACCACAGTAAAATGCTGTAAACTGTCACAATTCTCTTTGGCTTTTGTCCAATATGGCAGTGGCGGTTTGGTTGCTAAGTCATGTCCAACTCTTGCAACCCCATAGACTGCCAGGCTCCTCTGTCCGTGGGATTCTCCAGGCAAGAATACTGGAGTGGGTTGCCATTTCCTTTTCCAGGGGATCTTCCCAACCTGGGAATCAAACCCAGGTCTCCTGCATTGTAGGCAGAGTCTTTACCAACTGACCTACAAGAGAAGCCCTATGGCCATTACATAAATAAAATATACATATCTAGTTTGTCCATTCTGCTTAAGGTAGAGAAAACACTTTTACAGGCTACCTTATCCTTTCAGCACTGATTCTGTGGAGATTCAAAATGTGGTACATATGTCCACATATCTACTGACCATTTCCATGTCAGGGCGTGCGTATATATTTAAGAGTAACTGAAAACTGTTAGAAATAACATGAAAATTCATAAGTCCAAGGGTTACAGAGTAAATATTAAAAACAATGTTAGCTTTGTAATATTTCAGAAACAACCAGATAGAAACTATACTGGAAGAAATTATCCCATTTACAAGAACAGTAATAAGTTTAAATATTTAACTATAAACTTGCAGGAAATTTACAGAATCTAT
This sequence comes from Aepyceros melampus, assembly GCA_006408695.1. Classification (NCBI taxonomy): domain Eukaryota; kingdom Metazoa; phylum Chordata; class Mammalia; order Artiodactyla; family Bovidae; genus Aepyceros; species Aepyceros melampus. The sequence continues at coordinate 287,493 of SJXQ01012165.1, forward strand.
ATGCCTAAATCTAAAACTACACAGGAGAGTATATGCAAGAGTTTAAATAAATTGTTATACACACTATTCACTTGTATAAAAAGGAGACGATATTGTCATTTCCTTTCTAAATTACTCTGTAGGTTAAATGCTGTCACAAAACACCAAACGGATTTTTGTTTTAAGCTGGACAAAATTATAGTAAAGATCATTTGGAAAAATAAACACACAAAGATGATGAAGAAAATTCTAAAAGGAAAGAGTGAATGGGGCTAGCCCTATTACCTCTTAAGACAGTCATGTAGCTTCCATAATTAAACAGATTGGAACATGAGAAGAAATAGATCAGTGAAACAGAAAACTCAACTAGTGCACAGCGTGCATAGAGGTTTTCCATTATGTTAAAGTTGTGTTTCAAATCAATGTGGAGTAACTTCTGAATGCTAAAAACTAAAATTAGAACTATAAACAAAATCAAAGAATATGTAAGAAAAATATTTGTAGCATATTTACAAAGAACTCATAAATTAATAAAGAAAAATGATCATTTTGTAAGAGATAAGAGGAATGACTTTATTTTTCCTCTAGAAAAAAGCAGCAAAATAGTGCCTATCATTATTTTACACAAAAAAGACTGTGGCTATGAGTGAAGATGCTTGGAGAGAGAGGGGAAGGGAGTCTCTTCCCTGGTCCCCTGGAGAAGGAAACGGCAACCCACTCCAGTTGGGTTGCCTGGAGAATCCTACTGACAGAGGAGCATGGATGGCTACAGTCCATGGAGTCATAAAGAGTCAGACATGACTGAGTCACTAGCATATGCTTCTATGGTGTGTATTTTTCCAATCATATTCAACTATTTATTCATTTAACATGTCAACATATTACCTGGGTAATGGAATTTTAGGTCAGTCTTTATTTTCATTATTTATTTATAAATAAACGCATTTTTTAAATTAATTATTTCTTCTCTCCATTTATTGAGGTGTTCATGTTGCCAGAGAAACACTGATTACAAAAGGACAGCCACACAGCTGGAGAGACTTATCAGGAAAGGGAGTTTGTTGCCTTTATTTTTATTTCTTCTCAACTGGGCTTGAAGGAGACGGAACAGAAGGATTACAAATTCAAAATTAGAAGGTTCAATGGGGGTGCAAGAGAAACTGTGGGAAAGAAAGAGAAAGATGAGGGCTGATGAGTGGCACCCCCTTCAAAGATAAACCCATATTATTGTTTCTGGAGGAGGGCATGGCAACCCACACCAGTAGTCTTGCCTGGAGAATCCCCATGGACAGAGGAGCCTGGAGGGCTAGAGTCAATGGGGTAGCAGAGTCGGACACGACTGAGCGACGAAGCACACATATTACTGTTATTTTTAACATTTAAGGAAGTTGCTCTATATTGTCTGTAATTTACCCTAAAATACCCCAATGTGGGTGGAGAGACATATGAATCTCAGTTTAATTTTACCCTAGAAGTAAGTAGAGGTGTTAGTCACTCAGTCGTGTCCAGTTCTTTGTGAACCCATAGACTCCAGCTCGCCAGGCTCCTCTGTCCGTGGGATTCTCCAGGCAAGAATACTGGAGTGGGTTGCCATTTTCTATTCTAGGGGATCATCCTGACCCAGGAATCAAACCTGGGTCTTCTGCATTGTAGGCAGATTGTTTACTTTCTGAGCCATCAAACAGGTGATTATCATTGAAGTGTCCTAATAAGGAACATACACTTCATGGGTGGTCAGCTGGATTTTAATGGCTCTAATCGAAACAATCCAGAAGCATCTACACTGGCCTTTCAAATATCTTTATCTCCAGTCAGCACATGAGGCTTTGTTAGAAGCAGTTTTTCACTGTGAAATGAATGGTGTTCATGGTATGTGCATTGGCTTCAAATGTACAGATTTTCATACCTTCAGATGAATAACCTAATATCTAAGCAACCCAATATCCTACGCCTTTTAGAAGAAAGCCCTGATTTATGATTTATGAGTACATTGTTTGGCTGCCTAATGGCAGATTTTCTCACCTGACTCTAAGTAAAAGTTTAGCTATATTTGGCATTACAATATAGCCATATTCATCTATATTGAAGTTTATATGCAAGATTCTGTCAGAGTGCCTAAAATGATGCAGTTTATAAAGCATCATAACTTTTTCCAATAAACATTGCTATGTAATGTTTGTATTTGTGACAAATTTGGGCTTGCCTTCACTGTGACATTTCACTACACAGTGAAGCTATGGGGGAAAAGACCTATATAGTCTCATCTTACTTATCTATACCAAAACTTAATTATTGTGTATGGCCAAATTTCCTTAGGTCAATTTACAACAAATTTATAATAAGGGTCATAGAGGTCAAAGCTCTGAGAAGGAGAAAGCTTGGAAATAATCTGAGCATGGTACCTCCTTCCCAATTATTATAATTTAGATTCCAGAAATATAGACATAGGAAATCTCAGATTTAATCATGACATTGATGAAGGTCTTTGTAGCTGTTTATTAAGCTTCCGAGATATCTATCTTCCCTTTTCTATGTCATCTGAGATCACTATTACATTCCCAGTTCTCCATCCCAATGAGCCTCTTTGCCAGGTGTATTACCAACTAATCTCTGGAGATACTGCTGAGTATTCTGATTTCTGAATTTGCAATATTCAAGGGCTTGTTTAGGGCCTTTGATCATTCTGCTAAAAGCCCTGAAAAACTCTGCTGGCTTGAAAACAGTCTGAATTAGCAGTCAAAATAGAGCCTTCACAATGTAAATTTCTGTTATTCCAATGATCCACATTTAGCTTTGCCAAGCAACCTGAACTATCTGAAATAATAGCTGAACATTTGGGCAAAGTTCATTTTCTTGCTAACTTTATAGGTATGTGTCACTTCTTAATCCCCATACAACCATCTATTAATAACTTATCTGTTGTACATTTATTAATTAACTCTTGTAATTTCTTTTAGGTCCATTAAAATATTATTTTTTAAAATCTAGCTCACAAAAATTTGAATACCCTGCCTTTGCAAATCTAAATCTTCTGTGTACTTGATAGTACTAAATCACTCCAGCATTATTAATTCAGAATTATAATCAGACTTGCTTCAGCCTCATATCATCCTTCTCTAGGTCTCTTCACAAAATAAATTTAATGTTTTCATCTAGAAATAATTGATTCCATACCTTGCCATGAAACAGAGGTCTAACAGTCATTAGAAATAAAATCTGCAAAAGACTGCAGAGATATCTAGTTCAGTATCCTTATTTAGAGGTAAACTGTGTTCCCAGAGAGGTAGCAAGTTTTTCAGTTATTCAGCAACTTAGTATCAAAGTTGAATTATTCAGAACCCAAATTTCCTTACTCCCTTAAGCCATCTCCCCAAGGATAACACAGCCCTTCCTTTTTCAATTGTTTGAATCACTAAGAGCCAAATTTCAGCAATGGATATATGGTGAAATTGAAATAAAATCTATATCAAAATTTCAAGCTTTATCAATTATATCTAGAAATATACCCTAAAGAATAGCAACATTAATTTTCTGACATTTTTAACAGCAACAAAAATACTGTCTCTTTTATACTCTCTTCTCTTTTTTAAATTAATTTTATTTACTTATTTCTGGCTGCGGTAGGTCTTCACTTCTGCATGGACTTCTCTCTAGCTGCAGCAAGCAGAGGCTGCTCTCTAGTTGTGGTGCACAGGCTTCTCACTGCTGATTCTCCAGCTGCAGAGCACAGGCTCCATGCCACGCTGGCTTCCAGTAGTTGGCACGTTGGCTCATTAGTAGCGGTTCCCCAGTTCTAGAGAATGGTTCTGGTGCACAGGCTTAGTTGCGCTAAGGCATGTGGGATTATAGGAGGTGGAGAGAGCCATAGTCTTATTCTCTTTGCTTTCTTTGGAGTCATCACATAAAGTTAGGAACCCGAAAGATCTTGCCCTGATTGAGCCACTCCCGAAGCATCCTTTTCATGTTCCATTCATTGTATAATAATTTTGCTTCTAACCCTAAAACTGTCCATTTCTTTCCCTGTCCTTTTTATCAGCTTTACATAAATTGAAAAAGAATGAACAAATAGGTTCATAAACAAATGAGACTGTGATATGGGTTCTTCCATCCTGAAGGTAATTTTTCAGTTATATCCATGCCTTCTGATAAGCGGCAAAGAACCTGAATGGTACTACTGTATCTGTATGACTAACTGACTCCATAGCATCAGAAATGATGGTGATAATATAGATTATGGGTGCGTGTTGAATCACTTCAGTCCTTCCAACTTTGCGACCCTATGGACTGTGGCTCACTAGGCTCATCTGTTCCTAGGGTTATTCAGGCAAGAAATCTGGAGTGGATTGCCATACCCTTCTCCAGGGGATCCTCCCCATCCAGAGATCGAACCCACATTTGTCTCCTGCATTGGCAGGCGGGTTCTTTACCGCTAGCGCCACCTAGGAGCCCAATGTAGGGTATGCTACCCAGAAGAATCCCATGGACAGAGGAGCCTGGTGGGCTACAGTCAATGAGATCACAAGAGTTTGACACGACTTAGCGACTAAACCACCACCCAGAAAAAACAAGGGTTTTACACCTACCAAATTATGCACAATAGCTAACATCTGCTAGAGCCTTTCAAGGTGCAAAATAACTTAATGTGTTAACATATACAATAACTTAGAAATGTCTAAATATTATTAAGTATTGCTGATTAATTTTTTTTAATTTAGCTTGGTACTTTCTTGTTTTATTTGATCGTGCTTTTATTTAGCTTTTTAGTCCCCCTCCCTAAAAAAAAATTCTGCTATTTTTGCTATGTAATCTGCACTGTCAATGCAATCCCATCTCCCATTCTCATAGTGTAGTCTTTATCGTCTTCAAGTACCAGAAATAAACATTTAACATTTGCAGACAGAAAACTCTGTGTTTCTACATGCATGAGACATGATACACTTGGAGAAATGACTACCAACTGAATTCATATATAGGGAAATGAAAGATGTCAATTTTAAAATAATTTCTTTCACTTCTTTAAGAACTTTCTGTGAACAGCTTCCGTGAACTTTCCTCATCTGTATAACAAGGATGCTAAACTATATAACCTAAGATCTAATTAGGAAATTAAAATAGCCACTTCAATGTCTATACCATGATATATCATGTTAATAATAATCAGATAATAATATGATCCAGCAATTTGTTACGCAGCAAATGCATCGCTCCTTATATGCTGCTTTACTAAATTCAGGTTTTTAATAAACATTCATTTGCAAAAGCTCCATAAAGATGTAATTATGAGATTTTCCCCATTATGGTGGCAGGTCTACAGAGGAATGAAGTGATATTCTCTAATTATAAGATTATAACACATGTGAGGTGAGAGACATTATGGTAAGCTTAGGCTGTGAAGGTTGCTATAAAGTGTTCCGAATTTTAAAGATGAAATAAGGTGGACATTCTATGAAGTTGCAATTAATACACAAATTTTTCATTTCGCTTAGATTTTTGAACTATTTCCTTGTGTAGTTAGAACTGGAAAAAAAAAACTGACAATATATCAGCATTATCCCATATACTGGAATACTCAGGGGTTCCCAGGTGGCTCAGCAGTAAAGAATCCACCTGTCAACATGGAAACTGCAGGGATGTGGGTTTGATCCCTGGGTCAAGAAGATCCCCTGGAGGAGGAAATGGCAACTCATTCCAGTATTTTTGAATGGATAATCCCATGGACAGAGGAACCTGGCAGGCTATAGTGGGTGGAGTTGCAAAGAGTCAGACACAACTGAGCAACTGAGCCCAGAGCAGACACAAACAGAAAGCAAAACATCATATATTACTATTATAAAATTATATAAAATCAATTATAGTATTGGGTTATAGATTCTTATGATAAAATATTTATTTTGCTAAGCAATACTAGCAATATAGGAAAGTGAACTAAACAGGAAAAACTAAAAATCCCCCCTACCTTTGTCAAAAGTACACACAGGAATGATGGTAAAAGATTCTTTATTCTGTAATGTTTGAATTTCAGTGATGCCTACCTCTGAAGATAATCTTGAGTGGCACACATGACACTGTATGAATCTAAAGTAAGTGTGATGCCACATTTTGAAATACAGTGAGATATTGCATTTCACTGTCAGTCCGTGTTTCTAGAGAATTTCAGAATAATTCGAGTTCTAAAGAATCAGATCATATCTTCTTATTTGTGAATGTGAATTATTTAAAAATAAAAAGAACAGGGAGAGGATAAGAAAACTTAAGAAAAATAATAGTATTAACTGGTCAGAGAAATCTAAATAGCTTTTAGTTAGAAACCCTAGTAATTAACATCATGAGCTTAATGATGAATAGTCAAGAAGGTTTCAGTCTTGATGTATCAGACCTCTTGGGCTACCTAACAAAGTACCACACTGGTGCCTTAAACAATTCATTTTCTCTCGGAAGTCCGGGAGCAAGGCACTGGCGACTTTTGATTCCTTGTGAGACCCCTTTGTTGACTTGCTGAGTCACCTTCTCCGTGTATCCTCACATGGCCCTCCCTCTGGGCATGTGTCTGCAGGGACAGTGAATGAGCTGGGGTGTCTCTTCCTGTAAAGACACAGTCCTGCTGGACTAGAGTCTCACCCTTGCGACCTCACTTATTCATAATTACTCTTTATAGGCCATATGTCTAAGTACAGTCACACTGAGGGTTAGGCGTTTTTTTCTTTTGGGCCACATCGTGTGGTTTGTGGGCTCTGTGTCCCTGAACCTCTGCCCTCTGCAGTGGAAGCTCGGAGTCTTAACCACTGGACCACCAGGAAAGGCCCTGAGGATTAAGCTTTTAACCTAAGAATTTTGCAGGAACATGATTTAGTTTTTAAAATCTGATATCCATCGGAAATCCCTCAAAATATTGATCTCTCTACTTAAGGTCAAGCTAGCAATAATTGGCATGAGACACCTATTAATTGTGACAATCACAGGAAGTTTATTCTCAGCTGGAAGAAACATCTCAATATTCTCATATTATGACTTTTATCCTTTACCTCCAGAAGAATAATACAGAGGCATTACAACACAATCTAGAGGAAATACATTTTAATACATTTTTCCTATTGCTTAGTAGTATTCCATTGTATAAACAGGTCATAATTAGCTTATTAAACTGTTGTTGGCCATTTGAACTGTTTCTGCTATTAATATATGTGTTTGTAAGTATTTGTATGGATATGTTTCCATTCACTTGGTTAATTATGTTTCCATTCTCTTGATTAATTACTTAGAAATAGAAACACTAAGTCACAGGATGTGTATATTTTACTTTATAAGAAGCTGCCAAAACTTTTTTCAAGGTGGCTCTATCATTTAACACTGCCACCAGTAATATTCCAAAAGGATGGTCTATATCCTTGTTGACATTTGGTTGTCATCTTTTAAATTTTAGCAATTTGGGGATATGAATGTTATTTCATTGTGTTTTTAATTTGCATTTTCCTGATGACTAATGAAATTTATCACTTTTCATATGCTTCTTGACTTTTTACTTATAGAATTTCCATTTAGTTCTTTTATATCATTTCACTTCTCTGCTGAGATTTTCTTATCTCTTCACTCATTTTGATCACCTGTTTCCTAAACCACAAACATTTTCATAATTATTTCTTTAAAGTACTTGAAAGTTAATTTTAAAGTCCAGATAACTTGGAATCTCTTTCTATCGATTTTTTTTCCATTTGACTAGGGATTATACCCTTTGTTTCTTGGTATGTCTATTCCCTTTTTATTGCACACTGGATATTGTGGGTGATACATTGTAAAGACTCTAGATTTCATTATATTTCTCTGAGAACTGTTACTTTTTGTGTGACTAGACAATTAAGTAACTGGCTTATATGCATGAATTTGTAAAGGCTTGATTTGAAAGAAGCCAGACACAAGGGTACATTTACAGTATGATTCCTTTTATAAGAAGCTGAAGGACAGGAAAAATATTCCTAAGATGACACATCAAAGGAATGTGAGCACATTCAGACATCAGTTGTATATGGGAAGTGAAGACTGACTGGAAGGGGTGCAATGTAATTTCTTAGAATGATGAAAACATTCCATAGTTTATTTGAATTGATGTTTACATGGCTGCATCCATCTATTGTAACTCACCAAAGTGTATGTACATTTTTCTCAATAAAAATGGGTGTCAGAAAATATCTGAAGATTATATGTTCACTTGCAAAATTTAAAGTCCTCAACACCATTAGAGAACATGGACCTGTTGCATCTAATTATCATCTATGAATGATTATCACTGAGTATAGTTTTCCATGCAATAAATAGAAATAGTAAATATAGGAAGCAATGAGGGAAAAAAAGGAACAAGAAATTTTCCAGTCTTACAAAACAATGCTTACTTGGGAAAGGGAAACTCCAGATATTTTCTGTTCCTTGTTCAGATTTTTTTGCCTTTATGATTCAAATTTACATTCTAAGTGGGAGAGATTCAAATCATTCCTCTCCTCTGGAGTGGATTCTGTGTCTAGCTAAGGAGACTAATTCATTAAATATGGTCCTTTATCTTGTATATCTGTTTTATTCTAAAATATTTTAAGTTAAAAAAGCAAGTAGTAAAAAAAAAAAAAAAAAAGCAAATATTGACACATTGGAAGTAAACTCATACTCTGATAGAATAAAATGGCACTAGAGGTATATGGTCAGGGCAAAAAAAGTAATAAAGAGTATTCCTCCTAAAGCAATGATTCTTAACTCCTGCTGTACATTAGAATACTAATTTAAAATACTAAATACCAAGGCTTAAGACTCATTAATTGAAGCAGAATCCTTGAGTTATTATTCTCACTGAAATAAAAACTTCATGAGGGAAAAGTTGTTTTTTGTTGTTTTCTTTCTTTTTTTTTTTTTTTTTCATTCTTATATCCCCAGAGCTTAGAACAGTGCCTGGCACTATTATGCTCTCAATTTTTGATGTACGGATGAAGGATACACTAGTTATTATAAACCAAGGACAATCTTGGTATTGTTCATAATGGCAGGATTCTTCCTAGATGATATAGAGCACAGAAATGTAAAGCAGTTATTTATTAAAAAATATCTGGTGATTTGTACTCATTTTAGCTGAAAATTACTAAGCATTTACTGAGTATTTCCTATGTGTCAGGAATTATGCTCAGAGTAAGGTATACAAATGTGAATAAGGCATGGTCCTGCATTTGAGAGATTCCCAGTCTTTTGGGATTCATGGTAAAGAGAAAGTCTAGCACAATAATGTTCATCCATTTATTCAATAATCCAATACACTGGTTAAGAATTTACTATGTGCCATGCACATATGTGCCAGGATATGCTGTGGCAAACAAGGCAAATATGATAATTCTCCTCCCATTTACTGAAAGAGAAGGATAATAAACAGGGAGAAATATATACTTGGTGATAAATATCATGAAGAAAATGATAATAATGCTGCAATAGGAAATGTGGTCAGGTAAAAGGCACTGTTTTGTACTTGATGGTCAGGAGATACTTTTCTAGGGAGATGCTTTAATGATGAGAAGAAGCCAAAAATTGAAATGCATAGAGAATTTCTAGCAGAGGAAATACATTCAAAATACTTGAGGTTGGAAAGAGTTTGACCTGTTCGAGGACCTGAAAGAATCCAATGGCTAGAGCATAAATGATGGAGTAGGCAATGGTACCCCAGTCCAGTACTCTTGCCTGGAAAACCCCATGGATGGAGGAGCGTGGTAGGCTGCAGTCCATGGGGTCACTAAGAGTTGGACACAACTGAGCGACTTCACTTTCACTTTTCACTTTCATTCATTGGAGAAGGAAATGGCAGCCCACTCCAGTGTTCTTGCCTGGAGAATCCCAGGGACGGAGGAGCCTAGTGGGCTGCCGTCTATGGGGTTGCACGGAGTTGGACACGACTGAAGCGACTTAGCAGCTTAACAGCAGAGCATAAATGGAAAGTAGAACAAGTTAAAAGCGAAATAATAGATGTTGTTATTAAATTCACAGCCTGGTAGGTCATGGTAGAAAGTTTGAATTTTATTCTAAGGGCAATATGAATCTATAAAATGGTTTTAAAAAATAAATGGCATGATACAACTTATATGTTTAAAAAGAGTAAAAGAATTTCTTTTTCCAAATGTAAAATAGATTGGAAGGTGGACAAAAACAGAGGCTTCTTGAAGATTAGTTAGGAAGTTTTTACAGAAGTCCAGGTGAGAAATTATAAAGGTAGTGAATTAGAGAGGTTCCAGGGCAGATGGATAAAAGTGAGCTGCTATGAATATATCTGAAGAGAGATTTGACAGGAGTTGGTGAGAAATTAAAATGTGAGCAAGCAAAAGGGAAGAATCAGTAAAGACCAGAGGTTTCAGATTTACAAGAATGGGAAGATTGAGGAAATAACTATATAGACGGGGAAGAATAGATCAACTCCAACATTTAAAGCTTAGATAGAAAAGGAACCAAGGGGTAATAAGGAATAACTAGAGAGGGAACAGAGAGTTCTACAGCATGAGGGATCTCAGAATCCAAAATTCTCCCTAAAAGAGGAGAGAATTTAAGAAGGAAGAAGTGATTAATATGTTCAATGAGGCTAAGGGCAGAGAAGTATCGCTGGATATTATAAAACAAAAGTTGTTGGTGATCTTGACTAAAGCAATTTCAGTAGAACTTTTGAAACAAAATCCAGATGAAAGAGATGTGCTCAGTTGTGTGCAACCACATGGACTGATGCCCACTAGGCTCCTCTCTGTCGATTGAATTTTCCAGGCAAGAATACTGGAATGCGTTGCCATTTCCTACTCCAAAGGATCTTCCCAACCCAGGGATCAAACCTGCATCTCTGTGTCTCCTGCCTTGGCAAGTGCCTTCCTTATCACTGTGCCACCAGGGAAGCCCTGAAGAGTAAATAGGAAGTAAGGCGATGAAGAGGCTTCCCTGGTAGCCCGGCCCCCATGGGCTTCCTGGTCACCCAAGGGGCTTCCCCTGGCTCAGATGGTAAAGAATCTGCCTGCAATGCAGGAGACCCGGGTTCAATATCTGGGTTGGGAAGATCCCCTGGAGAAGGGAATGGCTGCCCATTCAGATATTCTTGCCTGGGAAATCCCATGGAGAGAGGAGCCCAGTGGGCTATGGTCCACAGGGTCCCAAGGAGTTAGATATGACTAAGTGACTAACACTAACTAGCTAAGGCAGCAGAAGAAGCAGGAGTAGTACCATTTTCAAGAAGTTTAGTTTTGAAGGGAAACATAAAAATGGAATGAAAGTTGGAGGAAAACATTGAATCAAAAGGAGATAAGAGAGCATATTTGTACAGTGATGGGGATGTCCTAGTTCAGACAAAGAGATTGATGGTTCAGAGAAAGAGGGAGTATTAAAGGGAAAGTCTGAGAAGGGAGCATGGTGATTGAGGAAGTCCTTGAGAGAATGATGGCCTGTGGAATCTAAGTTGGACAAGGAAGGGAGTGAGGAGAGTAGGAGATTGCAGTATGATAAAGCTAAACAAACCAACAACAAAAAAGAAAACTAGCTAGAGCAATGAATACCTGTCCCTCTGAGAAGGAAGTGTACTTGGAAAAGGAAGAGGACAATCCCATGGAGAATAAGATTGAGCCAATGTTGTATTGTCTTCTGCGGCTATAATGGAGAGTAGAGGCAGTGAAAAGAGATGAAACTTGAAAGCTAGTTTTTGGAGGGTACTGCAAGCCTGCCAAAGAATTAGAACTTAATTTGTTGACAACCGTAATTATTAAGACTCTTTGAGTTGCAAATAACAGATATCTACTTGGGTGATATCTATAATGAAAGGGGATGTAAAAATAAAGATACAAATATCTTACAGAATTCAAGAGTGGAAAAGCAGTAACAGCCTGGGAAGGGCTGGGATTTAGCATGTATATCATCACTCATTTCTCCTTTTCTTTCCTAGTTTGTTTCTTCTCCATTTCACATATTAGACCACGGTGACTCCATTGCTCATACGTATAACCTTTTTACAGGAGGGAGAGAGATTGAACTAGTTCAGATATCTATTCCTCCTGTTTCAGTCAACTATGGCTAGAGAGTGTGGTGTCATTCAATAAATATAGTTTTTCATGGCCCATTCTTGTGGATCAATAGCTGAGGTCATAGAAGATAATATTTTTAGAAGTTAAGTAGGCAGCCCTCAAGTCATCAAGATATGTGAAGATTTTTTTAATATGGAAGTAATATGATCAAATCCATCATTTAAAAAGATAACTCTGGCAGTAATATAAAGAATATATAGAAACAGAGACAAGTTAGATTCAGAGGTAAGTCCAGTAAAGAAAATACCAAGAAAAATGCCAAGCAAAAAAATAAAATGAATCTGACTTGGGATAGAAATAGTACCAACGGAAAGGCATGTATGGAACCTCAAGAGGCAGAATGGATCAAACTTTAATATAAGTAGTGAGGAAAGATGAAAAAGAAAAGATTACTCCAAGATTTCTAGCTTGGGCAATAGGGTAAATATGATTGCTGATAACTGAGACAAAAAGAAACAAAAGTCAAACAATAACAACAAAAAACAGGTTTTGAAAGGGTGATATGAAACCTGAAGAGTTATAGTTAATCCAACGATACATCCAAAATTCAAGAAAGGTTGAGAAATCAGTATTTGAGAGATACAAAGACAATATGAAACACCAGAACTGCATGATATCACTCAGGAAGATCATTTAAAGTGAGAAAAGATAGCGGTTCCTTTGGAAAACTCCAGCAGAAGAGATGAAACTAGGAGAAAAATCAAGAGAAGGCAGAAACATAACGGAAAAAATAAGACATAACTGTGTCTGAGAAGTCAAGAAAGAGCTTTACAGGAAATAAAAATGATCAACAATGTCAAATTCTGCTGGAAGGAGAAATAGGCTGAGCTGAAAAGAGGCTAATGTATTTGGTGATCACGTGATTGCTAACCTCTCTCAGAGCAATTTCAGTAGACTGGTGGGGGTGGAATCCAGATTGCAGTGGGTTGAGAAGTGACTGAGGGAAGAGGAAGTGGAAGCAGTACTTATGACCTGCTCTTTCCAAAAGTCATCTATAAACTAGAATATATATCAGTAAAGAATGATTTATTCTATTAATACTCATTTTATCACTATACTGGGTTGAATGAAACCTAAATAATTGACAAAGGTACAATTGAACCATGAACTCCTTTCTCCCAAATATCTAGAGATCACTTTATCTTTAAATAAATTAATTCTGTGGCCTTTTAGAGAAGTAGATCCAATGATATTATATCTCATCTTTATTTTTACCGGTTTTCATGCCATCCTCTTTAATGATTTCTCCCATCATCATTCCTTTTTACTCCATCTCAGCTCTCAGACACATGACCTTTTTGTCGATCTCATTAAAGCTTGTGCTCATTTTCTCAAGTTTCCTATCAATCGGGGTAATTGCTTCCTACACAAAACTCAGTCTCCTATTAACTGGCTCATTACCTTGAGCTAAAGGTTCAGAAACTTATTCAAACTGAAATCACTGCAGTGTCCCGAAAAGAAACTACTTTTGAAGATGCTGACACATCTATAAGCCAAGACATTTTTTGGATTGAATTCGTTGTTTTATAGATCCAACTTATTCTTTGTCAACTTCTTATATTCATTCGTTTTCCCTCCCATTGCAATGGTACATTTCTTACTCTCCAAGTCATAACAGTTACAAACATATGGAGTAGTAGAGGACACGGTAAAGTGTCTGCCTACAATGCAGGAGACTCGGATTCAACCCTGGGTCGGGAAGATCTCCTGGAGAAGGAAGTTTTTTTGCCACTCCAGTATTCTTGCCTGGAAAATCCCATGGATGGAGGAGCCTGATTACAGTCTACAGGCTACAGTCCATGGGGTTGCAAAGAGTCGGACATGACTGAGCAACTTCACTACTACTACTAGAGGACAAATCAGTACAGCTCTGCCTGATTGTACCTTTGCCTGTGGTTCAGAAAAGGTATCCTATTAAAATTCCTCTGTCCAGTTGAAGACAATTGGGTTAATAAACATTTCTCCTCATTATTTTCAGGCTAACTAGTTTTATATTTGCATTTTCTAGGCTTACCTCCAGAGAAGGCGATGGCACCCCACTCCAGTACTCTTGCCTGGAAAATCCCATGGATGGAGGAGCCTGGTGGGCTGCAGTCCATGGGGTCGCGAAGAGTCGGACACGACTGAGCGACTTCACTTTCACTTTTCACTTTCTTGCACTGGAAAAGGAAATGGCAACCCACTCCAGTGTTCTTGCCTGGAGAATCTCAGGGATGGGGGAACCTGATGGGCTGCCGTCTATGGGGTCGCACAGAATTAGACACGACTAAAGTGACTTAGCAGCAGCAGCAGCAGCAGCAGGCTTACCTCACTGATGCTGAACATCCTAATACCTGTTGCTTCTTTGGATCAGTGAGAAAGACCAAGAGACATGAAGTGAAAAAAAGAAAGATTGAAAAAAAATGTAATAAAATAAATGATCCAAGTTCATTATATCTAATAATTAAAAATATTCTTTAGTAATACAAGTAAACATCTCATCAAATAGAATTTTTTACACAGCATCTATGTAAGTTCAAGACTACATCACTTTGAGCAGTATAATATCTCCTAGAAAGAACTAAGAACTAAGATGCCTCAGTATTCAGCTGCCCTTGCTACAAATCTTTATTTAGTACATATCATATGGTGGGCACTGTGATATAGAGATATGGACCTTGGTTTGTGTTTTCAAGAACTATCCAGTGTGTTGAGGAGAAAGAATATGTTATCCATAGGAAAGTAAATAATAATATAAGACTGTATATTTTTGATGACAAATGAATATTACAGGTTGTAAGAGCTACCAGGTTTCAAAAGGAAAGGTTTACCATACCAACATGAAATAATTAGAAAAGGTTTCATGAAGGAGAGTGCTTCTTGTGTAAGATATTGGAGGAAATATAAGACATAGGTTAGCAAAAAGGCATGGGGAAGGCCTTATAGGCAGAGAAGATAGCTTAAACAATGATCCAGAGGAGATGTAGAACTACTCAAGATTATATTAGACCAATCAACCCTGAAGAAGGCCTGGAAGTGTCTTTTATGCTCTAGAGGAAGTAGCAACCAAGAAATAAGTCTAACTACTGTGAGCCTGGTGCTTCCCAGTGGGTCTAGTGGTAAAGAACCTGCCTGCCAATGCAGGAGACATAAACTATATTGCTTTAGATTATCTAGGTCACAATTTTTCTTTGCTTAATTTCTCTACTTCAAAGTGCTATGTCACTGACTGTAGGTTTTTTTTTTCAATTGAGCAAAGTTAATTACTAACTATGACTGTTTTATAAACCTCAAATGCCAATTTTTTATAGGCTAAAATCAACTTAGATAAATAATTAACAAACAAGATTTTCCCCATCTAATGCTTTTCCTAAAACATGTAAAGTGAATGAAAGGGTAAAACAAAAATGTATCATATTTCTCTTCAACTAGTCTGCCACTAGTTTTCTTTAACTAGACTGATACTTTAATGGGAATTTTCTTTTTCCATTTAGGAAAACATATTCTCCTAAAATTAACTAGCACATATTTTAATTCAACACAAAAATCCAGTCTCTATCACAATTGACTTCTAGGAATTAATCCAAATCATGAATTTAAAATGCTGTCTGTCATTTTCTATCTGAAAGTCATGGGCACTGTTAGAGACATTTTCAAGAATTATTTGATATCTCTTTCACTTTTATATATCTTCTCATTTAATGGATATGCCAAGCCCTTGCTATTTTTAAACTAAATTTATCTAGGTAGCAACATAAATAACTAGTTTGTATCAAATTTCCACTTGCTTTATTTTATAAATAGTACATAAATAAGAATTCCACTGGTTTGCATCCTCTAACTAGTAACTGCAAACTTTATGAAAATACAATTTCTCTCTTTTTTTGCAACTAGAGACATGCATTTAAACTGTAGAGTGTGATAAATGTTTTACATCTGTATCCGTTCCGTTCCGTTCAGTCGCTCAGTCGTGTCCGACTCTTTGCGACCCCATGAATCGCACGCAGCACACCAGGCCTCCCTGTCCATCACCAACTCCCGGAGTTCACCCAGACTCACGTCCATTGAGTCCGTGATGCCATCCAGCCATCTCATCCTCGGTCATCCCCTTCTCCTCCTGCCCCCAATCCCTCCCAGCATCAGGGTCTTTTCCAATGAGTCAACTCTTCGCATAAGGTGCCTAAAGTACTGGAGCTTCAGTTTTAGCATCATTCCTTCCAAAGAAATCCCAGGGCTGATCTCCTTCAGAATGGACTGGTTGGATCTCCTTGCAGTCCAAGGGACTCTCAAGAGTCTTCTCCAACACCACAGTTCAAAAGCATCAATTCTTCGGCACTCAGCCTTCTTCACAGAGTCTATACATCTATACATCTGTTTATACATCTATACATCTGTATAGACTCATAAAACTATCACCAAAATCAGGATAGTAAACATATCCATTGCCCTCAAAAGTTTCTTTTTGCTCCCTTTCAATCCCTCCTATCATGACTACTGATCCACTTTCTGTCACTATGGATTAGTTTGCATTTTCTAGATTCCTATGTAAGTGAAATCGTAAAGTATGTTTTGTTTTCTCTCTAGCTTCTTTCACTCAGCTTAATTATTTTGAGATTAATTTGTGCTGTGTGAATCAATAGTTATTTCTTTTTACTGATGACTAGTTTCTATTGTATGGCTAAATCATAGCTTGTTCATCCATTCATCTGTTGAGAGACATTTGTTTCATTTGGGACTCTTGCACATAAAGCTTCTGTGAACATTCATGTATCTCTTTATAAAGATATATGCTTTCATTTCTCTTAGGTAAATACTTAGGAGTGGTATGGCTGGATCATATGGTAGGTGTATGTATAGTTTTTAAAGAGGGTGTCAAACCATTTCCCAAAGTAATCACATCATTTAACATTTGCACCTGCATTGTGTGAGAATTCTCCTTCCTCTATGTTCAAGCCAATACTTGGCATGGGCAAACTTTTAAAATTTAGTCATAGCATTGATGTGTAGCAGTAGCTTCATGATTTTAATTTGCTTTCCCCTAATGACCAATCAAGATTGCTGAAAGAAATATCAGTAACCTCATATATGCAAATGACACCACCCTTATGGCAGAAAGTGAAGAACTAAAGAGCCTCTTGATGAAAGTGAAAGAGGAGAGTGAAAAAGTTGGCTTAAAGCTCAGCATTCAGAAAATGAGGATCATGGCATCTGGTCCCATCACTTCATGGCAAATAGATGGGAAAACAGTGGAAACAAGGGCTGACTTTCTTTTGGAGGGCTCCAAAATCACGGCAGATGGTGACTGCAGCCATGAAATTAAAACACACTTACTCTTTGGAAGAAAAATTATAACCAACCTAGATTGCATATTAAAAAGCAGAGACATTACTTTGCCAACAAGAGTCCATCTAGTCAAACCTATGGTTTTTCCAGTGGTCAAGTATAGATGTGAGAGTTGGATTATACAGAAAGCTGAGCACCAAAGAATTGATGCTTTTGAACTGTGGTGTTGGAGAAGACTCTTGAGAGTCCCTTGGACTGCAAGGAGATCCAACCAGTCCACTTAAAGGAGATCAGTCCTGGGTGTTCATTGGAAGGACCGATGTTGAAGCTGAAATTCCAATATTTTGGCCACCTGATGTGAGGAGCTGACTCATTTGAAAAGATGCTGACATTGAGAAAGATTGGGGCAGGTGGAGAAGGGGATGACAGAGGATGAGATGGTTGGATGGCATCACCAACTCAATGGACATGAGTTTGGGTAGACTCTGGGAGTTGGTTATGGACAGGAAGGCCTGGCATGGTGCAGTCCACAGGGTCGCAAAGAGTTGGACATGACTGAGCGACTGAACTGAACTGAATGACCAATGATATTGAACACTTTTCCATGAACTTTTTGACAATTATTAACCCAATTCAAGGTCATGAAGATTTTTATCTAAAAGTTTTGGTGTTAGGTTTTATATTTAGGTCTGTATTCTATTTTGAGTTAATTTTTATAAATGGTATGAGGTAGGGATTGAAGGACATTGTTTTGCACATGGATGTCCAATTTTTCCAGTAACATTTGTCAAAAACATTATCCTTTCTCCACCAAGTGAGCTTTGCAACTTTGTGTAAAAATCAGTACATGTATGTGTCTGTTTCTGAATGTTCTTTCCTGTTTCATTGATCTGTTTGTTTCTCTGTAAGCCAATACACACTCTTGATTATTTTGGCCATATACTAAGTCTTGAGATCTCCAACTTTGTTCTCCATTTTCAAAGTTGTTTTGAATCCTCTGGTTTTTGCTGTTTTGTTTTGTTTTTTTCCCCCCGTATGAACTTTAGAATCACTTGTCAGTTTCTACCAAAAGAATGACTTGGACTTTGATTGAGTTACCTTGAATCTTTACATAAATTTGGGAAAACTGACATCCTAACAATACTGAGACTTTTGATCTTTGACTGAAGACATCTTTACCGAATAAAAGAAGAATTAATGAAGTTCAGTTTTAGAAAAAAGAATTTTCAGAACTCTAGATAAATTAGAAATATTATTCTCATTAAAATTTTATGGCTGTAACTTATGATTTGGCTTTCCAAAAAAAATTCTAATTGTATTTTTTAAATTATGGGAAAATACAGCTGACTTGAGAACCCCATGAACGGTATGAAAAGGCAAAATGATAGGATACCAAAAGAGAAACTCCCCAGTTCATTAGGTGCCC
>SJXQ01012166.1:0-18837 GCA_006408695.1 Aepyceros melampus
CATTTTTGCTTGATTGACTATGCTAAAGCCTTTAACTGTGTGGATCACAGTAAACTCTGGGAAATTCTGAAAGAGATTGGAATACCAGACCACCTGACCTGCCTCTTGAGAAACCTGAATGCAAGTCAGGAAGCAACAGTTCGAACTGGACATGGACCAACAGACTGGTTCCAAATAGGAAAAGGAGTACGTCAAGGCTGTATATTGTCACCCTGCTTGTTTAACTTGTATGCAGAGCACATCATGAGAAACACTGGGCTGAAAGAAGCACAAGCTGGAATCAAGATTGCTGGGAGAAATATCAATAATCTCAGATATGCAGATGACACCACCCTTGTGGCAGAAAATGAAGAACTAAAGAGCCTCTTGATGAAAGTGAAAGAGGAGAGTGAAAAGATTGACTTAAAGCTCAACATTCAGAAAACTAAGATCATGGCATCTGGTCCCATCACTTCATGGCAGATAGATCAGGAAACAATGAGATAGTTTATTTTTCTGGGCTTCAAAATCACTGCAGATGGTAATGGCAGCCATGAAATTAAAAGACACTTACTCCTTGGAAAGAAAGTTATGACCAACCTAGACAGCATATTAAAAAGCAGAGACATTACTTTGCCAACAAAGGTCCGTCTAGTCAAGGCTATGGTTTTTCCCGTAGTCATGTATGTTTGTGAGAGTTGGACTATAAAGAAAGCTGAGAGTCGAAGAATTGGTGCTTTTGAACTTTGGTGTTGGAGAAGACTCTTGAGAGTCCCTTCGACTACAAGGAGATCCAACCAGTCCATCCTAAGGGAGATCAGTACGTAGTCATGTATGTTTGTGAGAGTTGGACTATAAAGAAAGCTGAGAGTCGAAGAATTGGTGCTTTTGAACTTTGGTGTTGGAGAAGACTCTTGAGAGTCCCTTCGACTACAAGGAGATCCAACCAGTCCATCCTAAGGGAGATCAGTCCTGGGTGTTCATTGGAAGGATTGATGTTGAAATTGAAACTCCAGTACTTTGGCCACCTGATGCAAAGAACTGACTCATTGGAAAAAGGGCAGGAGGAGTAGGGGACGAGAGAGGATGAGATGGTTGGATGGCCTCATCAACTTGATGGACATAGGTCTGGGGAGACTCCGGGAGTTGGTGATGGACAGAGCACCCTGGCGTGCTGCGGTTCATGGGGTCACAAAGAGTCTGACATGACCGAACAACTGAACTGAACTGAATTGTTCATCAAAAATTATTGTGTTAATAAATAAGATATATTTAAGGAAGTGTTCACAGTAAATGTAGTATACAAAGGACTCATACTGAGAATATAAAGAAACTTACTAAGCAAATATTTTTAAAATCTCATTTTGAAATAAAAGTTTCTATTTAATTGAAAATGGCCAAACATCTAACAAAAGAATATGTTCAAATTGTCAATAATCATATGAGAATTGTCAAATCATTAATCAAAGAAATGCAAAATAAAAGCATAGAACATCCAGCACAGTGGCAAAAATTAAAATGAGAGAGTATCCCAAGTGTCAGAACAGAGGAGTAAGGAAAACCCACGTATGTTGCTGAATATAGTGTAAATCAGTACACCTTCTTTGGCAAACTTTAAACCTACATTTATCTTAGACCCATTGCTTTTAAATTCTTTGGTGTTTTGAAGACTATGTATGTCTTATAAAAGATTTTTTGTAGCAGCTTTATTTACATTACCCAAGTATTTGAAAAAACTTAAATGGACATGAGTTTGAGTAAACTTTCGGAGTTGGTGATGGACAGGGAGGCCTGGCGTGCTGTAGTCCATGGGGTCACAAAGAGTTGGACACATCTGAGTGACTTAATTGAACAGATGATGAATCACTTTTGAAGATGGGAGGATTTTTAAAAAATATTTTTTTCTTCATAATGATTAGCAATTTTATCCCATAATAATTAGTATCCTTAAGCTGGTACTTCCTTTTTCCCTTAAAATATGAGACCCATAGTTAATCTGGGTGTGCTTTTCAAATAGAAATGTAGTGTACAGCTTGCCTCTAGTAATTTGTAGTTTTCAGGATGCCTCCCATCTACTCTCATATTTTGACATCTCTTTAAAAATGCTTACATTAACTTATTTTGTTGCATACTTAACTTTTTAGTACTGATAGGCTCCTATTTATGTGATACAAGTGAATGAATTGAACATATTTCATGTAATGTGTGCTAGTTGCTCAGTCATATCCAACTCTATGCAACCCCATGGCCTGTAGCCCACCAGGCTTCTCTGTCCTTGGGATTCCCTAGGTAAGAATACTTGAGTGGATTGTCATGCCCTTCTCCAGGGGATTTTCCTGACCCTGGGATCGAACCTGGGTTTCCTGCATTGCAGGCGGACTCTTTATCATCTGAGCCACAAGCCACAAGTGTATTATTTCACGTAATAATTGATGTTAACCTCATGCAAAGAGTTGACTCATTGGAAAAGATCCTGATGCTGGGATGGATTAGGGGCAGGAGGAGAAGGGGACGACAGAGGATGAGATGGCTGGATGGCATCACCAACTCGATGCACACGAGTTTGGGTGAACTCCAGAAGTTGGTGATGGACAGGGAGGCCTGGCCTGCTGTGGTTCATGGGGTTGCAAAGAGTTGGACACGACNCCTGATGCTGGGATGGATTAGGGGCAGGAGGAGAAGGGGACGACAGAGGATGAGATGGCTGGATGGCATCACCAACTCGATGCACACGAGTTTGGGTGAACTCCAGAAGTTGGTGATGGACAGGGAGGCCTGGCCTGCTGTGGTTCATGGGGTTGCAAAGAGTTGGACACGACTGAGTGAACTGAACTGAACTGAACTGAAAATTTGAATTGATGTACAAAAAGAAAATAAAAGATAAAAGATAGTTTATTAACCTGATTACATTTATATTTATTTTTCTGAGTTGCACAAGAAAACCTTTTAAAACCATGAGTATCAATTATCAAGTAAAATATGTTGAATTTTTTTGACATGTAAAGCTATATGTTCTATTCACAATATATTTGACTTAATAAAGCTTTTTCTTTGATATAATCAAAGCAAAAGCTTTTTCAGAATAAAACAATTTAAGGAAAATTATTAAAACTATAAACATAATTTAAAAGATAATTATTCTCTTCTTTTAAGATATAACTTCTATTTGGCCATAATATACATGAGGTGAGTTGAAAAGTAAGCAATACATTTTTGAATTGCAAATTACTTCAAAAGTGATAAATTCTACTTGAAAACTAAATATGATCTGAGTTTAACAAAAATAATTCATCAACTGGAATATGATTTATTTTCAGATTTGTGAGTCAACATAAAAATTCACACATCCAAAATATCATTCAAGATTAAGTATTATCATTTTAAAATAATTTTTCTTACTATTTGTCCTACTTATCTCCTTACCTCTACAAACTGTTTTCTCTTTCAAGATCTTGCCAAGAAATAGAAATTAAGTGAAATTGATTTGAGTAGTGACTTTTAAGGCTCTGGGTTTTGAAACATTGTCTATCACTACTGCATTCATACTCCATGATCCCTTCAGTTATGCCTCTGCCTATAAGTAAATCCACCTCCCCTATACTGAGAATCCATTTCTTGATTCTTTCTCCTTTGATGTTCTTCTATATCTTGTTTTGATGAGTGTAACTTTCATAATGGAGATTCAGGATTTTTTGCTTAAACTGGGAGAACAGGCAAAGAAGGAGATCTAAAATCAAAATGTGGGTAAAATGGTAGACTGAACTTTTATACTGACCTTTAGCTCACTATTTTTTCCTTAATTCAGTCTATTCCCCCCAAATCATGTTTAAATGGAAATATGATTATGGTACTTGAAAGGTCTTCAGTCTTTCTTTTGATCCAAGAAAGGAATTAAAAATCCTCAACATGGTCTACATCATTTGGTACCTGCCTAACAAAGTGAGTGTTCTACAAGCTAAGCAGTTTTTGCCAGAAACATATATTCAGCTAATCACTTGAATGAAGCAAACTGATTGGAGTAAAATTCTAGATGTCTTCCAATTAAAAGATAATTATTCTCTTCTTTTAAGATATAACTTCTATTTGGCCATAATATACATGAGGTGAGTTGAAAAGTAAGTAATAAATTTTTGATGCAAATTACTTCAAAAGTGATAAATTCTACTTGAAAACTAAATATGATCTGAGTTTAGCAAAAATAATTCATCAACTGGAATATGATTTATTTTCAGATTTGTGAGTCAACATAAAAATTCACACATTCAAAATATCATTCAAGATTAAGTATTATCATTTTAAAATAATTTTTCTTACTATTTGTCCTACTTATCTCCTTACCTCTACAAACTGTTTTCTCTTTCAAGATCTTGCCAAGAAATAGAAATTAAGTGAAATTGATTTGAGTAGTGACTTTTAAGGCTCTGGGTTTTGAAACATTGTCTACCACTACTGCATTCACACTCCATGATCCCTTCAGTTATGCCTCTGCCTATAAGTAAATCCACCTCCCCTATACTGAGGATCCATTTCTTGATTCCTTCTTCTTTGATGTTCTTCTATATCTTGTTTTGATGAGTATAACTTTCATAATGGAGATTCAGGATTTTTTGCTTAAACTGGGAGAACAGGCAAAGAAGGATCTAAATCAAAATGTGGGTAAAATAGTAGACTGAACTTTTATACTGACCTTTAGCTCACTATTTTTTCCTTAATTCAGTCTATTCCCCCCAATCATGTTTAAATGGAAATATGATTATGGTACTTGAAAGGTCTTCAGTCTTTCTTTTGATCCAAGAAAGGAATTAAAATTCCTCAACATGGCCTACATCATTTGGTACCTGCCTAACAAAGTGAGTGTTCTATAAGCTAAGTAGTTTTTGCCAGAAACATATATTCAGCTAATCACTTGAATGAAGCAAACTGATTGGAGTAAAATTCTAGATGTCTTCCATATTCCAAAAACTACTAAATAAAGTGCTTTAAAATGAGATATGATCTGACCAACTCCTTCTTTTTATGCAAATTTTGTACCTAATCCTGCTGGGCTTAAGGAATTAAAATGCATTTAGCATAGCAAGGGTGTTATGGCTATGGAAATATCTTCAAAAATGGATGCTAAACAAATAAGGAAAAATTTTAAACCAGTTTTACAACATAAAATATATTTAAATAAATTAATGGTTCCATGATATTCTAAGATATTCCATTTCAACTAATAATTTTTTGAATGAAACACTAAGTAAATAAATATCAATATATGTACATATTTATTTAGTATATAATATTTATTACATATAATTTAAATAGTTTAAATAATTGGTTCTCAGGTGTCCTTTCCTTGCAGGTGTTCATAGATATATTCAGGACGTAAAAGCTAAATACAGAACTAAATAATATTTGTTCATGTCAACCACCAGTAAATATCAATGACTTAAGTCCTTCAGAACTTAATAGAGACTCAGCAATCTGGTTTTTTTTTTTTTTTCTGTTCTAGATATAGTCTAAAGTGTACCTTTAGCTATTCTCCTGTGACTAAAATTTTCAAATCTCTTTAAGGGAGGCCTGGCGTGCTGGGATTCATGGGGTCGCAAAGAGTTGGACACGACTGAGCGACTGAACTGAACTGAACTGAACTGAATGGTTCCATGATATTCTAAGATATTCCATTTCCACTAATAATTTATTTGAATGAAACACTAAGTAAATAAATATCAATATATGTACATATTTATTTAGTATATATTTATTACATATAATTTAAATAGTTTAAATAATTTTTTCTCAGCTGTCCTTTCCTTGCAGGTGTTCATAGATATATTCAGGACATAAGAGCCAAATACAGAACTAAATAATATTTGTTCCTGTCAACCACCAGTAAATATCAATGGCTTAAGTCCTTCAGAACTTAATAGAGACTTAGCAATCTGTTTTTTTTTTTCTGTTCTAGATATAGTCTAAAGTGTACCTTTAGCTATTCTCCTGTGACTAAAATTTTCAAATCTCTTTTTAGTTTTGGTGATATAGACATATTTTCCAATAAGCCTCAAACTGCATTTCATGCATCAAAAACTTACTAAGGTTTTAATAAATGCTTATGAAATATATATGTGAAATAGCAAATACCATACTACGAAAGTTTGGGGTTAAATAAAATTAAATAGGTTTCTGTACTGTAGGACTTCTTAGACACTTTAATAGTGTAATAGCTTATGTGTGTCCTACACAATAGCTCAGCTGGGTCCTACTCACTCTTCTGTCCATGGAATTTTCCAGGCAAGAATACTGGAATGGTTTGCCATTTCCTGCTCTAGGGGATCTTCTTGACATAAGGATCAAACCTGCATTTCCTGAATTGGCAAGCAGATTCTTTACCACGCTGAGATTTAGTAATAGTAAAATAAACTATGTTACAATTTCCAAAGTGATTTAATAAAAAAATCTACTGAGAAAAAAAGAGCACTACTTCATGAAACTTTGAAAGGGCTGGCAGAAATGCCCATTGATAGGTAATTTGCTTATTGTACACTTTCATAACTAAAACATTGTTTCTTCTTACCAATGATTTACTTAGTATATAATAGAATAATCTGTTACATCTGTTCTCATTGAAATAACTTGGAAAATTGAAATCATCTTTCACTTGGAAGTTCTCATCTTAAATGTTATTTCTTATGTAAGACATATTACTCTCACCATACAGTGAGTACATAGTCTGTCTTCTCTCACAGCACCATTTTAATTTCCTCATAACATATATTAAAATACCCTCCCATCTGTTTCCTCTCACTAGAGTTGTCATCTAACTTCATTACTATAGTCCAGGTACCTAGTCAGTGGTGGACACAAAGTAAGTTCTCAATTAATATTTATTAAATAAATGAAAGAATTCATTAGGGCTTTATGGCTTGTAGAAATTTAAACCAGATAGTTGTTGTATACTTTGTGTGTTTAGTCGCTCAGTCATGTCTGAATCTTTCATGACCCATGAACGGGGCTCCTCTCTCCATGGGATTTGCCTGGCAAGAAACCTTAAGTGGGTTGCCATTTCTTTCTCCCAGAAATCTCCCTCTATCAGGGACTGAACCCACGTCTCTTACCTCTCCTGCAGGTTCTTTACTCTGAGCCACTAGGGAAGCCCAGTTTAATACATAAAAGCAGTCTAAATCAGGATTAATGATCACACGCCCTACTAAAGGATAGTATCATTTGATTTAGTTACATTTTTACCAATATTTTAGTGAAAAACATCAAGTCAGTAGGCACGATATCAAAAGATGTGTTTCTGTGGAAAAAGTCAAGAATCTGTAGCAACCATAGCAGGTTGTTGGATGGGACGCTAAGGCTTCAATGTGATAGTTCATCCTCCTTTGACAGTTCACCATTTCCTTTAAAGCCAATCAGTACTGAGAACTATGAGTAACTGGAGAATGCCGTATTTGCTATTTTTGGAACCCATTGAAAATAAAAATTTAAGACACACATTTAAAATTTACAAACCCAAAGCACTTTACTTCATAGGAAGAAGCTTAAAACTTGAATATTTATAATATATTTAGCTATATAATATTATCTCAAAAGATGTATTTATTTACTAATAGAAAGAAAGCTTTTAAATATAAAAAAAGTAATTACAAAGGTTATTAAGAATAGATAGCCAAAAACCTCAAATAGGACTCTTTCATTCTGTAATACTTCTATGTAAAGCATTTTTGAATGCTGTGCAAAAGCAATAGCACTGTGTTAAATTATACTTGCACAGTAATATTTTAAGCTATAGTTTCAAATATGGAAAATTTTAGTATTCAAAATATTGAATTATGTTACTATTTATTTTTCCATATTATTTGCCCATTAAATAAAAGAGATTTTTAAAAATGAATTATTTTGGTTTTTAAATCATTTTTTGTGCTTCTGATTACTCACATGAAATTGGATTTGGTCGCTATTTGAAAAAAAATTTAGTAATGGCAAGGAACTTTTAATTTTCTCTTAATGCTCCATTTTGAACTGTATTCAACTTGAGTTACATTCAAAGAAAATTTTAAATTGCTGATACATTTTATTCACTGTAAATAATTGTTTCCTTTTACTTGGGGAACAAAAATACACCCAACAAAATAATCGTTTCTTGTTTGCAGACTGATAAAGTAGAAATGTTATTAGTATGGTCATTTATTTTATTGTTGAACTGGGACAGTTTTGAGAGGATAAGAAGACCTAAAATTAAATCAGTATTTATATATTGACTTGCAAAATTCTTTTATTATTTGTGGTGGATATATAAAATGATTAAAGCATAACTATAATCATATGACCTTATGACTTCTACTTACTTATATACCCAACACTAAGCCATTAATATATTTTCAAAAACATACATGAAAATATTCATAAAGCACTTTGAACCACTAGCCCAAATGAAAATTACCAAGATGTCCATCAAAATGAGAATGTATAAGTAAATTTAGTATATTCACATAATGGAAATCTACAGATCAATAAGAATGAAATACCCACAAGTATAACTATTAGGGAATATGAAAAGATTATTATCAATATTTTCAGATAAGAAGCCAATTGAAGACTACATAGTATATGACTCCATTTATGTAAGATTTGAAACTGACAAAACAAATGTATAGCTTAATAACAAGTAGAGCAGGGCATAAATAGCGCTCATGTCTTTTGATGGTTTTTTGTTTCTTGATTACATTCTTGGGTTCAATTAGTGAAACTCTTTGGAGATGTACACATATTTGTGAACTTGTACAAGGCAATGGCACCCCACTCCAGTACTCTTGCCTGGAAAATCCCATGGACGGAGGAGCTTGGTAGGTTGCAGTCTATGGGGTCGCAAAGGGTCGGACTCGACTGAGCGACTTCACTTCCACTTTTCATTTTCATGCATTGGAGAGGGAAATGGCAACCCACTCCAGTGTTCTTGCCTGGAGAATCCCAGGGACGGGGAGCCTGGTGGGCTGCCGTCTATGGGGTCACACAGGGTCCGACACTACTGAAGTGACTTAGCAGCAGCAGCAGCAGCACACATATGCTTCAAATAGGAGTTTCTTTAGAATCACTGGTATACTTCATAAGCAAAGTTATTCTTGGTGAGCGTGCCTAATATTTCATGTGATCCATAAATGTGTCTTATTCTGATGTCATGTCTGCTATTTTTCTGAAGAATAAAGGGTTTCTTTTAAAATTTTTCATAAAGTTGTCTTTTGGAATTATCTTCAAAATTGCATTTATGGTTAGTATATTTGCTATGGTTGACATATTTAACTGAAGCTCTTCTAGAAACCATAATCTTCTTTGAGAAAATAATCTCCATATAGGCACTGAGGTAAAGGAAGCTCGGAGAAGATTGTAGTGAATGGAGGCTCTCACTACATTTTTTTAATATACCGAAATAGATAGTCATTTCAACACACACATTTTCAAATGCCTCCACTCACAAAAATATTTTCTTACACTTTACAGCAAACAATAAACGGGCTTCCCTGGTGGCTCAGTGGTAACAAATCCACCTGCCTTGTAGCTCAGTCGGTAAAGAATTTGCCGGCAATGCAGGAGACCTGTGTTCAATTCCTGGGTTGGGAAGATCCACTGGGAAGGAAATGGCAACCCACTCCAGTATTCTGCCCTGAGAATTCCATGGACAGAAGAGCCTAGCAGGCTACAGTCCATGGAGTCACAAGAGTTGGACACGACTTAGTGACTAAACCACCACCAAAGCAGGAGACATGGGTCCAACTCCTTAGTCAGGAAGATCCCCTGCAGAAGGAAACAGCAACCCGCTCCAGCATTCTTTTTTTTTTTTTTTAACGCTCCAGCATTCTTGCCTGGAGAATCCTATGGACAGAGGAGCCTGGTGGGTTATAGCCCATGGGGTTGCAAAAGAGTTGGACATGACTTAGTGACTTAACAACAAACAATAAATAAACTCTATATTTACTTCTTTAAAAATGTCACAAAATTTAGATGCTACAAAATCATTAGGCTTCTCCAGTTCATTCAGTTTTGGCATAGAATATAAGTTTATTCAGTTAAGTATACCAGTTCCTTCAAAGAGCTTTAAGACAAATCAATATATAATAATAATAGCCCTTTTCAAAACTACAACTCATATACTCCTTATGTTGCTGCTGCTGCTAAGTCGCTTCAGTCGTGTCCGACTCTGTGCAGCCCCGTGGATGGCAGCCCACCAGGCTCGCTCGTCCCTGGGATTCTCCAGGCAAGAACACTGGAGTGGGTTGCCATTTCCTTCTCCAATGCGTGAAAGTGAAAAGTGAAAGTGAAGTCGCTCAGTCGTGTCCGACTCCTTGCGACCCCATGGACTGCAGCCTACCAGGCTCCTCTGTCCATGGATTGTCCAGGCAAGAGTACTGGAGTAGGGTGTCATTGCCTTCTCCTACCCCTTATGTTTCCATCATCTAATTTGTTCACTTCCTCCCTTGCTTTGATAGGAAACATCCATTCCTGTTTGCAGATGTCAATTTCAGTAACTAACTTATTAAAATCTCCAAAAGCTGTAGATTGTTATTGCGTCATTTATTGGTTTTAGGCTTCTAAATAATTTTGGCCAAATGCAACCAATTTAAAACACAAATTCATAAAATAAGCTCATTATTATTCTAAGGTACTTAATCTACAAGGTAGTTCATCAAAGGCTCAACATTTTAAAAATCCAGTTGGTGATGGGCAGCAAAGAAAGCAAGCATGTAATGCTATGCTGAAGTATCAGTATTTAATATCAGCTTCTGGCTCAGATGTCAGAGAATCTGTCTGCAATGCAGGAGACCTGTGTTTGATCCCTGGGTCCCCAAGATCCCTTGGAGAAGGAAATGGCTACCCACTCCAATATTCTTGACTGGAGAATTCCATGGACAGAGGAGCCTGGTGGGCTAGAGTACATTGGGCCACAAAGAGCTGGACACGACTGAGCAACTAACACTTTCACTTTAATTGTAAAATAGTTTAAGTAGTATAAACAGTGTATATATATTAAAAAAAAAAACTTGTGAATGGTGACAATTTTATTTTGATTAGTAGAATATCACAGCTTATTTCTATGCAATCATAAATTGGGGTGTTTCGTAATCAAAATCAAACCACATTCCTCCTCGAAGGATCCTGAGTTTGATAAGAAAACAAGTTTCCCACGACTGTGCTCCATCAAAATTTGTACTTAACTTTTCACTACAAAACCACTAATTTTATGTTTAATGTTGAATTTTAAACTGAAATACAGTAGTATTAATAACTATGTCAGGTATTTCACTTTGTACAAAATGAAGTTCTAATGTTTTACTTTGATTTCATGAAAACTGTAGATTAACTCAACAACTGATTTTCTCTCTGAATCATCAGAAAACACTGACAATTAGTCATTGGTATGAAACAATTATCCATCCTTTACCTCTTTCCAAAGTTATGCTAATGAATAACTCATTAACGGTTAGTGTTTCACTTCTGCATGTAAAAGAAATTTGGGGCAAAATAGGAAATTAATTTGGAAGAATACTTACTTGCTTTAAATAAAAAGTCATGGTTCAGAGTGAAATCTCATCTTGTGGAACACCACCTTCTTAAAATGAATACTTATATTTGAAGTAGATGCTGATGCCTCTTAAGCAGATTTTATGACTTTTAATTTTCATGGGCCATTGATATCATCATGAGGCCATGGCAGATGTTAAATGTAAGCAAACAAAATTTCAAAAAGTTAACAAACATGAAATAAATTCATATTTTATGCTATGTATTTATATCCAATAATAAATGGCAAAACTATAGAAGCAGGAACATTCATTATCTCTATGCTCTGTAAACCACAGGGCTGAGACTCTTTCTTGCTCATATTTCATATAGCTAACCTATAATTTCCAATGGATAATGCTGTTTTCATAAAGCTTCACACATCTGACAGACTGAATGTGCCACGACAGAACTGATGGTCACATCAGTGCCCAGCAGAGGCCCAGAATATCTTCATGTGTTGTTGTTTAATCACTAAGTCATGTCAGACTTTTTTGTGACTCCATAGACTATAGCCCGCCAGCATCCTCTGTCCATGGGGTTTCCCAAGTAAGAATACCAGCATGGGTTGCGTTCTTTCTCTTAGGGATATCCCTGACCCAAGGGTGGAACTCATGTCTCCTTCACTGCACAAGGATTCTTTGCCACTGAACCATCTGGGAGGTATTGTTCTTCATATTGCCCATGAAGAGAGGTGCTTATTCTCTTGTGCCTGGAAAAAGGCAGTGGGAAAGAGATAGATTGATACTAGTTTTTTCTCCATTTTGTATGCACTTTAAAGCGAAAGCTCTGTGCACTGACATGTATTTGAGACACTGCTAGGAAATATGATGGCAAAAAATGGCCAAGGTAGCGTCAACCAATTGCACGTCAGTTTAAATTAATGTACTATTGGTAATAACTAAAAAGTGAAAACTCGGACGTATGTTAGATCAGTTGAGATTCCAGGTCAACAGTCATAAACTGAGAAGAAATGTTTTACTGACTGTGATCATGAAAGAATTCTTAGAAGAGGTAGCACTAAGTTTGGGATTTAAAAGCTGAAGAAGCGTTTAATAGGCAGAAATGGCAGTGAAGATACTTGAGGCAGAGAGAATGGCTGTAGCAAAAATTCATGACCTATTTTACTGTCAGTAAGTAAACCATTTTTTTCATTCTCTGTAGCAGAACTCCAAAACTCAAGATGTAGTCAAATTCCCTTAGAAACACTGATGCTTTCCATACCAATACAATTTCCAGTACATTTTCTTGATACATCCCAATTGTGGATTACACCACTGGTGGTAAAAGATGATTTCATTTATGTGAACACAATGTTAAAAAATTAAATCAAATACTAAGACAAATATTCTCTTCAATCTTTATAATTATTTCAAAAGGAAAATCTCACTTTAGTTTGTCTTTAACACCTTTCTAAACTTGATATATATGTTTTTTAAGTAATAATTATCTGGAAA
Source organism: Aepyceros melampus (assembly GCA_006408695.1). Classification (NCBI taxonomy): domain Eukaryota; kingdom Metazoa; phylum Chordata; class Mammalia; order Artiodactyla; family Bovidae; genus Aepyceros; species Aepyceros melampus. The sequence continues at coordinate 12,978 of SJXQ01012166.1, forward strand.
AAATTTGAATATGTGTTAAATTTTTAATAAATTTTATTTTTATTGATTAAACTTTTAATTTACATTTTTTTGCAAAAAATAAGGCTTTTTTCTTTAAAGGCATGATATAAAGTTTTCAAGTCTAAGTGAAAAAAAGGTCAATTTAAATATAGTATTTAGTAGACAATAGTTAATAGAGTTTGCAAAATGGTAAAAATTTCAAAGGTCATATGTAAGTGCCTCAATTTGGGGAAATAGCATGTTCAAGATTTGAAAGCTATCCATAAAGAACCTTCTAAATTCAACCAGCACAGTGACCAGGCATTTCAATGTGTCAAAATAAGGACCGCTTACTTTGTTTTTTGCAAAGACATTACTTTTCCAGATGTCCTATGTAAAATTCAACGTTCGTTTAATTCCAAGCTTTATCTCTATTTTTTTAAACATGTAGTCAACCTATAAAGTTTTAGAATGGTTCATATAATTTTTTAAAATATTTCCATCAATTCTACAATTACAATATGATCATATTTTAATCTGACCTCTCTCTTCCAAAAGAACATATTCAACACATTTGCCCATTTAAGTCTAGATTTAAAGTATTCTACAGAAATTGAAAAGGAAACTTTGTATTAATATAAAATATTTTAGAGACTATTCAGTAAGTTAACAATGTACTTACTGTGGTATATTTTTATTACTACCTGCATAATAAAATTTTTCCTTTATTGGAAAAATGCTTCTGTTGTTTCTAAAAAAACTATAAGTGTATAGTTATTATTCATTTAGTCAGACCTTGATGCATTTAAAAAATAAGCTTAAGCATTCTATAGCAATCATTCCTTTATTTATCATACAGCATGAACAGCTTATTTAGAAAGGATCTTTTCAAATGATACCAAAAGAAAAAGTTTAGTTGTATTTTATGTCATGTGCATCATATCATTGGTTAGATCAGAAATTGTGCTAATAGTTTAACTTGGTACATTGCAATTTATTTCTGAAAATTTGCCAAGACACTTAACTCAGTGATTATTACCCTTCTTTTCTTATGTCTATTCTTACATCATACCCTATGTTTCTAAATTAAATTCAACATTAACCTGTAGTCAGATCTTCAGATAAAATTTATTGAACATTAATTATGAGTTGATCTCAGAACCACAAAGATAATAGAATGTTACAAAAATGGAAAGAAGCAGAGTCTCTGTTGTTAAATATAAATGCTAGCTAGGGAAATGCAAAATATAAACATGAGAAAACTAAAGAAATCTAAAAAGCAACTTGCAATTAACTATAAATTAATTAAAATAGTAATTGAGAATTAAAGATATAGGAAACAAAAAGGCAACATGTTCTCAACAAAATCGCTTATTAGCCATGTAATCTTCAGCAAGTTTCTTAACAATCTATAACTCAGTTTCCTCATCAGTAAAATGTGGATCACATTAACACATGTTAGGCAAGCAGGTTGGCTGTTCAACGCTCTCCAATTCCATGTCAGTTGGGTTTGGTGGGCCAGATTTGCCCTACTATAGACTTCGTCTGTCAGTTACTGTTGTAGCCAGCTGTGGTCATGTTATTAGTGTAGCTTTTCCTGAAGAAGTCTGGACAGAAGTAATGTTTTTCTCTTCTGACCCAAGATTATTAAAAAGAGAGTGTTTTTCGCGAATGCTTTCTCTCTGATTTCACTGGCTGTTGGCAGGTCAGTGTGTTGAGTACTGCTTTCCACCTACCATAAGAATCTCCTTTGATGATTTAGCTAAGCCATTGGGTGAGCTGTCAGTTAAAGCAGATTTTTTCTGCTTTGTGTGTGTGTGCTTGATTGTGTCTGACTCTTTGCGTCCCCATGAACTCAGGCTCCTCTGTCCATGGGATTCTCCAGGCAAGAATACTGGAGTGAGTCGCTCTGTCTCCTGCTCCATGGGATCTTCCCAACCCAGGGATCGAAACTGTGTCTCCTGCATCTCCTGTGTTGGCAGGCAGATTCTTCACCCCTGAGCCACCTGGGAGGCCCCTAAGGTAGATTACCCTACTCTGATACAAATGACCTAAGGTTGTTGTGAGGAATGATTTAACGTATAGCCTCATCCATAATAAAAGCACAATAAATGTTATAAATAGTGCTTTTACTGTGAAATATTTCTGAAATTTGCTTAGTTGCCTTATCAATCAGTTCTTTCTATAAGATATCTGAAAAAATGTCAATCAGCTCTGACTTGAGAAAATTAAATAATAAATCCAACTGTTTAGGTCCATGTTACCTGTATGCCATTTGGTCCAAAAAGTATTTTGTGTTAATCAAAGAAAACAAGCGATTCTGACAAAGGGGAATCTCCAGGGTTTTGCACAATGCTTTTTAATGTGTTTATTGTCATTATTTTAGAAATGAACAAATGCATGATCCAGATTGATAATCAGCTCCAAAGCTAGTATGTAGCAACTCTACTGATTAGTCTCAGATAATGCACTAAAAATGACTGGAGGGGGGTTCAGCAATTGTTTTGCCAGCTTCATGTATGTAGAAGGAAGTCAGTATCTAAAATAACCAAATGGTTACTTTGACAAAGTGGTAACACTGAATTTTTCTGGTTGCCCTTTCAATGGAGTCTAATCACATCTTTAGTAATTCATTTCGTAATCAACAATCTATCAGTTTTGTTGGATGTATAAGTCCCTACCTAACACAGAAGTTGTTATTTGACAGCTTATATCAGACATGTTATTTCTTAGGAGTTCTCTTTGCCTTGGCCGTCACTTTCTTTGTCACTTTTGGAGTATCTGTCATCAGTTTCTTTTTTCACAGTAGTACCCTTTTATGACAAACCATTATTCTCTAGCTCCTTACAATCATATAGGATTCCTGTCTTCCACAAACCAGATGTTTTCCTTTGGCTCAGAGTATTTCACAACCAATTTATTGGCAAATGATTGTTACTTTTTTTGTTTTATTCTATAGGAAGGATTATAAATCCAAGCGAGTGATACTGATTTTAAGTTCAAATTAAGCATTTAAACTTAAACATTTAAATGCACCATATTTGTCACTTTGATACTTTTTATAAATTAAAAAACATCAAAACATTTCCCACAGATATACTCCTAGAAGACAATAGTCTGAAGTATGGACTAAAAATATAAGTATTGAAAATTCTTTGTTCTGAGTCGAAATTTGGGAGTTGAAGAACTAACTGTTCTCTATCAATAATCAGGATGATTTCATCTGTAGATTTCTCAGAAGCATCTGCTTGTAGATGAATGTTTAGAATGGGACAACAATGATAAAAAGACAAATATAAGTCAGTAATTTCTCCAAAATCCTCCCATAATTGATTTATAAATGAAGAAATAATTATAAATACCTTGGTAACTTATCATCCTGAAATAAATAATGAACTTTTACACAGACATATTCAAGAGTGATTATCTCCTGGCCATTTATGTTTCCTGAGAAATTTAAGTAAACTGTTTCATATTTATTATGATTGAATTCTCCATCCATAAATTAAACAACAAACTTGTGTTTCCCATAAAGAAAACACCTGTTTTATTTCTTAAATTTTGCTTAATATCTTGAAGATTTAAAAAAAGGAACCCCCAAATCCTATTTTATTATAAAATATAAGACATGAATACATGCAGTAGTATAGCCCTCTGGTGTTGACCATGAATATAATACATATAATTTCATTTCAACTGTGGGTCTATTCAATCTGACGGTGATTTACCTGATAAATGAGTGAATGCTCTTCTAAAACAAGAGGCCTAGCACACCTATATTAACTAAAGCACTATACTTCTAATCAAACAGATTACCTCGTCTTGCAATTCTCACATGATTCAAAATCTAATTCCTTTCTCACATGAAAAAAAATTGTATTACTATATTCTTGACCAAATAATGTCTGAATGTTATATTTTTTCAAAGCCTTTTTTTCAACATAACCTATTCCTACTGAAATCAAGTGCCAGGAAAATCTACCTACAAGGTAAGCATCATTTCAAAGGACTCCATGTGGTCTGGGTGATTATTAGGCTTCCCATTTACACAGAAAAATCAGGTGAAAATTTGAACACAACTAAATAGAAAAAGGTATCTGTGATAGGCCAGTGCTTCTGGATCTACTAGATGCTGTCATTTTGCCTAATTGAGCAGCTTTTGCTCATCCATGCTTTCCTTTAGAACTAGATAATAAAGGCTAACATTTATTCACGTGCATCACATGCCAGGTCCCCTTCCAAGCACATTACACACAGCAAATTCTTTAATCCACATAGCAACCTATAAAAGTAGATACTATTATTATCCTTTCTTACCATTTGACAAATAATGCTGCCAAAGTTAAATATTGTCCGTAGTTATAGTTAGTATATAATTTGCAGTCTTTTTTCAGACATTTTGAGAATTAAGGCATAAATAATAAAGATAAGACAGCAGACATAAACTAGGACAAGCCCAGACATGTGAAAATATGTGGTCATGCCCCCTATATTTCATAACAAATTTACAAAAGTAGAAGTTATGCTACATGTTAGTCATTGTTTTTCCAGCATTTAAATATCTATAATTCTAGTTTTTTTTTATTTCACTAATTCCACATCCTTGGGACTGATTGTATCATACATACTTAGTAGCAGCATTGAGAAACAGTTTTCAGCAAAGTCTGTTTTATACTTCAAATAAGCAAGAAAATAACTTGGCAGAGGAGCAAGAGAGGAAAAATATTGAGAGTTTTATCTTCCCTTTATATATTCAGAAATGTCAAATTTTAAGCAACATTGCTTGTCATTTCTTTAACAGTGGTAATTGAAAAACAAAGCACTGTATGTAAACCTAAATCATTTGCAGAGGTTAATTCTTCATCTCAGAAATGTCAACATGAAATGATACTAAAAGATATTATCCTTTCCTTTCCACATTTGTTCAGGACACACATGGAAGCTAATATTTTAGACTTTTAAATACTGCACTATACATAGTCTCAGTTATTTAGAGAATTTGATTTAACTGATATTTATGGACTACTTACTGTTTGCCAAGCAGATAGGAATGGTAGGAACTAGTCAAATTCGATTCAGAGGTGTTTAGGGGGAAAGAGAGAAAAAGACTAATAATTATAACTAATCACAGCATACCAGGTACTAATAATTGTTATAAAATACATTATTAATATAGTGACAGGAAGGTACTTTTGTTTGGGTTATTAAGGCATTCCTTTCTCAAGAATAAACATTTGAGCTGTGTTTTTTTATTCTAAGAAGGAATTAATCACGAGAAGGCTGGGAGAAGTCTATAATACAGAGGAAAGAGCAGATTCACAGACCTGAGATAGGAAACAAGTTGGCAGGTGAAGAGGATGAAGAAACCAGTGTCAGAGGTTAGGCACAGCAGGAAAGCAGAGTGTCAGGTGAGTCTAGGGACATCAACCCTGGCCAGAGCACCAATCTTGTGGACCCTGGTACTTGCTGTGGGTTTAATCAGAGAGCAGTAAAATGCCTTGAGAGTTTTAATCCATGGCACCATGAATTGGTATGCCTTTTAGACAGATCACTCTGGCTGCAAGGCAGAGAATAGATTATAGGAAGGCAGAATAGAGACAATGATACAAAAAGCCTCTTGATGGAAGTGAAAGAGGAGAGTGAAAAAGTTGGCTTAAAGCTCAACATTCAAAAAATGAAGATCATGGCATATCCGGTCCCATCACTTCATGGGAAATAGATGAGGAAACAGTGGAAACAGTGTCAGACTTTATTTTTCTGGGCTCCAAAATCACTGCAGATGGTGACTGCAGCCATGAAATTTAAAGACGCTTACTCCTTCGAAGAGAAGTTATGACCAACCTAGATAGTGTATTCAAAAGCAAGACACTACTTTGCCAAC
>SJXQ01012166.1:19073-158247 GCA_006408695.1 Aepyceros melampus
TGGATGTGAGAGTTGGACTGTGAAGAAGGCTGAGAACTGAAGAATTGATGCTTTTGAACTGTGGTGTTGGAAAAGACTCTTGAGAGTCCCTTGGACTGCAAGGAGATCCAACCAGTCCATTCTAAAGGAGATCAGCCCTGGGATTTCTTTGGAAGGAATGATGTTAAAGCTGAAACTCCAATACTTTGGCCACCTCATGAGAAGAGTTGACTCATTGGAAAAGACTTTGATGCTGGGAGGGATTGGGGGCAGGAGGAGAAGGGGACAACAGAGGATGAGATGGCTGGATGGCATCACTGACTTGATGGACATGAATCTGAGTGAACTCCAGGAGTTGGTGATGGACAGGGAGGCCTGGCGTGCTGCGATTCATGGGGTGGCAAAGAGTCAGACATGACTGAGCAACTGAACTGAACTGAGCTGAACTGAAGAGGTCTTGTAGGTAGCCAAACAGTGGTTTAAGTCTGGGAGCGGGCTTTGGAAGTGAAAAAAAGTGGATTGATTTGGAGTTTATTTCAGAATTAGAATAAATGAGATTCACTGGTAGACCTTCGGTAAAGAAATTACAGCTTCTTTTTTTCTTCAATAATTTTTACTTAATTAATGAGATTAGTTTTTGCTGCTTTGTTTTGTTTTTCACTTGTCACAGGATTCAGTGAGTCAATTAATAGATTTCAGGCTCTTAGTGAGCTGTCTAAAATTCTATAAAAAATAATCAAGTACGTTTCTTAATATATACAATTTTGAAGGGAAGTCAGTTAATTTGTTTTGTTGGGTGATAAGAGGCCATGACCCGAAGCAAGAGAGGAAATATTGAGCTTATTTCCCCTAAGTATTGTAAGCATGCTCTTCCATGACCTGAATATCTATCTCCCTGCCTTCATCTCTTACTACTGCTGCCTCGTAGTTTACGTTATAATAATACCAAACTGCCTCTTCCATGACATTTTTTTTCCTATAATATCTCTTCTCATGCTGTATTTTCTGACTCTGTGCATTTCTCATCCGTCAAGATTTGGCTGAGATATAAGTTCCTCCAGAATATATTTTCTAAACTCCTAAACTCAAGTAACTTTTTTCCTGTATGTGCCCCAAACATATATATTTGTTCTTATTATCAGGATTATTTCATTAGACAAGATCCACAGCACAGATATTATTAGATCAAAGGTTATACACAGAAGATTTTTTTAAATAATTGCCTAATATATTTCTAATACAATTATATGATTACACTGTCACCGTCAGTGAAGTATAAAACTACTGTATCATATTCTCCTGAATGTTGTTGTTATTCAGTCACTAAGCTGTATCAAACTCTGCGATCCCATGGACGCCACCACACCAGGCTACGCTGTCCTCCGTAAAGTTTGCTCAAATCATGCCCATGGTGTCAGTGATGCTATCTCACCATTTCATACTCTGCTGCCCCCTTCTCCTTTGCCTTTAATCTTTCCCAGCATCAGGATCTTTTCCAATATAGGCTCTTCACATCAGGTGGCCAAAGTATTGCAGCTTAATTTTATTTAAAGAGTACATAAGAAGTGAATTTTCATTTTGCCTTTGTTTGATAATGACTGAGGCTGAATTTTTAAAAATAAACATTTAGGTCCTAATTATATTTCCTCTTTTTTATTTTCTTACTTATAATTATAATTTATTTTATCTTCTTTCATTAATTTGTAAGAATTATTTATAAACCAAGCAATTATTTCTGCCATATTTGCAACTTTGTTTTAAAACTAGTTAACACTTATTGAACACTAATTGAACTAGTTTATGTCATAACCACCATGCCTAGGGGTTTACATATGCTACCTCATTAAATTCTCAAAGTTAATTATGAGAAAGATGCTATTGTAGCTCTCATTTTAGAGATAGGAAACTTATGTATAAAATAGTTTAGTACTAAATTCTAGTAAGGAAAACCAGAAATCAGATTAAAACAGACTCCAGAACTCTTACTACTTCCCTAGAAAAATCTAACCTATTCCAGTTGACATATTGCTTTTGGTCTGTCTTTGAACTTATTTAAAGCCCTGACTATGTAAGCTCCCCTAGTGACTCAGACAGTTAAGAATCTCCTGCAGTGCAGGAGACCTGGATTTGATACCTGGGTTGGGAAGATCCCCTGGAGGAGGACATAGCAAAGCATTCCAGTATTCTTGCCTGGAAAATCCCCATGGACAGAGGAGCCTGGTGGCTACAGTCCATGGGGTCACAAAGAGTCGGACACCACTGAATGACGAAGCACATGTGTAAGATTATATTATTTCTTAATTTGTATTTTAGTTCCTTGATTCAGTTCAATTCAGTTCAGTCGCTCAGTCGTGTCCGACTCTTTGTGACCCCATGAATAGGAGAGGGTAAATACTAACTCCTGATTATTTTCTGCTTAGTGAGATACATAGAAAAGGTATGGATTGCAGTGCTAGCTCTTTGAATCAAAAGTCTAAAATGTGTTGGAAGTAGGTATACAGAAGTTGGATATTTGTTTAATAGTGCTTCATCTCAGTTACACAGTATGCAACATGAATAACACCCACTAGAACTGTGTGTGTACAGCACCACAATTACACACTGTTAACCCTGAGTTGCTGTCGTTAGGTATACAACTACTAGCTTATAAGATCAGGTAAAAAAAAAATTTAACTTATCTGCTAGATATTTTTAGTTCTGTCTTTTGGAATATTGGACCTTTTACATATTCATGCTACTAGATGTGGGTACGATTCTGTGTGCCCATATAAACAGTTGTTATGTTTCTCTTGAAAATATTTCTTAAACCAAATAAGTGATGTACATATTAATTCCTCATTGTAAATAATGCTTTAATAATGAGCATATAGGAAGTGAGCATCACAGGGGTGAAAAATCTCAGGCTCTGAATTAGAAAGACTGTAGAAATTCATGTTCTGTCATTTACTGTGGGACCTTGGGCAAGTGAATAAGCCTCAGTTGCCTTACATTTAAAATAGGCATCATAATAGCATCAACCTCTGTCAGGTATGTTTTGGTGATTAAATGTGATATTTAATGTACCAGAAAAACAAGTTAAAGTGATAATGTTAGCTATTGATATAAAATAAGATAAAAAATAAGTATTAATCTCAAAAGAGTGCTATTAAATACTATCTAGCAACTGTCAATACAGAGCTTTGTGAGTTTTATTCTTAGGGCTCTGCTTTCAGGCCCACTGAAGTCTCCCTCACTTCAGTGGATATCGTACCCATAAATTAGGCCATTGTAAAAAATACACACTTGACCTGGTTGTCAGTGAACTACAGCTTTTTTCAACTGGGAGAATGCTTGCTCCTCTCCCATTAACTGTTTTTCAGTTAAATCAAAATTGAAGCATAATTATTTCAGTTTATTTTCCAGATTGTTAAAAGTGATGACTTCATTTATTATTAAGTGCAACATCTGTTAACATTTCAGAGCGTGCAAATCAGTTAACTCCCTTTGATTTGGTTTTCTTCTCTCTTTTCAAGAGGGCTGTAGCTTTCTTATTGGTCCAAAATGGAATTATGTTTAATACAAAGGAAATAATCAGTAGGTTGTTTATCAATATCAAACAGATTATGCACTGTGAGTATATAGATAGTTTTGAGGGGATAGAATAAAAACTCCTCACATATTACAAGAACTCTAATGTACTTAATTTTATCATTAAAAAATACTTCTTTAATGTGAAAATAATTTTAATGCTGCTTTGCTTATCACTGTCACCTGAATTAGTTATATTATAATAATGGTCAAGGCTAATTTTGGCTAACATCTTTTGGAAAACACAATAAATGAACCTGATTTATTTTGGGGCGTTGGCTTCATGTGAAATATTATTATTTTTAAAAATTTTTAAATACAAACTGGCTTTAACTAGTGTTTTAAAATCAAGATGGAAATTTTTACATAAAAGTATCATACTTAATAAAATCACAAACCATTTCTTCATTAAAAATTTTTACTAAGTCTTTAGTGGTGGCATTTATATTTTTATCACTAGTGACAGTTTTTCACATTAATTTTATCTAGTCTTTTTGCAGTGTAAAGAACCAGGAAAGTGATAAACTTTATAACTTCTTATAGAAAGAATAAAATATTTCCTACTCAAAAAACTTGGCTTCCTATTTATCATCTACTCTTTGATTCCAAAATAATTTTAATTGTTTCAACAGAATTTGCAGCATATTATTCATGTATTGCTAAGCGTGTTTGGAAATACAAAACTCCCATCATTCTCCTGAACTATTATAAATATTAGGTATATATTTCATAAGACTGTTCCAGTAAGAAAAATATGAGTAATTATAATGGCTAAAACTCTAGCTCTTTCCTAAATTATGCCAATTACTTGATCCAGCTTTTATTTTTCATTTGATTTGTATTGCATGTACTCATGAAAATATTTTTACTTATTATTTTCAGAAAGTATCATGGATAAAGAGTATATTATCTTCACCATCGTCATCACATTTGCTGTCTTATGTCTATTTGGTAAAATAGAATTTATAACCTAAGATATTGCTGAATTTTAAAATACACAGAAATATTTTAAACGCAATAAAATGATCATCTGCATTTGGAGAGCCAAATGAGAGTTCTTAGTGGCCAAAACATCCTGGATTAAATCTGACAGTATTTCAAAGAAATTGATTTTTAAATATTATTTCATCATATTGGTAGCTGTTTTCATTTTAATTCATTCATGTATTTAATTACTCACATTTCTACTTTTATTCATAAATTAGTTAAAAAACCAAAGAATCTGATGTCATTAAAATTAAGCTACTTTTGCTTTTGACCACTTTTAAAGATAATATATTGCCAAACCAAATTATCTTATCTACATGCTGAGTTCAGTTCAGTTCAGTCGCTCAGTCATGTCTGACTCTTTGCGTCCCCATGAATTGCAGCATGCCAGGCCTCCCTGTCCATCACCAACTCCCGGAGTTCACTCAGACTCACGTCCATCGAGTCAGTGATGCCATCCAGCCATCTCATCCTCTGTCGTCCCCTTCTCCTCCTGCCCTCAGTCTCTCCCAGCATCAGAGTCTTTTCCAATGAGTCAACTCTTTGCATGAGGTGGCCAAAGTACTAGAATACATTTCTATTTTTGAAACCACATGAATAGGAAGATGTTTTGAACTTCTGGTGTTCTGGATCACAGAACTTCCTCAGTAGCTCAGCTGGTAAAGAATCCGCCTACAATGCAGGAAACCCCAGTCTGTTTCGTGGGTCAGGAAGATCCCCTGGAGAAGGGATAAGTACCCACTCTGGTATTCTTGAGCTTCTCTGGAGGCTCAGATGATAAAGAAAATGCCTGCAATGTGGGAGACCTCGGTTGGATCCCTGGGTTGGGAAGATCCCCTGGAGGAGGGCATAGCAACAACACTCCAGTATTCTTGCCTGGAGAATCCCCATGGCAGAGGACCGTGGTGGACAACAGTCCATTGGGTCACAGATAGAGGTTTTTTCAAATAGCTTATTGACCATTCCTATATAAGAATTGGTGGTCCAGTGGTTAAGAAAGAATCTACCTGCCAATGCAGGGGACACAGGTTGGCTTCCTGGGCTGGGAAGATTCCACATGCCTCAAGTGGAGCAACTAAGCCCCTGCACCAAAACTGCAGAGCCCCTGTGCTCTTCAGCCTGCAGGCTCCAACTACTGAGCACAAAGGCTGCACCTACAGAAACCCAAGTGCCTAGAGCCTATACTTTGCAACAAGAGAAGCCCCCGCAATCAGAAGCCCGTGCACCACAACAAAGAGTAGCCTCTGCTCATCACAGATAGAGAAAGCCCACATGCAGCAATGAAGACCCAGTGCAACAAAATAAATAAATAATTAAAAATAAATTAAAAAAAAGAGAAGATCTGAGACATCCAGGACAAGGAAGCAATAATTGCCCTGGAGAATTGGAAGCCTTCTAATGAAAAGAGATTGAAAATTCAGTTGAAGTACAACCAAGAGAAATATAAACAATTTCTCCCCAGATTCCAAATAATATTATTCTTTTTTCCTGTTTGGAATTTAAGTGCAGAGAATTAGATAAATATCTTATTATAAAATATCATGAAGTTCATATTACACCATTTAACATTGGTTAATATATAGTTTTCTGTGTTGTTTTCCTTCTTTATAAAAACAAATAGTACCATAAATGCAATACCAACTAAAAGCTATAGTTCAGCTCAGTCACTCAGTCATGTCCGACTCTTTGCAACCCCATGAACTGCAGTATGCCAGGCCTCCTTGTCCATCACCAACTCCCGGAGTCCACCCAAACCCTGTCCATTGAGTTGGTGATGCCATCCAACCATCTCATCCTCTGTTGTCCCCTTCTCCTCCTGCCTTTGATCTTTCCCAGCATCAGGGTCTTTTCAAATGAGTCAGCTCTTCCCATCAGGTGGCCAAAGTATTTATTAGAATTTCAGCTTCAATATCAGTCCTTCCCATGAACACCCAGGACTGATCTCCTTTAGGATAGACTGGTTGGATCTCCTTGCAGTCCAACGGACTCTCAAGAGTCTTCTCCAACACCACAGTTCAAAAGCATCAATTCTTCAGCACTCAGCTTTCTTTATAGTCCAACTCTCACATCCATACATGACCACAGGAAAAACCATAGCCTTGACTAGATGGACCTTTGTTGGCAAAGTATTGTCTCTGCTTTTTAAATATGCTGTCTAAGTTGGTCATAACTTTCCTTCCAAGGAGTAAGCATCTTTTAATTTCATGGTTGCAATCACTGTCTGCAGTGATTTTGGAGCCCAGAAAAATAAAGTCTGACACTGTTTCCACACTTTCCCCATCTATTTCCCATGAAGTCATGGGACCGGATGCCGTGATCTTAATTTTCTGAATGTTGAGTTTTAAGCCAACTTTTTCACTCTCCTTTTTCACTTTCATCAAGAGGCTCTTTAGTTCTTCTTCACTTTCTGCCATAAGAGTGGTGTCATCTGCCTATCTGAGGTTATTGATATTTCTCCTGGCAATCTTGATTCCAGCTTGTGCTTTCTCCAGCCCAGCATTTCTCATGATGTACTCTGCATAGAAGTTAAATAAGCAGGGTGACAGTATACAGCCTTGATGTACCCCTTTTCTTATTTGGAACCCGTCTGTCATTCCATGTCCAGTTCTAACTGTTGCTTCCTGACCTTCATATAGGTTTCTCAAGAGGCAGGTCAGGTGATCTGGTATTCACATCTCTTTCAGAATTTTCCAGAGTTTATTGTGATCTACACAGTCAAAGGCTTTGGCATAGTCAATAAAACAGAAATAGCTATAACATTAATCTAATTTATATTTACATTCATTCCTTTCCTAATCAAATCTGTATTCTGAGTTTTATATTTATTATCACCAAATGTAGTCTGTTTGAACCTGCATTTTTTGCTCAACATTGTTACTTAGATTCATTGCATATTTTCCTATACTTGACTATTTCTTACTATTACTATTTCTTGACTTTTTAAGATACCTTACATACAATATTTTTCCTCCTGTGACTGACTTATTTCACTTAGCATAATGTCCTCCAAGTTAATCCATGTTGTTGCAGATTGCTTGATTTCCTTCTTTTTATGGCTGAATAATATTCCATTCATGCATGTACCATATTTTCTTTACCCAGTCATCTGTTAATAGATATTTAAGTTGTTTCCATATCTTGAAAGTAAAAGTGAAGTCACTCAGTCGTGTCCGACTCTTTGCGACCCATGGACTGTAGCCCACCAGGCTCCTCTGTCCATGGGATTCTCCAGGCAAGAATACTGGAGTGGGGTGCCATTTCCTTCTCCCGGGGATCTTCCTGACTCAGGGATCAAACCCAGGTCCCCCGTGTTGAAGGCAGACGCTTTAACCTTTGAGCCACCAGGGAAGCTCTGTAAACAGTGCTACAAAGAACATAGGAGGGCATGTTTTTGAGATCTTGAATCCAGTCTTTTGAATATATACCCAGAAGTGCTCCTACTGAGTTGTATGGTCATTCTGTTTTTATTGTTTTGAGGAGCCTCCATTTCATTTTTCATAGTGGCTGTAGTATTGAACAGCCCTGCCAATAGTGTACAAAAGTTTCATTTTTTTCTACAATCTAGCCAATACTTGTAATATTTGTTTTTTTTTGATAATAGCCTTCTTAAAAGATGTGAGGTGATAACTCATTGTGGTTTGATTTGCATATGCTTGATAATTAGTGATGTTGAACATCTTTTTATAATATTGGTCATTTGGATGACTTCTTTAGAGAAACAACTATTCATGTTCTTTGCCCATTTTTGAAACTGAGTTATTTTCTTTTTTTTTTTACTATTGAGTTGCAGGAATCCCTTATTGTTTTGGATTGTATATATCTCCTAGTGTATGCCAACATTTCTTTTGGGTATATGTAATTTGAAGTGAAACTACTGGAGAGTATGTAAATGTTCTATATTGTAAAACAATGCCAAAGTGATTTGTGGAATGGTTTATTTATTCAAAAAGTTTTTTTGAAAAAATACTGTGAGAAACATCATTTTGTACCCATGATATATTAGTGAATGAAAATAAAGGATAATTCCTTCATCCAAGTTTACAGGTAGGTGTAGAATGACAAGTAAATTACAGAGTATGCTAGAAGGTGATAAGCATTATTGGGTAAAGTATAATAGGTTTAAGTGTATTGAAAGGACTGTTGAGCAAGACAGGGAAGAATTTAATTCCATTGAAAATTCATTTGAGCAAGAATTGAATACCCATTTTCACTATCCAAAAGAAATTCAAAGAGTATTTTTATTTTATGGAAAAGTCACTGTGTACTAATGTATTTAGATCTTTCACAAAAGTGAGATGGACTAATTTAAAATTTCAGAAAGTGGAGGATATCTGAACTTGAAGGTTAAGCAGACAAGGGTTTTCTAAAAAAAAATGCATGTGGTGTTTAATGATATATAGAAGTCAAATATAACTCCAGGACTTCTATCCTGAGTGACCAGAGATTTGAGTTGCCATCTCCGGAAATGATGTCTAACAAAAAAGTTTGTTGAAGAAAGCCCAGGAGCATAGTTTTGGGTATGTTCATACAAGTTTAAAATATCCATTTGGCATCCAAGTAAAGATGCCAAATATCCAGAGTTTTTCATATTCTTTTCCATTATGGCTTATTATGGGATTTTGAATACAGTTCCAGGTGCTACATAATAGGATCTTGCTGTTATCCTCTCTATATGTAATCGTTTGCATCTGCTAGTTCCAAACTCCCAGTGCACCCCTTCCCCACCCCCTCTCCCCCTTGGCATTCACAGGTCTGTTCTCTATATCTGTGAGTCTGTTTCTGTTTCATAGTTCATTTGGGTCCTATTTTAGATTTCACATTTAGTGATATCGTGTAATATTTGTCTTTTTCTGACTTATTTAGCTGAGTGTGATGATCTTTAGGTCCATCCACGTTGCTGTAAAAGGCACTATTTCATTCTTTTGTGTAGGTAGGTAATATTCATCTTCCTATCCATTCACCTATGAATGGACATTTAGGTTGTTTCCATGTTTTGACTGTGGCAAATTGGGCTGTTTTGAAGATAGGGATGCATGTGTCTTTTTATAATTTTGTCCAGATACATGCCCAGGAGTGGGAATGCTGAATCATGTGGCACCTGCGTTTAAAGTTTTTTGAGGAACTTTTAAACTGTTTTCCATAGTGGCTGCACCAACCTATGTTTCCATCACCAGTACAGGAGGGTTCCCTTTTCTCCACACCTTCTCTGGAATTTGCTATTTGTAAACTTTCTAATGATGGTCATTATGACCAATGTGAGGTGGTACCTCCTTGTAAGTTTGATTTGCACTTCTCTAACAATTAGCAATGAGCATTTTTTTTTCATGTGCCTATTGGCCATGTGTATGTCTTCTTTGAAGAAATATCTACTGAAGTCTTCAGCCTATTTTTTGACTGAGTTGTTTTTTGAGTCATTGTTGTTATTGAGTTGTATGAGCTGTTGGATGTCAAGGAAACAGTTTTATTCTCTGTTTGAGAAAGGGGAGTTTGAAGTTAGAGAGTAAATTCTTAGCAGACAATATAAATTTGGAAAAAGTTAGACAAAACTAAAAGGATGTGATTGTATATAGAGAAGAAAATAGAAGGTAAAGAAGAAGAGGGGCTGGCAAAAAGTAGCAGTTAGACAGGAAAGAAATCAAGAGTGTGGTGTCCAGAAAGCCAGAAACAAAAGTATATTAAGGAGTACACAGTGATCAACATTGTTAAACACTGCTATGAGGTCACATGAAATGAGAACAGAATTAGCCATAAGGATGTAGCAACATACAAATCACACAAATCATCAGTGTCCTTCCCAAGAGCACTTTATTATTTGTAAACTTTCTAATGATGGTCATTATGACCAATGTGAGGTGGTACCTCCTTGTAATTTTGATTTGCACTTCTCTAACAATTAGCAATGAGCATTTTTTTTTCATGTGCCTACTGGCCATGTGTATGTCTTCTTTGAAGAAATATCTACTGAAGCCTTCAGCCTATTTTTTGACTGAGTTGTTTTTTGAGTCATTGTTGTTATTGAGTTGTATGAGCTGTTGGATATCAAGGAAACAGTTTTATTCTCTGTTTGAGAAAGGGGAGTTTGGAGTTAGAGAGTAAATTCTTAGCAGACAATATAAATTTGGAAAAAGTTAGACAAAACTAGAAGGATGTGATTGTATATAGAGAAGAAAATAGAAGGTAAAGAAGAAGAGGGGCTGGCAAAAAATAGCAGTTAGACAGGAAAGAAATCAAGAATGTGGTGTCCAGAAAGCCAGAAACAAAAGTATATTAAGGAGTACACAGTGATCAACATTGTTAAACACTGCTATGAGGTAGTCTAGTCAAGGCTATGGTTTTTCCAGTAGTCATGTATGTACGTGAGAGTTGGACTGTGAAGAAGGCTGAGCGCCGAAGAATTGATGCTTTTGAACTGTGGTGTTGGAGAAGACTCTTGAGAGTCCCTTGGACTGCAAGGAGATCCAACCAGTCCATTCTAAAGGAGATCAGCCCTGGCATTTCTTTGGAAGGAATGATGCTAAAGCTGAAACTCCAGTACTCTGGCCACCTCATGGGAAGAGTTGACTCGTTGGAAAAGTCTCTGATACTGGGAGGGATTGGGGGCAGAAGGAGAAGGGGATGACAGAGGATGAGATGGCTGGATGGCATCACCAACTTGATGGATGTGAGTCTGTGTGAACTCCAGGAGTTGGTGATGGACAGGGAGGCCTGGCGTGCTGCAAGTCATGGGGTCGCAAAGAGTCGGACACAACTCAGCGACTGAACTGAACTGAAACCAAATCTGACATTTTATAGATTCTTTGGTCCCCTACATACCACACACTCACAATTTTAAATGGAAATTTTGTTTCCCTTATCAACTTATTTAAGATTGAGCAACCTTAGATTATTTTGAAAGTTGCCAGCAGCCTTAAAAAGAATAAATAACATTTATTGAACATCTCTAGGAATAAGTTGTGGAATTTCTGACTTTAACAAAATGAGTAAGAAAAATTGCATAATATGTTATACAGGGTAGTAAAGTTCCTGAAACTTCTTAGAAGTGAGAACAACATACAAATGAAATCAAGATAAGATGTCAGGGGCATGCCAATTAGTACTTTTGATATAGTAGAACAAAGAAAAAATAATGATAATGACAGAGTGGGCTAAGAATGGAGGCTGATGGATGTCTGTGTGAGAAGTCTGAAGATACTATTGAGAAAAGACTAATATTGATAAGCCTTCTTTCCAGTATCATGTTGCATCAGGGTAAAATATCCGTAACAGCAATCAGTAAATTGAAGTAGCTAGCTATTTGTTAATTTATTTTTTATTAAACAATGAGATCTGAATATGCTCCATACTGAAGTTCAGAATCTCTTGATATATTGGGTTGCCATGACCTTGGGATATTACTGGGCTTCCCTGGTGGCTCAGAGGTTAAAGCGTCTCCTGCAGTGTGGGAGACCTGGGTTTGATCCCTGGGTTGGGAGGATCCCCTTGAGAAGGAAATGGCAAGTATTCTTGCCTGGAGAATCCTATGGATGGAGGAGCCTGGAGGGCTACAGTCCATGAAATTTGACAATACCAATCTTTTGCTTAAAACCCTGATTATAGGATAAAGTCAAGTCATTACTCCTTTAGCAAAATGAAAATCCTTCACATATGGTACCTTCCTTTTCTTTTCAGTTACTATCTTGTGTATTCTGTGTCACCAGTGTCCATAAAGAAACAGTACATTCACACAGGTAATTATGGAGTTTAATGAAAGTGTCAAATATATGTTAGGTATCATAGTGAGAACAATTCAATAAAATAATTACCAGAAATACTACAATAAAAACACTGATAAATGCTTATAGTTGGTTTATGAAGGATTTTATTTGAAAAAATTTTGCCCAATTGAGACACAAACCCAGTTCGGGGCAAGTTATAAATAACCAAATCAAATGCAAACAGTCAGAGTTGACAATGTACAATGCAAATTAAAAATGAGTAATAGAATTAATAAAATTATCCAGATCTATAAATTAGTCTCAATATTTTAATAGCCATACTCCTGTCCTTGGCAACCTCCTTAATTTTACTGTATAATTGGTTCTATAGAAAAGTGTATCTGTTAATATTAGTGGACATAGCTTGTTTTGTTTTTGATAAAACAAATAGAAATTAGACTGTTTATTTTACCAACCAAGGTTGGCCTTGTAAAATCTGGGCCCTATAATTTAGTATCACTTGGTAAAGGACAGCTCCTGACTGATTAGAAAGGAAGTAGTACTTCTGTGGTAAACCAAGAGGCTTTCATTCATATTATTGCACTAAATAGACCTTAGAGGTCAGCAGGGCAGAGAATGTTATGATCCCTGTTTCAGAGCTGAGAGATCATAGAGTCAGTACTTGCAGCCAGTTCAGTTTCCCACAGATTATAGAAGAGCTAGAATGTGAATTTAAGTCTCCTAAAATCAGACTCCAGAGTCGCAGTTCAGTTTAATCCAGTCAAGCAGCTGTGAGTACCAGGTACTAACTGATGTGCATTCAAAGTCAGATGGAAAAGAGTTCTGTCGTTTAGGAATTTATAACATGGTTTGAGAAAAGAAACCTACACATTTGATGACATAATGCAGAAACTCATTCTGAGACTAATAAAGTTTTTTAAATATAAAGCCCTATATAGAAACAACAAAACATTGTGATTATTGTGTTCAGTGAGGGATTGCATGCAATACACACTGTGTAGTAAACCCTTTCTAAACTGATTTTCTCCAATTTATTGCCAAGTTTTTCCCCAAATAGTTTATAAAACATTGGTTAAAACATTTGTCAGCCCTTCCTCTGATGTGTTAAAGTTATAAGTGTATGCATGAAATGGTTTTATACAAATTTAGTGTATAATTATTCCTGTTACTTGGTTGAAGTTACTGTACTTAATTGAAAATCAGATGAAATTCAGGAGTATTCCTGTAATGTGGTAAAATTACCTTTAATATTTTAATCCTTAAATAGCTGTCATTATGCTTTTCAGGGCATTCTGTGGTGAAAAGGTACACTCCTGTGTCTTAAACATATATCCATTCAGAATGTGCAAGTATTTTAAATACTAAGGTACTCAAGGAAATTATAGTCATTTTGTTCCCTCCTTCACCTCGCAAGGGTTTCCTCAGTGGCTCAGCTGGTAAAGAATTTGCCTGCAATGCAGGAGACCTGGGTTTGATCCCTGGGTTGGGAAGACCCCCTGGAGAAGGGAATGGCTGCCCACTCAAGTATCCTGGCCTGCAAAATTCCAGGGGCTCTATAGTCCATGCAGTTGTAAAGAGTCGGACAGGACTGAGTAATTTTCACTTTCACCTTGCAAAATGCTGATTATTTGGTATATTATAGTTTGCCTTGGAAAAAAGTATGAATATATGCTGTAATGTTTTTCTAATGGTCATGAAAATTTGAGGGAAATGCAGAAATGAAGTTGACAATTGTATTTTTCCTGAAGCTTCACTGCTACTTTACCTTGATCAACAGTGCAGCCATGCAAAGGGAATAGAAATGTGAAGTAAATTTATGTTGTTTAGGTTGAATGAAACACGATATGCTGAAAAATAAATACAAGTGCAATGATAACATTTATTGATTGTTTACCATCAACAACACAAAGTGTTTGATAAAGGTGTCACACATACAATCTCATATTTTACTTGCAGTTGTTAACTGTTTTCTCCATTTTATAGTTCAGGAAACTGGGCTTTACATAAGTTAACAATATACCCAATGTATGCAGTGGATATGAGATGAAAACTTACAATTTTCTCATTTTAGCACCTAATTTTTATGCTTTGATTTCATCACCTTAGTATCAGGGTAATTATCTTTAACAGTAGAAAAAAAAATTTAAGAAGAGTTTTTCTTTCCTTAAAATCCTAGAATGTGAACTAATTGATGATACCCAAAATAATTTTTTCTTGTCATCTGTTTTTTGGATAATTTTTAGATAGTAGACATCATTTTATGTTGTTTTACTATTTTAGAAGTAATAATAATATGTCCAGGGCTAGTTTAAAAATATTAGTTTCTTATGAATGCCTAGCAGTTTTTTCCTCTGACAGAAATTAATTTTTTTTTGATCATACCTTAAAGAAAAGATGTGTTATCCGTGAAGTATTGCTGAAACAAATGAGGAAAATAGTTAACTAAAAAAAATTATGTTTAAAACTTAAGCTCCTTTTCCAAATTATCATACATTTTTTTATGGACAAGATATGCTTATGTCTGTTTCATTACTCCATAAAAAAATGCCTGAAAACCTCACTGATAAATGACTAACCTTGAAAGACATTAAAATGTAAGGAGGATTTCAGCTAAAGTTTTCAAATTCTTTAAACATACAAATAAAACATTATAAAAGCAAAAATACACTTTTTTTTCTTTTACTAATCTAGGAAATGCAAAGACATAAAAGCAAAACAATATGGATGGGATTCTTAAATGAAAGTAATGAATCATGTCAGCACTAATAAGACAAAAGATCTACAATATTTTTGCATCTTTTTATCGATGAAAGCAATTACTTTGCTTCGCCATGTGTGGTCGGCTCATTTTTTAAAATCTGAATGATTTTTTAACTCTTCCTTAGTTTCAAAATTATAGCTTCAAAGAAAGCACTGTTCTGTAAACTCCTATGGCAAAGTAGGATTTATGAAATCTTATGAAACTTGAAGATGGTGGGCAAAAGAAGGGAAACAAGTCTTACTGGCATTGTGCTCGAATCCTTAAAATCATCAATCAGTTTGCATTAGGCATTGTTTTCACCATTCTGAAGATAAGGAAATGAAGGCCAGAGAAAGATCAACTAGAACAATTCAGCAACTATGCTTCTTCCTTAAAAAGAAGAGAAAGTAGCGTGGTGTTCACTAGTAGCAGGCACACTTGTAATTTCTGGAAATTGCTTTCAAGCATTGAATATATCCTTGAAATGACTGACTGGCATTCTTCTTAACTTTTAAACTTGGATTCGTAACCACAAGCTCCTAACTAAAAAAAAAAAAAATACCAGTCTCAATCATTATTGGATAAATACAGACATGATTATGTATTAATTTTACTACACTAATTTTCAAACTGTATTAGAAAGTATTGGACTTCCCCAGTGGCTCAGTGGTAAAGAATCTGCCTGCAATGCAGGCGACTCAGGAGACACGGATTCAGTCCCTGGGTCGGGAAGACCTACTGGAGGAGGGGATGGCAACCCACTCCAGTTTTCTTGCTGGGAAAATCCGATGGACAGAGGAGCCTGGGGGAATATACAAGAGGTTTCAAAGAGCCAGATATGATGGAAGTGACTGAGCACACACACATAGATTTTAATTGCATTCATTATATTGTGCAGGAACTAAATATTTAAACAGTTTTGCAGCTGCCCTTTTGTTTCTGGTGTCAGAAGGTGTGCAAAAAATATTCCTGCAAGAATTCTACCACAGGAGCTACATATTTCTAGAACGCAGTACTCTCTTGTGTTACTCACCGTTACCTTCAGCAACACTTATGTTTCCGTGCTTGCGTACTTTCATGGGAACAACAACAAAAAATAATTTTACTGGATGATTTGAACTTAACAAATGATCTGATCAGCAACAAGAAAGTGTCTTCTCTTTTGTAGAAGGTGTATTAAACATTTATTTCCATCTTAACACATAAGATTTTGAAAGGTATCTCTATTTTCTCTTATTCTGTATACATTTTTTGTAGTTTCTCACACATGAAACATTCAACTAATTGTTAATGCAATTCAATTTAGTATCAGTAACTAATGATCAGAAATGCTTTGAAAATGATTTACCATTTTAAAGATGTTTTTATGTTATTTTGAATAAATAGTGGCAGTTTTATTCATTACTATGGCAACCTGAAATTCTATTTAAAACTGTGACATTCCATTTTCTCAGAAGGCATTTTAATTAAAACATACTCAAGTGTTTACTGAAATGAATATCTAATCTCACCATCATAGCAGGAGAGCATATAATATTGCTATGACTGATAATATAAAGAGTACCTATCACTGAAAATGAATTGAATTTGGAAAAATGTCTTTTTCAACCTGATTAACTTTCTTGTTAATTAGGTTTGCTTAGTTTTACTACTGCTACCTATAGTTTAATACTCTTATGCTTTTGACTTACTGAATCTACTGAACTTGCTGTAACTTGAATACCAGATACTATTTCATATTTCTTCTCCTTTATTCTGAGT
This sequence comes from Aepyceros melampus, assembly GCA_006408695.1. Classification (NCBI taxonomy): domain Eukaryota; kingdom Metazoa; phylum Chordata; class Mammalia; order Artiodactyla; family Bovidae; genus Aepyceros; species Aepyceros melampus. Next base: position 35,823 of record SJXQ01012166.1, read on the forward strand.
CTTTCAAGTCCATAATGTAAACAAGCATCTTTTATTCTCAGCACTCAACTCAAATAGCCTTCCTTAAAGTTTTTAAACCATTTTCCTCCTTTAGGAAGAATTGCCCATTCCTCTAAGTACCCCTAGTGTTTTCTATTTGGGTCATGAATATGTTTTACATATATATTTAATTCTGTTTCCTCTTCACTGAGCTGGTATGTCTCAAGGGCAGAGCTACATTTGTTTCCCAGCATCTAGTTCTAGCACTCAAAATAATAGACTCTCGATAATAGAATTAATGCCTAATGTATAAGTGCATGCAAGAATGAATGAAAATCAACTGAATACAGATGGCAATAGTTTATAAAGGCACATATTTGAAAAATCTCTAGAAAGGATAAGAATAAATATGATACACATAAAGTTTTCACTGTGTCTCAACTAAACTATCCTCTTGAGTTGTATCCTCATTGTAATTTTTAAAAAAAATATTGTTCCTGTGTAGTTTAAAATATAGAGAAAAGACTAGTTATAGAACAGCATGTATATCATAATATTATGCTATATATAGAAATGGTGTGTGTGTTTGTGTGTCTCTATTTAGAGATCTTGAAAGTGTTTATTAAAGTATTAGAGTGGTTACATAAGGGTGCTAAAATTTTGTGTCATTTTTTGTTTCAACTTTTAAAGTTTATTTGAACTGCTAGGTGGGTCACATGAACTTATTTTGAAATATATATCCTAAAGGAAAATATGTTATTTATATTAAATGAAAAGATATTAGTAATAATGCCTATGTATGCTGGAACTGAATAATTCAAAGTGATAATGGTATTTTGCCAACATCTATTGGATTATAAAAAAAGCAAGAGTATTCCAGAAAATCATCTACTTCTGCTTCATTGACTGCATTAAAGCCTTTGTGTGAATCACAACAAACTGGAAAATTCTTCAAGAGATGGGAATACCAGTGAGCCTTACCTATCTCCTGAGAAACCTGTATGCCCATCAAGAAGCAACAGTTAGAACTGGACATGGAACAATGGACTGGTTCAAAATTGGGAAAGGAGTGTGTCAAGGCTGTATATTGTCATCCTGTTTACGTAACTCCTATGCAGAGTGCATCGTGCAAAATGCTGGGCTGGATGTAGTACAGGCTGGAATCAAGATGGCCGGGAGAAACATCAACAGCCTCATACATACATATATTCCACTCTAATGGCAGAAAGTGAAGAGGAATTAAAGATCTTCTTGATGGGGGTGAAAAAGCAGAGTGAAAAAAGCTGGCTTAAAACTCAACATTCAGAAAATGAAGATCATGGCATCTGGTCCCATCACTTCATGGGAAATAAGATGGAGAAGCAGTGAAACAGGAACAGACTATTTTCTTGGGCTCCAAGATCACTGCAGATGGTGACTGTAGCCACAAAATTAAAAGATGCCTGCTCCTTGAAAGAAAAGCTATGACCAACCTAGACAGCATATTAAAAAGCAGAGACATTACTGGGCTGACAAAGCTCCCTACAGTCAAAGCTATGATTTTTCCCAGTAGTCATATATGGATGTGAGAGTTGAACCATAAAGAAGGCTGAGTGCTGAAGATTTGATGCTTTTGATCTATAGTGCTGGAGAAGATTCTTGAGAGTCCCTTGGACAGCAAGGAAATCAAGCCAGTCGATCCTAAAGGAAATCAGTCCTGAATATTCACTGGAAAGATTGATGCTGAAGCTGAAGCTTCAACAATTTGGCCACATGATGTGAAAAGCCAACTCATCAGAAGAGACCTAATGCTGGGAAAGATTGAGGGCAAGAGGTGAAGGGGGCAACAGAGAATGAGATATTTGGATTGCATCATTGACTCAATGGATGTGAGTCTGAGGAAACTCGAGGAGATAGTGAAAGATAGGGAAGCCTGGCATGCTACAGTCTCTGGGGTAGCAGAGTCAGATGTGACTTATTGACTGAACAACAAATTTTCTATATAAGGAAATCACAGTTGTCATTTTTCCTCTTTTTAAAATATATAATTGCCCAAGTATACATTTTTTTTCAAAATGAGAAAATCGTAAACTTTAATATTAACAACAAAAACCCCAGACATAAAATATTTTACACTGTTTGAAAACTCTCTAATGGGTGACTTCCAAGGTTTTTTAAAAGGGAAAAGAGTAATATCAGTTAAAAAAGGAAGCATAGCACACTAGTATTTCAGATTACTTTGTAGATTCTAACAATGAAAGCTCTAGGAGATGGTGATAACAAAGGCCTGTATATAGTTAATGTTACTTCTGCTTCACACATTATGTTTCTAAGTGACAAGTGTACACTTGATAAACCATTGTTACAACAGTCCAACTATGTCCTAAATAGAACACTTCCCAAAAGGCAGGCTGGTTTCATAAGAGATAAGGATGTCTTTAATTATTCTCCTCATAGTAAAAGTTCCATATGCATGTTGTCTGGTGCTGGAACAGTATATGACCCTAAAAATGATTGTTCTGGGGACAGCTTCCAGCAATGACACTGCTGAGAAGATTGTCATCCTTAGATGGAATGAAGTTGAGACATAAAGTCTGTAATTTCCCACACTGACTATGATCATCAGGAGGCTAAAATTATCTCAGTGTGGATACTAGTAAATGTAGAAGTAAATTGTCTAAGAGAAAAGACTTCCCAATTTGTGGTATGCTTGATTCTCAATGGCTAAGGTGAAGCTATAAAGTCTATTAAAGATCATCAAATGTGAAAGAAGTTAAGTGGCTAAAAGTCAAAGACAGATGAAATAATGGACAAAAATATGTTTAGATGTTCAACCATAAAGATACTGAATTTCAGATATTACAGTATCTACATATCAATTATTTTTAAATGGTTAATGTCTGCACAAAAATCCATGAATATGAGATAATTTCTTAACCTTATGAGATACATAAAAACATATTCTCCTTCTATACCAGTGGCTAAGATCAAATCATGAAGTACCATCACTTGTTATCTATGTAACTAATATGTATTAGGTTATTGTTATTTTTCCACCTTCTAGTTTTAAGAGAATGACTTCAGCACCACAACACTCATTCCGCTCTTTCCCCAATGTCCAGTTGTTTCTGAAGGTCACCTATGTGTATTTTATATGATTCCAAAGACATTCTCTCAAGTCCGTCTACTTATTTCCATCCGTATGTGAAGCTCTCTTGGACATTAATCGTTTCAGTTCTCATGGTGTCAGAGCTGTAGTATGACCCTCACAGAAATCGAAGTAAGGCTTCTGATCACTCAACATCATACTTTGTCTCCTAAGTCAAGACAACACTGTATATTCCCTGTGTTCTAAAATCCCCTTGACAACATTTACCCTCGCTTGTAAATTATAGGACTCTTTTTAGCGATTTCAGAAGTAGTAAATGGAAGGTTTGAGCGTAAGCCATCTTGTGCTGTCCTTCTCCCCATCCAATTTTTCACTGCCTCCAGACACTTTTCAAAAAACTTCCTTTCTCTCCCTTACATTAACTAGTATCTTGTTTCTGATCATATTACACTTTATTATTAAGCTTTAAACAGTGGTAAAGTTCAGTGTTTTTAGAAGTTTGTTTGTCAAAAGAAGTGCCTGAATAATCGTATGTCACACTGGCATATATTAGTACCAGCTGAATCATAGCTATAGTATAAAGCTCCAGCAAAGTTAGGTTTCATCTTATGGTGGCTTGAACAGGTTGTCAATATCCTGCATGGCTTTCTTGTTGTCATTGTTGCTGATTCAATATCTATTCTCTAGTGTGCTGTCAAAAATAAGAACTCAGAGGTTTTTGATACTTTGATGGTAAGTGAGTTATAGTCCTAGTAAAACTGTTACAGCTTTATAGTATCTGCAGAAGTATGAGTCTTTATTAGCTGGATCAAGTTTACAGTTTTATATATTCTGTAGAAACAAAAGGCTAACACTCAAAATGGCCACTAGCCTTTTATTCATGGCCAGTCTATTGCGTGATAAAATTACTTTTTAATTCTGGGCATTATGGTGACTGATAAAGTTCTTTAATGACTGGACGTCAGCTGGCATGAGCAGTCTGACATGGGCTCTTGCCATAGTCACATTAATTTATGTTATAAGCAATTGTGGCAAGTAGATATTTAAGATTCAAATATCCTAAACAGAGAAGAAGAGTAGAGAGACAATATATCCATGTCCTTTATTTCTAAGACAACTTCATCACATCTTTTTTGGACTAAAACCATTTCATTTGCTACAAAGACAAAATTGCAAATGCCAAAGAGGTGTATGTGTGTTTCGGGGGTGGGGGGGGGAGGTGTACATGTATATACATACTTGCATACACTAAGAGTTTGAAACAGTCCTTGGGAACAAACACATTTCTGTATATATGCAAACTGATTGGGAGGAAGGCAGGAAATAGAAACAAGTTTCTCATATTCAGCATTTCAAATGTCCTTATATAAGCTCAATTAGGATACCCACTTACCCTTGATGCCTTCATTTTTCTTCCTCTTTACTAAGCTAAATTAACTCCATCATCACCCAAATGTATCCAGTATCACAATTAGACAAGCATGTAAAAAAAAGATGACATAACACATTTTTCCATGTATACTTCTTGCTCATTTTTATCTCAGCAACCAAAAATTGGCTTAAGCCTAGAAGCCAATGGAATATTTTAATACAAGGGTTAGGAAAATGAGTAAGAGAATGAATGGAAGAGATTGCAAATGGTAGTGGGAAAATGTATGAATACATACAGTCCTAACACCTCTGCCATAATTTTCAAAGTATAAATACTGAGACAGTAGAATATTCTTCTTTTTGCCATGGGGTAGAACATAATCTTTAAAAGAGGAATGGAAAATATCATCACCTCTGTTGTTCAATTCCAAACCAATAGCAGTAAGACTTTTATTAAATTATGTCCTCTGCAAAATTCTGCTCATATCAAATATTACAGAACAAACTTATAACATGATCCCTAATATAGATAGATTGGGCTACTTATACACCATCAAGATCATGCACACTGAGTCCAGAAGTCGAGAGACGTTTGCACTGATTTAATCAGAGCATTTCATAATTGCTTTTACAAATGACATTCCTAATAGCATTTTAAAATTTACAAGTATATTAATATATATTTAAATTCTTGAATTCTCAGTAGGAGACAAATAAAAATACTTTTCTCTGTTAAACCAGTTAAAACAGGGATATGAAGACCTAAATAACTTGCAAATTGCATGTAGGTAGTAAGTAGGAATTAAAATTCAGATTCTCTTAATTTCAAGTTGCATATTTTTTTCTGTATGAAGTATTATCTTGTAATTACAGAGTAGTTTTTAGCCATGAAGATAAAATGACTAACAGGGCCATATGAGCATTGAAACTAATTAATTCTAAGTGAGAAATTACAGGAAAAAAAAAAACAGACTAAGCTTAGAAGCTTAGTTCTTTTCCCAAAGGATGCATTCCAAAAATATAGAGGAAAGCTTAATGCAGATGGATATTAGAATATATTTATTATTATTAATTTTAAAATTAATACATGGTACATTATTTATGGGAAGATATATGATTTATTGGATTTGTTTTAAAATGTTTATGCCAAAAAAGTGTATGTCAAGAAAATAGATGAAATTAAACAGTGGAATGTTTATATACTTTAGTTGATGTTGGCAAATGGATATAGGGAAATTTATTAATCTATTTGATGAATGTTTGGAAATTTTACATAATAAATGTCTTAAAACTCAAAGTAGTACAAATCTACTTTGTCAGTGAACTTGAAGACTTAGGTAATACGGGCAATTTTTCCTAGAACATATCTTATCAAGCCTCACTTTTAAGAAATAAAAATCTCAACTGGTATATGACTATTAAACAAATGGAATCATTTAAAAACTGTACACATAGGTACCTAAACCTACTGATCTCAAGTATTTTTTCAGGTGAAGCTTATTTTCAAGAAACAAGATAATTTCATTTACATGTAAATTCTTTCAAAGCATCATAAAGTGAGTATACTTTTGAATTCAGTTTATGAAGTTAATACATCATTGATCCCCAAATCAGAAAAGGGCAATAGGAGAAAAGAAATTTATAGGTCAATCTCATATATATCATAGATGAAAAATTCTCAATAAAATAGCAGCAAATCTTATTCAGCAAAGCCTTAGTACAAGTAATTGAAAAGTTTAATATGAGAAATATCTCCATATCCTTTGTATTAGTCATGAGGAAAATATAATAATTTTAATTTTAAAATGAAGAAAAATAATTAAACATGATTGAATATGCACTGCAAGGAGATCCAACCAGTCCATTCTGAAGGAGATCAGTCCTGGGTGTTCTTTGGAAGGACTGATGCTAAAGCTGAAACTCTAGTACTTTGGCCACCTCATGCGAAGAGTTGACTCATTGGAAAAGACTCTGCTGGGAGGGATTGGGGGCAGGAGGAGAAGGGGACGACCGAGGATAGATGGCTAGATGGCATCACCGACTCAATGGACGTGAGTCTGAGTGAACTCCAGGTGTTGGGAGGCCTAGCGTGCTGCAATTTATGGGGTCGCAAAGAGTTGAACACGATTGAGTGACTGAATTGAACTGAAATATGCATTTATGATAAAATAAGAATAATAGCCATAATTATAATAATAAATCCTCCAGAAACTAGGAATAGAAGACAACCCCTTAATCTGATAAATGTTTCAATACAAGCCCATAACAAATAATCATACCCAATGGTGAAATATTAAGATGGTCCCTTTTATACAAAAAACAACAGTGTAGGACTTTCCTAGTGGTCCAGTGGTTGGGAATCCACCTGCCAATTCAGGGGACATGGGTTCAGTCCCTGATCCAGGTGAGGGATGTCCACATGGTGAGGGACAACAAGCTGGGGGCCTACTGAAGCCCACACACCCTAAAGCGTGTGTTCTGCAACAAAAGAAGTCATCACAATTAAAAGCCTGTGCACTGCAACTAGAGAGTAGCCCGCATGCAGCAACAAAGACCCAATGCAGCCAAAAAATAAAATCAATTAATTAAAAAAACAGAAGTGTAACATAACACTCTTTTACTAAATATTTTTCTGAAAATCCTAAGCAAATATCATAGAAAAGGTGTCATTTTATGATATCTAGCAGGATAAGTACAAGTACTCCACATTCTAGACAGTATGATTGCCCAGCTAGAGCATTCACACAAATCTAAAAGTTATCATGCTTCAGTTCAGTCGCTCAGTTGTGTCCGACTCTTTGTGACCCCATGGACTGCAGCACAAGCTTAACGACAGAATTCAGAGTGCACTGCACAGGCGCTGGAGGTCAGTGATTATTGCTTCCCCTTACTGACACTTGGGCTTCACAGGTGGCTCCAGTGTAAAGAACCCGCGGCTGATGCATGTCTTAAGAGACACAGGTTTGATCCCTGAGCAGGGGGAAGATCCCTTGGAGGAGGAAATGGCAACCCATTGCAGTATTTCTGCCTGGAGAATCCCTGGATAGAGGAGCCTGGTGGGCCGCAGTTCGTGGGGTCGCAGAGTCGGACCCAAGTCGGAAATGACTTGGCACGCATACACAGTTTAGTCAAACGATAGGCAAACTACACAGCCTGTAGAGAAATTCTATTTTGCTGCCTCTTTTTTTAAGAAGTGTGAGCTAAAAATGATTTAGAATGTAAAAAACTTCCTAGCTGTTTGTTGAGAATAATTGCTGGGTTTTTGCTCCTTGGTCTACAAGCTAAAATATTCACTAACCAAACTTTTATGAAAAGAATTTGCTAATCCCTGACTTAGATCTCTATAAACAAAATCTAATCACAGACACAATTAGAAAATGCAGTTTATAAGTGTCATTTCCAAAAGTTAGTATATAGGATAAGACTAATATATTGAAAATAATGTTAAGACATTTATAGAGAAAATTGTAAAACTGTGTTTAAAGCCTTTAAGATTAGCATGCAAAAAATGTAAAGAAATTTTACCGATCAGTTTTTAAATGTCAAATATAAAAATAGAAAAAACAGACAAAACCACAGAAAACATGTGTCCTATAAACTGTGTATCAATAGTAATTCGGGAATTACATACAGAAACTGTAAGGAAAAACCATTTCAGGTTGGTAAAATTTGTGTTTGACACTGTCAAGTATTAAAGAGGATGTAGGTCAAGTAACATTCTAATATTTTGGTTCAATCTCTGTGGAGAAAAGTTTGACACTTTCCACTGATGTTAAAGTCATGTATAACCAATATCCCAGCAGTTTTATCAGTGGAAATTTGCTCTAGATAAACTCGTGTTTGTTTGTAAAAGAGGATGGATTTGTACTAGAACATAAGCTTCAGGAGGACAGCAAATTCATTTTCCTCATATTTTTGATGCTCAATGAATATTTCTTTAATGAAGGATAAATGAATGAAATATAATCAGATATGAACTAAATATCCACCAACAGTACAATGGATTCTTTCTGAAACACACATAAAAATCTATACAAAAGGAAAATAAATGATCTAGAGCCAATGAACCAACAGAATGAGTCCCAAAGGCATAATATGGGAGAAAAATAAGTTATAGAAGGATACATACAGCATAAATATAAAATGCCAAATGTAAAAATGATACTATGTATTTTTAAAGATAGAAGCATTGTACAAATATAAAGACATTTATGAACCTGGCTTTCTCTGAGGTTTAAGAAAGAAGGTTAGATTAGGGAGGAGCGCATAATGAATATCTGAAGATACTTTTAATGCTTCATATCTTATTCTGTGTAATTAGTATATAAGTGTTCATCATATTATCTTTTAAGCTTTTTCCTACATCTAACATAGTTATTAAAAACAAAAATAATAGTAGTGAAGTATTATGGGAACAAAGAAGACAGTTTATTAAAAAATTGAACCACAATATTTGTTTAGCAGAAGATGAAATGCAAACACAGATGGCCTTTTTTTCTTTTTTGCTATGTTCCCTGCCTTGAGAATATGGAAATCAACTTTGGTTGTGAAATATGAGTTTGGGAAACTAAATATTAGTTTAATCATAAAGAGTCTTGAATGTCAAGTTTAAAAATTTAAACCAATTTCTGAAAACACTACATTTTCTAGCAAGGTAATGACTTGCTCAGAAAAGCATTTCAGGGAGCAGCTAAGTTTATAATAAACAGGAAAATAATATGAAGATCATTAACATAGTCTAAATTCTGTGCTATGAAAATCTGAACATACACCCAAAAAATAAATGAAGAAAATAGAAAAGCTAAAAATGAGTTGAAGCTTTTGTATCAAATTGAAAGGGTTAAAAAATAAAATGACAGCATTCTTTGGATAGGTTCACGCTGCAATTTTTTTTTTTTTTAATCATGAGTTGGTTATTTCAGTGCTAAGTTTTAGTGTACCTAGTTTATAGAAAACAGACTAGATCTGGGTAGCTGTCATAATTGGGGAGTATATCACAAACAACAACTGTACCTAGAGTTTTATTTTCATTTCAGTAGATAGCTTAAAATGTTAGCTAATTATGTCAGAAAAATCCTTCCATAGCTTTACATTTGATTCTCTCAAATGTCCTATGAGGTAGTAATATCAGTTTGTTGCTGCTGCTGCTGCTGCTAAGTTGCTTCAGTCGTGTCTGACTCTGTCCGACCCCATAGACAGCAGCCCATCAGGCTCCCCTGTCCCTGGGGTTCTCCAGGGAAGAACACTGGAGTGGGTTGCCATTTCCTTCTCCAATGCATGAAAGTGAAAAGTGAAAGCGAAGTCGCTCAGTTGTGTCCGACCCTCAGCGACTCCATAGACTGCAGCTGACCAGGCTCCTCCATCCATGGGATTTTTCAGGCAAGAGTAGTGAAGTGGGGTGCCATTGCCTTCTCCAATCAGTTTGTTAGGACTGCCTTAACAAAATACCACAAACTGGGTGGTCTAAACAACAGAAATACATTGTCTCACAGTTCTAGAGGGTAGAAGTCTAGAGTCAAAATATCCCAGGTTTGATTTCTTCTGATGGCTATAGGGAGAATCTGTCCCATGTCTGTCTCCTGGTTTCTGGGGTTTATTGGCACTCTCTACCATTCCTTGGCTTGAAGATCTGTGCCTCCATCTTGCTGTATCATTCTTCCTTTGTCCACGTCTGTGTCTAAATTTCCTCGTTGGTAAGAACACCAGTCACGTTGGATTGGGAACCCACTCTACTCCCAAATGACATCATTTAAATAATAATTAAATGATTACTTAATTATATGTTCAATGACAATTATATATGCAATATATATCCTATTTGATCCTATTTCCAAATAGGGTGCTGTTCTGAGATACTAGGGGTTATGACATCAATATTTAAATATTTGAGGGACACAATTCAAGCCATAACAGGTAAATATTAATTTGTTTTAAATTTTTACAGATGACTAAACTGAGAAAGAGCTGACTCATTTGAAGAGACCCTGATGCTGGGAAAATTGAGGGCAGGAAGAAGGGGGTGACAGAGGATGAGATGGTTGGATGGCATCACTGACTCAATGGACATGGGTTTGGGTAGACGACAGGAGTTGGTGATGGACAGGGAGCCTGGCGTGCTGCAGTTCATGGGGTCACAAAGAGTTGGACACGACTGAGTGACTGAACTGAACTGAAACTGAGAAAGAGAAGGGCTAAGTTTATTGCCAAAGGTCACCCAGATAGAATATGGTAGAATATGGTGGAGGTAAAATTTGCAGTCAAGCTGTCTGACTTCACAGGCCATTTTTGAATTTAGAAGCTAGAGTGAATAAAAGACTTTCCTTTGATAGGAGGTTGTCTTAGTATATACTAGATATACTAAGACTCACATTTTACATAAACATTATAAATTTGTCCTGAAAAGTGTAAATAAAATGTATGAACAATAGATACCAAAGAGTGAGGAATGAAGAAATGGATACAAATGCAGAAACATAGCTCTCTCTCCAGAAGACTCAGTTGTCAACCAGCCATTTCCCCCAGGCTGCTTCTGAGTCTAGTGACTTCTTCACAAGTGATTAAAGTCAATGGGAATGTTGCAGATGGGGATGTGAGAAAAGTTAAGTCTTGAAAGAATTAGAGATGTTGGAAGCTGGTCTCTGTATAACTGAGTTTCCTTTAACTATAAAATCCTATCCTTGAATATCAAAATGTAGGTAATTCTAAAGGTCTGTTCTAAATTTCCACCCCTATTTCAGGCCCCTGTTGTTTCCCATTTAAAGATTCTTCCAAATTTTTGTTTCTAGATAAGCCTATGAGTCACATCACTGCTGCTGTGTCAGACTCTATCCACATTGTGTTCTTAGAAAAACTCCAGTATATTAAACTGACAAGGCGTATATAACTTCGGAGACTCTTTCACTATTTTGCAATTGTCCTCAATTTTCCTTCAACAAGGTTTCAGTATGAAATGTGCTATCTTGTTTCAATACCCTTTTACAATCTTGTCTCTCATCAAAGTTATTTTTTAATCATGAGTTTGTTTATTGGCTCCCTGAAACTACTTAATGTGCTTTTTCTATATCCCTGTGACATCTGATAATATCATAGTCTTCTAACTCCAATTCACAGCTATTATGTTTAGGGGGAACTCTCTGATTCTCATAGCAATATTAATTTATCCATCCCCTGTGCTCTCTGGAGAAGGAAATGGGAAAGCAGTGTAGTATTCTTGCCTTGAGAACCTGACGAACAGTATGAAAAACCAAAAAGATAGAACACTGAAAGATGAACCCCCCAGGTCAGTAGGTGCCCAATATGCTACTGGGCACTGTGAAATCAGTCGAGAAATAACTCCAGAAAGAATGAACAGATGGAGCCAAAGCAAAAACAACACACAGCTGTGGGTGTGACTGGTGATGGAATTAAAGTCTGATGCTGTAAAGAGCAATATTGCAAAGGAACCTGGAATGTTAGGTCCATGAATCAAGGCAAATTGGAAGTGGTCAAACAGGAGAGGACAAGAGTGAACATTGACATTTTAGGAATCAGTGAACTAAAATGGACTGGAATTGGTGAATTTAACTCAGATGACCATTATAACCACTACTGTGGGCAAGAATCCCTTAGAAGAAATGGAATAGCCATCATGGTCAACAAAAGAGTCCAAAATGCAGTACTTGGATACAATCTCAAAAACAACAGAATGATCTCTGTTCGTTTATAAGGCAAACCATTCAGTATCACAGTAATCCAAGTCTATGCCCCTGGTAATGCTGAAGAGGCTGAAGTTGAATGGTTCTATGAAGACTTACAAGAACTTCTAGAACTAACACTGAAAAAAGATGTCCTTTTCACTATAGGAAACTGGAATGCAAAAGTAGGAATTCAAGAAATACCTGGAGTAACCAGGCAAATTTGGCCCTGGAGTACAGAATGAAGCAGGGCAAAGGCTAATAGAGTTTGCCAAGAGAATGCAGTGGTCACAGCAAACAAGCTCTTCCAACAACACAAGTGAAGACTCTACACAAGGACATCACCAGATGGTCAATACAGAAATCAGATTGGTTATATTCTTTGCAGCCAAAGATGGAGAAGCTCTGTACAGTCAGCAAAAACAATACTGGGAGCTGACTGTGGAAAATCCTTCAAGTGATGGGAATACCAGACCACTACCTGACTCCTGAGAAATCTGTATGCAGGTCAGGAAGCAACAGTTAGAACTGGACATGGAACAACAGACTGGTTCCAAATAGGAAAAGGAGTACGTCAAGGCTGTCTATTGTCACCCTGCCTATTTAACTTATATGCAGAGTACATCATGAGAGATGCTGGGCTGGATGAAACACAAGCTGGAATCAAGGTTGCCGGGAGGAATATCAATAACCTCAGATATGCAGATGACACCACCCGTATGGCAGAAAGTGAAGAAGAACTAAAGAGCCTCTTGATGAAAGTGAAAGGAGAGTGAAAAAGTTGGCTTAAAGCTCAACATTCAGAAAACTAAAATTATGGCATCTGGTCTCATCACTTCATGGCAAATAGATGGGCAAGCAATGGAAACAGTGACAGACTTTATTTTTTCTGGGCTCCAAAATCACTGCAAATGGTAACTGTAGCAATGAAATTAAAAGAACCTTGCTCTTTGGAAGAAAAGTTATGACCAACCTAGACAGCTTATTAAAAAGCAGAGACATTACCTGTCAACAAAGGTCCATCTAGTCAAGGCTATGGTTTTTCCAGTAGTCATGTATGGATGTGAGAGTTGGACTACAAAGTTGAGTGCTGAAGAATTGATGCTTTTGAACTGTGGTGTTGGAGGAGACTCTTGAGAGTTCTTTGGACTGCAAGGAAATCCAACCGGTCCATCCTAAAGAAAATCAGTCCTGAATATTCATTGGAAGGACTGATGTGGAAGCTGAAACTCCGTACTTTGGCCACCTGATGCAAAGAACTGACTCTTTAGAAAAAACCCTGATGCTGGGAAATATTGAAGGCAGGAGGAGAAGGGGACAACAGTGGATGAGATGGTTGAATGGCATCACCGATTCAATGGACATGAGTCTGAGTAAACTCTGGGAGTTGGTGATGGACAGGGAGGCCTGGCGTGCTGCAGTCCATGGAGTCACAAACAGTCAAACACGACTGAGCAACTGAATGAACTGAAATGAACTGTGCTGCCTTTATACTTGCCTCAAGAATATTACAACAGTTATTGGGTTGTTCCAGTTAGCTGACTGTCTGCTTGGTTAAGGTGTTAGCTCCTTATGGATGGGAACAATATATATATTTAATCTTCTCAGCAAGGAGTAGTTTAAGTAATATATAATCAAGTAATCAGGTTTTGATAAATGTTTTTGAATGTGTAAAGAGAGCATATATTCTGTTTCCTCAATTAGACCTATATTCTCTGAGTCAGTTTTCATCATCTTTTACTGCAGCAAATGATTCTGATAATGGCTTACTGTGGTAAATCTCAGTTCCAAACTTACTTGAGACAAAGTTCAAAGGGCTGAATAGATTTACAGAAAGAACTAAGTGGGAATTTTAAAAAATAGATTTAATTCACATTTTATTAATGGCTGTAGGAATGGTTTCATTACCATTTAATCATGTTTACTCAAAGTAAAAAAAACCTAATTATTGTATCTTAAAGAGAAAATAACAGATTTCAAATTTTTTTCTATTGAAAAGCAAGGGACACATGAGAATTAAAAAGTATGTCTGTGATCAATGGACCATAGAATATTAAACATATTATTGTATATTTTTGAATCATTTAACAGTTATGAGATATCATGTAAGCCAAAGAAAATGTGATTTCAAACAGGGTACAACAAGAAGGTATCCTGATTCACATTTTATTAATGGCTGTAGGAATGGTTTCATTACCATTTAATCATGTTTACTCAAAGTAAAAAAAACCTAATTATTGTATCTTAAAGAGAAAATAACAGATTTCAAATTTTTTTCTATTGAAAAGCAAGGGACACATGAGAATTAAAAAGTATGTCTGTGATCAATGGACCATAGAATATTAAACATATTATTGTATATTTTTGAATCATTTAACAGTTATGAAATATCATGTAAGCCAAAGAAAATGTGATTTCAAACAGGGTACAACAAGAAGGTATCCTGTTTGCAACCTGTGACACATAAGTTGTGTCAGAAATACAACCCCTTTTGGGGTAGAGGCTCTAACCCCTAAGCAAACATGCCTTTCAGGGTTCAGAAAAGTTCCAAGTGAAGCATTCAATTTGGGAATCCACTGCAGCTTCTTCTTTAAATAAAAAAGATGTATATTTAAACACATATTTAAAAAAATCTGCTATGTACTCAAAATAGTTCAAAAGCCAATGTAAGCAGCTCTGTAATCTGCTTCTATTTGTGTTCATCTAGGTCAGGGAATTGTTACCCATTAACTTCAAAAGTAAATTAACTCTTTTATTTTCTGTGAACTGTTGTTTTAACTCTCTGCAGCCTGACCACTCAGACTTTTATAGACATTTGGTACCTATTGCTTCTAAGTGCATCCCTTGTGAACCCTCTCATATTCTCTATATCGCCTTCACTCAGAACTCTGCTCCCTACTCAGGCATTAACACACCAATCTTTGTTAACATGAGGATGAAGTTATTAATCTTTTCCATGATACACAGCTGCTCTCTGCCTGAAAATTATGTAGTTTCATAAACCAAAAAATGTCTTTATTTATGGAAATTTGATGACATAGCAAGCACTTTGGGAAATCACTTTCTGTCAGGCAAGACTTTGGATATAGTTTAAAGAAGTGATCATTAATTCAAAGTCTGTAAAGCAGTCTGACAAGTAAGACACACGGACAATGCAGATATTGTGTGGCAAACTTAGATGTGAAGCCCTCATCCTGGTAGCGCTACAGCTGCTTTATTCCAGGAGATTTTCTGTCCTGCAGGATAGTAGAATGGAGCTGAGAATTCCAAATTTCAGTTGCTAAGAAATGAAACATTTTAAAGTTGTCGTTGAAATACCATGTAAGCCAAAGAAAACATGACTTCAAGCAGGATGTGATAAGGGGGCATCCCATTTGCAACCCCTGTGACATAAATTATATAAAAATATTGTGCCTTTGGGCCTAGAGGCTCTGACTCTTAATACAACATGCCTTTTTCAGTTCAGAAAAGTTCCAAGTGAAGCATTCAAGTTGAGGACCCAGTGCAGCTCCAGATCAGATTATCCATGAGTGAGTGAGTGACTGAGTGAAGTCGTTCAGTTGTGTCCGATTCTTTGCGACCCCATGGACTGTAGCCTACCAGGCTCCTCCATCCATGGGATTTTCCAGGCAAAAGTACTGGAGTGGGTTGCCATTTCCTTCTCCAGGGGATCTTCCCAACCCAGGGATCAAACCCAGGTCTCCAGCATTCCAGGCAGACACTTTAGCCTCTGAGCCACCAGGAGGGAAGCCCCAGATTATCCAGAGCTATTCAGAAATAGGAAGTTTGAAACTTTTGGAAATGTTCAAAGTTTGTTGTAAATGGAAAAAAATCCAACCACAAAAAAAGATTTTTGCTTGAAAAATTTTTAAATAGTAGATGAGAAACATTTTCCGAAAAAATCAGTGAGAGATAGTTAGCATGATCAACTTATCAGTTCTCCCAGCCCCTGCTTAAACTGTTATATACAATATTCACTTTTCCCATATGGCTATATTTTAATTGGAAATAAAAGAAATTTAATGTGTTATGTAATATTCTTAGAAGTTCTTACCAGTTTAATCATCAGTGACATTATTTCTTTTCCTTTTGTAATGCAGTTGATTTGCAATGCTGTATTCGTTTCTGCAAAGTGATTCAGCTTTATTTATATATATATACACATTCTTCTTCCTATTCTTTTCATTATAGTTTATCACAGGATATTGAATACAGATCCCTGTGCTATACAGTACAACCTTGTCGTGTATCCATTATATATGTGTGTGTAACATGTATATAGCTTGCATCTGCTAAACCTGACCTCACACTCTGTCCACCCCTCATCTCCCTCCCCCTTGGCAATCACAGGTCTGTTCTCTATGTCTGTGTGTTTGTTTCTGTTTCACAGATAAGTTCATTTGTGTCATATATTAGTTTCCATGGGACTTCCCTGGTGACTCAGACGGTAAAGAAATTGCCTACAATGCAGGAGACCTGGGTTTGATCCCTGAGTTGGGAAATTCCCTGAAAGAGGAAATGGCAACTGGCTCCAGTATTCTTGACTGGAGAATTCCATGGACAGAGGAGCCTAGTGGACTGCAGTTCATGGTGTCACAAGAGGTGGACATGACTAAGTGACAAACACTTTCACTTTCATTCACTCTCACTTTTGGATTCCACATATAAGTGGTATCATATGGAATTTATATTTATCTTTTTGACTTCACTTAGTATGATAATCTCTAAGCTCATCCATGTGGCTGCAGATGACATTATTTCATTCTTTTGTATGGCTGAGTAGTATTCCATTATATCTAGGTATTCCTTTTTTTCATTTATTTGTTGTCAGAGATTCCGATTGCTTTCATGAGTTGGCCGTTGTCAATAGTGTCACTGTGAATATAGTGGTGCATGCATCCTTTTGAATTACAGTTTTGTCCAGATATATGCCCAGGAGTGGGACTGCTAGATCATATGGCAACTCTATTTTAAGTTTTTTGAGGAACCTGTAAACTGTGTTCCATAGTGGCTACACACAATTATATTCCCAACGGTATAGAAGGGTTCCCTTTACTCCACACTCTCTCCAGTATTTGTTATTTGTAAACTTTTTAATGATCGTCATTAGGACCAATGTGAGATGCTACCTCATTGTAGTTTTGATCTGCATTTATGTAATCATTAGCAGAGACATTACATTGACAACAAAGGTCCATCTAGTCAAGTCTTTGGTTTTTCCAGTGGTCATGTATGGATGTGAGAGTTGGACTGTGAAGAAGATTGAGCACCAAAGAATTGATGCTTTTGAACGTGGTGCTGGAGAAGACTCTTGAGCATCCCTTAGACTGTATGGAGATCCAACCAGTCCATCTTAAAGGAGATCAGCCCTGGGATTTCATTGGAAGGAATGATGCTAAAGCTAAAACTCCAGTAGTTTGGCCACCTCATGCGAAGAGTTGACTCATTGGACGAGACTCTGATGCTGGGAGGGATTGGGGGGAGGAGGAGAAGGGGACGACCGAGGATGAGATGGCTGGATGGCATCACTGACTCGATGGACATGAGTTTGAGTGAACTCTGGGAGTTGGTAATGGACAGGGAGGCCTGGCGTGCTGCATTTCATGGGGTCACAAAGAATTGGACACGACTGAGCGACTGAACTGAACTCAACTGAACTGAATCATTAGCAGTGATGAGTAATTTTTTATGTGCCTGTTGGCCACCTGCATGCCTGAAGAAATGTCTATTTGTGTCTTCAGCCCATTTTTTGATTGGGTTGTTTGTTTTGTTGTTGTTGAATTGTATGAGCTGTCTTTATATTTTGGAATTTAAACCCTGTCAGTCACATCATTTGAAAATATTTTCTCCTATTCTGTAGGTTGTCTTTTCATTCTGTTTATGGTTTCCTTTGCTGTACAAAAGCTTGTAATTTGATTAGGTCCCACCTGTTTATTTTTGCTTTTATTTCTATTGCCTTGAGGAACTGAACTAAGAAAATATTGATCTGAATAAAGTGACATCATTTCTTAACATTCCAATCCCAAAGAAAGGCAATGCCAAAGAACGCTCAAACTACTGCACGATTGCACTCATCTCACACACTAGTAAAGTAATGCTCAAAATGCTCCAGTCTAGGCTTTAGCAATACGTGAATTGTGAACTTCCAGATGTTCAAGCTGGTTTTAGAAAAGGCAGAGGAACCAGAGGTCAAATTGCCAGCAACTGCTGGATCATGGAAAAAGCAAGAGAGTTACATAAAAACATCTGTTTCTGCTTTATTGACTATGCCAAAGCCTTTGACTGTGTGGATCACAAGAAACTGTGGAAAATTCTTCAGGAGATGGGAATACCAGAGCACCTGACCTGCCTCTTGAGAAACCTATATGCAGGTCAGGAAGCAACAGTTAGAACTGGACATGGAACAACAGACTGGTTCCAANTTGAGAGTCCCTTGGACTGCAAGGAGATCCAGCCAGTCCATCCTAAAGGAGATCAGTCCTAGGTGTTCATTGGAAAGACTGATGTTGAAGCTGAAACTCCAATACTTTGGCTACCTCCTGCGACGATTTGACTCATTGGAAAAGACCCTAATGCTGGGAGGGATTGGGGGCAGGAGGAGAAGGGGACGACAGAGGATGAGATGGCTGGATGGAATCACCGACTCGATGGACATGGGTTTGGGTAGACTCCAGGAGTTGGTGATGGACAGGGAGGCCTGGCGTGCTGCAATTCATGTGGTTGTAAACAGTCAGACACGACTGAGCAACTGAACTCAACTGAACTGAATAAATATAGCCCTAACAAATTACCCTTTCTCTTTGGCTGAATTTTATTTTTTTATGTTATAATAATGGATAAAATCTCACTGCAGAAAATATGGAAATAAAAAATTAATAAACAAAGTTTCAAAGCAATTATGAATACCCTATGCATAGAAACTTCCAGGTTGATTGTAGGTATAACATGCAAATTTGGGCATTGTTTTACTTAATAGGTTAATAAATATGGATACACAGTTGATCCTTGAACAACGTGAGAGTAAGGGACATCAACATCCAATGCAGTTGAAAATTTGCATATAACTTTTGACTCTTACAGAGCTTAACTCCACTGGGAATAGACTCTGGTTTATCAGAAGTCTTACTGATAAGATAAACAGTTGATTAGCACATATTTTGTATGTTATATGCATTATATGCTATTACGTGCTTTATTCTTACAATAAAGTAAGCTAGAGAAAAAATGTTATAAGAAAGTCATAAGGCAGAGAAAATGCATTTACAGTCTTTTTTTTTGATACTGTTTTTACATTCTCTGTTTTCGAAATGGATCATTTGTCAGTCAGTATTGTCTTATATGATCCAAAATACTGTAGTTGTTCTATATATTACTAACACTAGACATCAGAAATGAAAAGATAATGAGAAAAGAAATTTATGTTTATTTACAAGTAAAATGATTCATACATTGATAATAAAGAAGTAATATGATTGCTTTAAAATAGACTAGTATAATCAATACAATTGCTTCAAGATATCCTAGCCTATACAGTAATGAATGGATTGTTGCATAATTTTTTGGCATACAGTTCAGTTCAGTTCAGTCGCTCAGTTGTGTCTGACTCTTTGCAACCCCATGAATTGCAGCACACCAGGCCTCCCTGTCCATCACCAACTCCACGGAGTTGGCATAAGTACTACATTCAAATTCTTATTACAGTATTGGATACATTGTTACTTTCTTAAAAAAAAAGTACCTACTTGTGATGCTAGGTGATATAAATTACACAATTTCTCAATTATGATAGAGCCATACTATATAGTAATGTAATCCTTTGAAAATAGTTATACAACTGTAAGAACACTAATACATTATTAATTTTATATTACCACTCACCTTATACCTTTGCAACCCCATGAATTGCAGCACACCAGGCCTCCCTGTCCATCACCAACTCCACGGAGTTGGCATACAGTACTACATTCAAATTCTTATTACAGTATTGGATACATTGTTACTTTCTTAAAAAAAAAGTACCTACTTGTGATGCTAGGTGATATAAATTACACAATTTCTCAATTATGATAGAGCCATACTATATAGTAATGTAATCCTTTGAAAATAAAGTTATACAACTGTAAGAACACTAATACATTATTAAGTTTATATTACCACTCACCTTATACCTATACCTATGGGAGATAGACTGGTATATACATATATTTTATGCATTCATGACATATCTACTTTTTTGTTTTCCTTCAATATTTCTAGGCTATGCAGTTCATCTATGATTTTTTCAAAATGCTACAAATCTCCAAAATTTTTTTTCCAAAATATGTATTGAAATAATCTGCATACAAGTGGACCCCTCCAGTTCAAATCCATGTTGTTCAGAGCTCTCAGTTTGGTTGTTCAGGTGTGTCCAACTCTTTGTGACCCCACGGACTGCAGCACGTGAGGCTTCCCTGTCCAACACCAACTCCCGGAGCTTGCTCAAACTCATGTCCATCAAGTCATTGATGCCATCCAACCATCTCATCCTCTGTTGTCCCCTTCCCCTCCCGCCCTCAATCTCTCCCAGTATCAGGGTTTGTTTAAATAAGTCAGCTCTTCACATCAGGTGGCCAAAGTATTGGAGTTTCAGCTTCAATATCAGTTCTTCCAATGAACACCTAGAACTGATCTCCCTCAGGATGGACTGGTTGGATCTCCTTGCAGTCCAAGGGACTCTCAAGAGTCTTCTCCAACACCACAGTTCAAAAGCATCAGTTCTTCAGCACTCAGCTTTCTTTAGAGTCCAACTCTCACATCCATACATGACTACTGGAAAAACCATAGCTTTGACTAGATGGAGCTTTGTCGCCAAAGTAATGTCTCCAGTTTTTAATATGCTGTCTACGTTTATCACAGCTTTTCTTCCAAGAAGCAAGCGTCTTTTAATTTCATGACTGAAGTTACCATCTGCAGTGATTTTGGAGCCCAAGAAAATAAAGTCTGTCACTGTTTCCATTGCTTGCCCATCTATTTGCCATGAAGTGATAGGACCAGATGCCATGGTCTTAGTTTTTTGAATGTTGAGTTTTAAACCAGCTTTTTCACTCTCCTCTTTCACTTTTAGAAAAAGCCTCTTTCATTCTTCTTCACTTTCTGCTATAAGGGTGGTGTCATCTGTATATCTGAGTTATTGGTATTTCTCCCAGCAATCTTGATTCCAGGTTGTGCTTCATCCAAACTGGCATTTCACATGATGTACTATGCATATAAGTTAAATAAACAGGGTGACAATATACAACTTTGATATACTTCTTTCATGATTTGGAACCAGGCCATTGTTCCATGTCCCATTCTACCTGTTGCTCCTCGACCTACATACAGATTTCTCAGGAAGCAAGTCAGGTGGTCTGGTATTCCTATCTTTTCAAGAATTTCAACATTTTGTTGTGATCCACACAATCATTGGCCTTAGAGTATTCAATGAAGCAGAAGTAGATGTTTTTCTGGAACTCTCTTGCTTTTTCTGTAATCCAGTGGATGCTGGCAATTTGTTTTCTGGTTCCTCTGCCTTTTCTAAGTCCAGGTTGAACATCTTGGAAGTTCTTGTTTATATACTGTTGAAGCCTCGCTTGGAGAATTTTGAGCATTACTTTGCTAGCATGTGAGATAAGTGTAGTTGTGTTCAGAGGTCTACTGTATATATTTCTTGAGAAGGCAAAATATCTAGATGTACCTTTATTTGGGGGGCTCAGCATTAAAGAATTCACCTGCAATGCAGGAGATGTATGTTCAGTCCCTGGGTCGGGAAGATCCCTGGAGACGTGAATAGCAATCCACTCAATTATTCTTGCCTGGGAAATTCCATGGACTGAGGAGTCTGGTGGGCTACAGTCCATGGGGTTGCAGGAGAGTCAGACACAACGTAGTGAGTAAACAACAATAACAACAATCCTTATTTTTAATCCGTATACTTTTAGAATGTATCCATATACTAATCCATAAACTTTTAGAAATTTTCTCACTTTCTTACTATTATATACAGTACCTCAATATGTATAAAGTGAAGAAGTGAAGTGAAGTTGCCCAGTCGTATCCAACTCATTGCAACCCCATGGACTGTAGCCTGCCAGCCTCCTCCATCCATGGGATTTTCCAGTCAAGAACGCTGGAGTGGGGTGCCATTTCCTTCTCCAGGGGATCTTCCCAACCAGGGATCAACCCCAGGTCTCCTGCATTGTAGGGAGATGCTTTTACAACTCTCAGCCACCACGGAAGTCCTTATATGTATAAACATCTATTATAACATGTGAAAGATTTCAAATGTGGCAATTTAGAGTTGGAGAACAATCCAAGATAAACAGAAGACTACAAGAGCAAATCTCATCAGCACCACTTGTGCATTCACTAGCTGAGCATTTCTTTTTTATTTTTTCTATAAATTTTATTTTGAAAATTCAATATAATTGATTTACACTATGATATACATTTCAGGTATATGACAGAGACTTATAATTTTTAAAAGTTATACTTAATTTATAGTTGATATAAAATATATACCTCTTAAGCCCCTCCCCTGATCTTGCCTCTCTCTCCTTCCCATTCTCCACTGGTAACCATTAGTTTATTTTCTATATTTATTTGTTTCTGTTTTGTTTTATTCACTAGTTTGTTTTATATTTTAGACTCCACATATAAGTGATAAAATATAGTATTTGCCTTTCTCTATTTGACTTATATCTCTCTATATAGTAATCTCCAAGTCCATCCATGTTGTTATATATGGCAAAACTTTATTATTTTTCACAGCTATATTGTATATATGTACCACATCTTCTTTATACATTTATCTGTCTGTGTACACTTAAATTGCTTCCTTGACTTGGCTATTGTAAACAGCGTTTCTGTGGACATCAGGGAGCCAACATATCTTTTCAAAATTAGTATGGAAAACTGCTGTTTTAGATGGCATGGTAAAAGAGGTGCTTTTGGAAGAGGGACACTTGAGCAGATGCCTGAATGAAGCAAAAAATTAATGACATGAATCTCTTGGAAGGAAGCTTTCTAGCCATATGAGTGGGCAAATAAATATATTCATATTATGTATTCTCAGTTGTAGAAAATATAAATTATACACATCTCTTAAAGACTGACAACACATCTGTGGTTTTGTGGTATCCAGTGAACCACAGCACTAACTAAAAAACCATTTTTATATGATAAAACTATTTTCTCCTTGTCTGTATTATGACCATGCCTAATGATACTTCCCTTGTGGCTCAGAGGTTAAAGCGTCTGCCTCCAATGCGGGAGACCGGGGTTCGATCCCTGGGTCGGGAAGATCCTCTGGAGAAAGAAATGGCAATCCACTCCAGTATTCTTGCCTGGAGAATCCCATGGATGGAGAAGCCTAGTAGGTACGGTCCATGGGGTCACAAAGAGTTGGACACGACTGAGTGACTTCACCACCACCACCAATGTTATACCCATGAGTCTTAGAATATCTGGTTAGTTAGGTGGTCAGTACACCTGCAAGATGTCTGCTTCCACCTGATTACAAGGTCTTCGTTTATATTCTGATGTTGCTGGACTCAGAGTTGTTACAGCTCTGAGTGATTAACAAAATGTTACTAGTCAAACTTCTTACACTTCCCTGCAATTAACTCATGTATAAATCATCTTGAACTATGGGCTCAAATATATATAAACCTACATAATTTCTACGTCATATCTTTTTATAGCTTTAATATAAATATATGTGAATAAGGGAAGGACTACGCACTAGCAAATTACAAAACCCCTCTTAAATGTCAAGTATTCAATAGACTCTTTACATACTGTATTCCATTTGATTATCTTAACAGCTCATGAAATATTATTAGCTCCATTTTGCAAATGAGAACCGAGGATAGATGGAGCTTGAGGAACTTGTACCAGATCACTCAGATTATGACAGATGGAAATATAATATGAATCCTGAGAAGACTGACTCTTAAATCCTATCTGCTTTCTAGCTTGTTCTCTTCATAAAACTGAGAGCTTCTTCTAAAGAAAGTAGTCTGCTTATGCTGCCTCGATGTTCAAGAATTTTGAATGTTTTTTCTACTCTCTTGGGACTAAAACTAAACTTGTTAATATGTTTCACATACCTTCAGAAACTAGTCCTTCATGTGCGCTGCCATAGGATAGCACTCTTCCTTCACATGCCATATTCCCAAATACGAAGCGCTTTGATTTTCCTCTAAAGTGTCATGTAGGGAAAAGTATTTTTAAAATTATAGTTTCTTTCTTTCTGTCTGCTTCATTTCTAGTCACTCAAAGCTCATATTCTCTCTTTATTTGACCTTTTGTATCCCCATAGGATACAACAAAGTCAAGTATTATTTTAAAGAAATAATCATGTAAGGAGGAGATTATATTTTTTTTTCTCAAAATTTTCCTAAGCTATGCATATTAGGGGAGAACTTGGCATGTTAAGATATAATTTTAAATATAGTTCTTGTACTTTATAAAATCATGGATGTAATGATTTTATGTATCAACTTGGAGAGTAGTTTTGGTTGAAATTAATTCAGTAGAGTGTAAGTAGGCAGATTGCCCTCCACAGTGTGAGTGAGCCTTGTCTAATCAGTTACAGGCCTAATTAAAACAAAAAGAATGGCCTCCCCTGAGCAGCAAGGAG
Organism: Aepyceros melampus; assembly: GCA_006408695.1. NCBI lineage: Eukaryota > Metazoa > Chordata > Mammalia > Artiodactyla > Bovidae > Aepyceros > Aepyceros melampus. The sequence continues at coordinate 60,592 of SJXQ01012166.1, forward strand.
CAAATTCTCCTGCATGCTACTTTTGGAGTTTGTTTGTACCACTGGCTTTCCTGAATCTTCATCTTTTGGCCTTCAGACTAGAACTGCACCACCAGCTCTCCTGGCTTTTGACCTTCCTGGTCCATACTAGACATCTGCCAGTCTCCATATTCTGTGTAAGCCAGATGTGTAAGCCAGCTCCATATTCGCTCTCTATAGATAAATAGACAGACAGACATATTTACATATATACACACATCATATTGCTTCTGTTTCTCTACAAAACTCTCATATGGTGGACTGTTAGCATTTTGAATTTCCCATGGGTGTGTCTTTTTCAACATTATCTTTTCATATTTTATCATCTTTGTGATTATAGACTTTCACCAGAGATTCCAAAAACAATACCAAATTTATGAAAAAGGAAAAAGTCACTAACTTTTTGAAAATATAGTCAAGAAAGAAAATATAAATCACAATATAGTCAACAGTGAATAAAATTTAACATTTACATAGCCATGGTATTCTGAACACTGAATACTGATTTAACTAAAAATTATGAGTTTTTTTGTGTGAAAGAAAGGGAATAGCAAGAATACAAGGAAACAAAATCTTTACTGCAATAAAAGTAAATCAATATTTATTATACAAAGACACAAATTAATAAGTAGTGATATTAACATGTTACTAAGAAATTTGTAGGTAAATATCATGAGATGACTGAATGAATGAGAAATGATTACTACTGTGGATTAGCAATGGAGACTGTGATTTGCAATATTATGTATTTTTAAGTTGCATTCCATATTACTTTGATAAATATCTTTATACTAAAGCAAAATTGGAGTAGTGAATAGTTAATGAAGAGAAAAATATAACAGTCTACGAATTCCATAAAAAAAAAGAAAACTTGGAAAGAAATTTTATAATATGCCTGATGCAGCAATTATCTCAAAACTTAATTTTATTATAATTGCTGAGTGTGTATGTAAAGAGCACTGTCTAGGCAGAAGCACAATTAAGAGAGTAACTTAGAGTATAATCTCAGGCCCCAGACTCTTCAAGACAAAAGATACCATAAAGATCATCTATATATTTCTCATTGTTCTTTCCAGTTCATCTACTTTCCCCTTTATCTCACAAACAGGCATAAGCATGCGGTATTACAGCTTAGCAAAGGACATGCCACACCTGTTGCCTCTCTGACTAGCTTCCAGTTGGTTAAGTGGGAATCACCAAAGTTCAGTTCAGTTGCTCAGTCCTGTCCGACTCTTTGCGACCCCGTGAATCGCAGCACGCCAGGCCTCCCTGTCCATCACCAATTCCTGGAGTTCACTCAGACTCACATCCATTGAGTCAGTGATGCCATCCAGCCATCTCATCCTCGGTCGTCCCCTTCTCCTCCTGCTCCCAATCTCTCCCAGCATCAGAGTCTTTTCCAATGAGCCAACTTTTTGCATGTGGTGGCCAGACTACTGGTGTTTCAGCTTTAGCATCATTCCTTCCAAAGAAATTCCAGGGTTGATCTCCTTTAGAATGGACTGGTTGGATCTCCTTGCAGTCCAAGGGACTCTCAAGAGTCTTCTCCAACAACACAGTTCAAAAGCATCAATTCTTTGGTGCTCAGCTTTCTTCACAGTCCAACTCTCACATCCATACATGACCACAGGAAAAACCATAGCCTTGACTAGATGGACCTTTGTGGGCAAAGTAATNAACAGAGACCTAGCCAAGGTTCCCCTCCTCACACCTGCCTCATCTCCTGCCTCCACACACTCTCCCTGGTCCCCAGTTCCCCCTGCAGCCCACCTCTGCACTCTGCTCTCCATCTGAGTAGCTGAGTCACCAGGATGATGAGGACCAGGATGAGGCAGAGGACCCCAGGCAAGAAGAAGATGCCAGGGAGAGGACTTGAGGTTGTTCTGGTTCCTAAGGAGAACAGGCAAGAGGGCTGGAGAAGATCCTGGGCACAGAGAAACCCCCTGTGCCAGCATTTCCAGGGATCTCCAGACAATGGTGTCCCAGCCTCAGACCCAAGTGCACTGACTGGAGTTCTCCGGGTCTCGTCCTGAGACGAGTCAACTCCACTCCAGCCAAGGCAGAGCCGGGATTGTCAGGGAGATGCCCTGCCGAGACACCTTCCGAGGACCTGGCTCATCCTTTCCCCTTGGACTTCAGGAGACAGAGCATCAAACAGTCCTGGGACCTGTACCTCACTGATGAGGAGCAACATTCAGGCACAGGCAGGAGATCCTTAGAATCTGCTCCATGGGAACCAGACTCATTTGGACTCTGGGTATGAGAACCTTCTGACCCTGGGAACCAAGGCAGGGGAGTTCCCCAAAGTAATTCCCCAGCTCCTGCTCACCAGCCAGGGCTTCTCAGGCTCTTTCCTTTCCTGAGCTGTCAGAGAGCCCACAGAACAGGTCCCCAGTATTTGAGTATTCTCCCCTGCCCATGGATGGATCACAGTACCTGCTGTAGTCAGGGGCAATATTGTCCTTGCACCTAAAGAGAAAAACAGGAGTTTGGAGCAGGGTGATTGGCTAGAACACAGGGCAGCCCGTTTTTCCCTCCTGAGCCTGAAATCACCCCCTCAGTCTCCACAACATCAGTGTCCAGTCCTCCCAGCTCCCCAGTCCAAGATCAGAGCCCCAGCACGGGGGCATTGTCTGGATACAAACTCCCCACCACACTCGGCTTAGCCTGCTACCCCATAATGCCCCAGCTCACTCAGGTGGACCCCGAGCCCCTTACTCACCAGAGCACCTCACACCAGCATCCTCCTCGTGCTTGCAGTCGCTCTGCCCCCAGGGCTCTGCAGCACAGTCCCACAGGGAGGACTCCCGGCCCTCACATTGCACCTCGTCCAGCCAGATGCTCCCATTTCCAGGGCCAAGCCCTGTGGCCCACACCGCTTCCAGGGCCTGGCCACAGCCCAGCTGCTGACACACCACCTCGGCCTCTGCCAGGCTCCAGGAGTCATCACACACGGTGCCCCAGGAGCTGCTGTGCCAGACCTCCACCCGCCCTGAGCACTCGCTGTCTCCTCCCCTGAGCCGGAGCTTCTCTCTGTCTGACGAGGCAGCAGCCCCTCCTGTGACTCCCCTGGTGGGAGGAAGGAGCCCCTGGAAGCCACAGGGGAGGGGATGGGGCTGATGCACCTGTGCAGGGGGAAGCAGTTGGACAGCTCTTGGGTCTTCTTCCTGCAAACAAGAAGGAAACACTGGATCAGGAACAGCTAGGGATCCCACAGGGAAGACTCCCGGCCCCTGCACTGCACTTCATCCAGCCAGATGCTCCCATTTCCAGGGCCAAGCCCTGTGGCCCACACTGCTTCCAGGGCCTGGCCACAACCCAGCTGCTGACACACCACCTCGGCCTCTGCCAGGCTCCAGGAGTCATCACACACGGTGCCCCAGGAGCTGCTGTGCCAGACCTCCACCCGCCCTGAGCACTCGCTGTCTCCTCCCCTGAGCCGGAGCTTCTCTCTGTCTGACGAGGCAGCAGCCCCTCCTGTGACTCCCCTGGTGGGAGGAAGGAGCCCCTGGAAGCCACAGGGGAGGGGATAGGGCTGATGCACCTGTGCAGGGGGAAGCAGTTGGACAGCTCTTGGGTCTTCTTCCTGCAAACAAGAAGGAAACACTGGATCAGGAACAGCTAGGGGTGTTACTGTCCCCAAATAATATTATCTAAGGTCCTTGGCTCAGTTCAAACAAGTGTAAACAGGCTCATTATCTACTAGGCTGAGACACTCACTGCATCTTAGCACCTGTTGAAAAAAATTTATCTATTTACTTGTTTACCAGTCTCCACATCCCACAACAAAAGCAAACAGACACAGAGACACAAACACACACATGCACATTTTGTAGACTCAGTTTCAACTCATCCCTTAGATTGGAAAATATAAAATCACTCTAACACCCTACAGGGTTGGGACAGACACAGAAACAGACAGTAAGTCACCTGCACACATAGGCTTCCTCCTTTGGAGAGCATGAAGTGTAATTCCAAGGGTCAGAAGGACACTGCCAGAGAGAGGTGTCAGTTTTCCGACACCAGATTCCATCTACTCACCAGGGCCAAGAACCTTCCCTAAGAGCAACAGAAGAGCTGAGGGTTCCACTGTCCCCACAGCAAAGCTGTCTGCAGATCATGGACACGGTGATGTCATCCATGGGGTTGCGGAGACACTGCCACAGGTCCTGTTGTAGAAAACTTCCAGCCACCCAGCACACTGCTGATCCTCGCTCACCATCCTGAGGGCCAGGAACTCTGATTGAAATAGAAGGAGGCAGGACACAGTGAGCACTCCACTCCGTGCTCTGGGTTTCCTCTCCTCAGGAAACTGTGACCGTAAATTCCTGACCCTGCTGAGGAGGAGATACCCACTAGGTGACAAGACTGAAGACAAGATTTGTCTCCAGTTCAACTGACTTTGTCCTTTAATGTCTGTCTTTCTACTTGTACTACAATGATGTAGTGGATACGAACAGAGAGGAAGACCAATCTGAACTTTTATAGGGAGAAGAGCCGAATGAAAAGGGTCTTCTGTCCTGTGAGACCCTCACCTGAGCAGTAGGGGGCGCTCTCCTCTGAGGCCGCAGAGCCTGCTGGTTCAAACAGGAAGTCGTTGCACTGGGGCAGCACTTGGGTCTGGTTTCCTGCAGAAACAGCAATGATCAGAGGGCTGGGAGGGTTGGAAGCTTTTAAACATATCCACTAAATCTTTACTGTCATATCTCTGAGAATTCAGATCTATGACTCCTCTTGAAGCTCTGCTGACCTTTGTGAATTCCTACTGAGCGACTTCACTTTCACTTTTCACTTTCATGCATTGGGGAAGGAAATGGCAACCCACTCCAGTGTTCTTGGCTGGAGAATTCCAGGGACAGGGGAGCCTAGTGGGCTGACGTCTGTGGGGTCGCACAGAGTCGGACACGACTGAAGCGACTTAGAAGCAGCGGCAGCAGCAGTAGCAGCAGCAAGCAATAGAAGGGAGTGAAAGTAACATTGCTTGACTCTCAGCAGTAGGTCTGAAAATTCAGGCAGCTTCCTGTGTAATCACTTGGGACTTTGCTTTAGGACAAGTCTGCCCTGTTGAGACTGTCCTGCAGAGACTGTCATGTGCAGGTCTCTGGGCAGCCAGTTCAACCCAGCTGCCAGGCTTGTCCATGAACCATCCTGCATCCCCAGCCCAGTTGCGTCCTAGATGATGTCAGCCCCAGCTGATATTGAGCTACAACCTGATAAGACTCCAAGGCAATACAAATCAGAGCACATCCCTAATTCTTTACGCAGGAAATCACAAGAAAAGATTAAAAGGAGATTTAAGCTGGTAAGTTTTGAGGGAAATTTTGTTATGCAGCAATAGTAACTAAACATTTAAACTTACTATATCACTAAGAATTTATGAAGACAAATGAAGTGTGTGTATTGTATTCAAAAGGACTTGTATATGCATATGCATAGCATCTTTATCCATAATGACTCAAATTTGGGATGTCACCTAAAACTGGTGACATTGCTTTTGGGACAAAGTAACAGGCAGAAGCTAGATGGGGTGGAGGAGATTATTAGCAGAAACCTGATGGGCTTGGGCAATGCTATTGATAAGGACTGAAAGGAAGTGAGGAAATACCACTTGGGCTGAAGGAAAAATGCACAGTGATCTGTGTTATGCAGAATAAAATGGTCGCTTTAAGGGACTAGATTTTAAAGTAATTTTGTTTCGTGGGAACAGTAACTAGAAAATACTCTCAGCCTCAGTAACTCAGTAGTGAAGCAGCAAAACCAATCACTAAATATTTAGAAGATGTGAACGGTGTGATTACAAAAAGGAGTATGTCATGCCGCATCAGTAAACAAGAATGTCACAGCCATCAGCAACTGGGGACCTCCAAATGTGAATCTCTGAGCCTGGACGGCACTACAAAGGAAGCCCCAAAGGAAGAACAATGCCTGTGATCCAGCAGCTGTCAGATGCCTCAACTCCCTACAGTGAGCAGTGAGGAGAAACCCAAGGATGTAATAAAATCAAGAAGCTGGATCCTGGCCCCAGACAGCTGAGATGCATATAAAAAGAATGAATTCAGTGAGCCTGACTGCTTGCCTCTTCCCATGTATAGAAGAGTGATAAGTTATCTGGTTTTCCTTAATCAACAATAATCTTTGATGTTCAGACTACCGGCCTTCTTTGTTGCAACTTTGTTATAACCTGACTCCTTCCCCACTCCTTGGAGCATTTTCTCAAGACTGCTTGACATCTGTCCTCCAGGCTCAAAGTCTTGAGAATTCCCACCAAATAGAACATAACTCTTAACTTCTAGGTTGTGACTATTTTTTAAATTAACACATTTAACAAACATACATCTCAAAATTACAGAATACACCTTATTCCAAGCACTTACAGGCCATTTACTAGGGCTTATCACATACAAAAAGTCAGATCCAAAAAAAATTTTAAGGGCTAAAATCATTAAAAAAATTTTTTTTTTTTTACTAAAGTAGAATTAAGCTAAAAACAAAAGACAGATAGTAAAACCTTCTTTCCTGAGGTATAATAGTCACGCAACAAAATATATTGAGCATGTTTTCATAAGTTTTGACAATCACATGTACCAGTGTAACCACTACCACAATTAAAATTCAGCATATATAGGATTACCCCAAAAGTTTCTACATGCCTTTTGTAACCAATAAAAGCCCAACAAACGCAGACCCAGGCAAATACTGATCCATCTTCTATCACAGTGTTACCGAATCCAAGCTCACTCTGCTCACCACACAACAGAACAATGAATCCAAGAGACGAGTGGTTGAGGCAAGGAAGAGATTTTAATGGGGAAGACGGTTGAGGGGTGGATGTAAGGCTAGCACCTCAAAATAACCGTCTTGTCAAGGCCTGGTTGTCAGGTTCTTTTATGGATCAGAGATGGGGGAGAGGTGAGGAAACAAAGTGAAAGACTATTCAACCCTTGCAAATGTCCCCTAGAATGGCTGTCCTCAGGCAGGGGGATGTATTGGTTTCATTTCCTTACAGTCCTTCAGTTCAGTTCAGTTTAGTCGATCAGTCGTGTCCGACTCTTTGCGACCCCGTGGACTGCAGCACGCTGGGCCTCCCTGTTCATCACCAGCTCCTGGAGTTTACTCAAACTCATGTCCATTGAGTCGGTGATGCCATCCAACCATCTCATCTTCTGTCGTCCCCTTCTCCTCCTACCTTCAGTCTTTCTCAGCATCAGGGTCAAATGATTCATATAAGTGAGTGCAGTATAGGTGGTGGTGTAGTTGCAGTAGATAGTAGTAGCAGTACTATAAAGAGCTTCCATGTAAGTCATGAAAATATGATAAACATCGGAAGTTTAAAAGAACAAATGTCATGAGAAAATAATTCACAAATAAAGGATTAAATTAGTTAATACACATGAGTTTTTGCTATAAAAACAGGCTAAGATTTTAAAACTTCATAAGAAAGTTGGTGAGGTTATGTGGAAACTAACATTTTCATGGATATGAGAGTTGGACTATAAAGAAAGCTGAGCACCAAAGAATTGATGTTTTTGAACTGTGGTGTTGAAGAAGACACTTGAGAGTCCCTTGGACTGCAAGGAGATCCAACCAGTCCATCCTAAAGGAAATCAGTCCTGAGCATTCATTGGAAGGACTGATGCTGAAGCTGAAACTCCAATACTTTCACCACCTGATGTGAAGAGCCGACTCACTCGAAAAGACCTTGATGTTGGAAAAGATTGAAGGCAAGAAGAAAGAGAAGGGGATGACCGAGGACGAGATGGTTGGATGGCATCACCAACTCAATGGACTTGAGTTTGAGCAAGCTCTGGGAGTTAGTGAAGGACAGGGAAGCCTGGCATGCTGCAGTCCATGGGATTGCAAAGAATCAGACAGGACTGAGCAACTGAACAATCACAATATTGTAATCGCTTCTGCCATACATCAACATGAATCAGCCATAAGTATACATGTATCCCTTCCCTCTTAAACCTTCTTCCCACCTCCCTCCCGATCCCACCCCTTTAGGTTGTCACAGTGCACCGGCTTTAGGTTCCCTGTGTCATACAGCAAATTCCCACTGGCTACCTACTTCACATATGGTAATGATTATGTTTCAGTGTTATTCTCTCAAATCATCCCACCTTCTCTTTCCACCACTGTGACCATAAATCTGTTCTCTATGTCTGCATCTCCACTGCTGGCCTGTAGATAAGTTCATCAATATCATCTTTCTAAATTCCATATATATATTCATTAATATAAATAGTTGTCTTTTTCTTTCTGACTTACTTCACTTTGTATAGAAAGCTCTATGTTCTTCTACCTCACTAGAACTGACTTAAGTGCATATTTTTATAGCTGTGAAATATTCCATTGTGTATAGGTATCACAACTTCTTTATCCATTTATCTGTTGATGGACATCTAGGTTGCTTCCATGTCCTAACTATTGTAAATAGTGTTGCAGTGAACATTGGGGTACATGTGTCTTTTTCAATTATGGTTTTCTCAGAGTATTTTCCCAGTAGTGGGATTGCTGGGTCACATGGTAGTTTTATTCCTGGTATCTTATGGCATCTCCACACTGTTCTCCATAGTGGCTGTATCCATTTGCAGTCCAAGAGGGCTCCGTTGGACACCCTCTCCACACCCTCTCCAGCATTTATTATTTGTGGACTTTTTGATGACTGCAATTCTGACCAATGTGAGATGATACCTCATTGTAGACCAATGGAACAAGCTAGAAAGCCTAGAGATAAATCCACGAAGATCATGGCATCCTGTCCCATCACTTCATGGGAAATAGATGGGGAAACAGTGGAAACAGTGTCAGACTTTATCTTTTTGGGCTCCAAAATCACTGCAGATGGTGATGGCAGCCATGAAATTAAAAGACACTTACTCCTTGGAAGAAAAGTTATGACCAACCTAGATAGTATATTCAAAAGCAGAGACATTACTTTGCCGACTAAGGTCCATCTAGTCAAGACTATGGTTTTTCCTGTGGTCATGTATGGATGTGAGAGTTGGACTGTGAAGAAGGCTGAGCGCTGAAGAATTGATGGTTTTGAACTATGGTGTTGGAGAAGACTCTTGAGAGTCCCTTGGACTGTGAGGAGATCCAACCAGTCGATTCTGAAGGAGATCAACCCTGGGATTTCTTTGGAAGGAATGATGCTAAAGTTGAAGCTCCAGTTCTTTGACCACCTCATGCGAAGAGTTGACTCATTGGAAAAGACCCTGATGCTGGGAGGGATTAGGGGCAGGAGGAGAAGGGGTCGACACGGATGAAGTGGCTGGATGGCATCACTGACTCGATGGACGCAAGTCTGAGTGAACTCCGGGAGTTGGTGATGGACAGGGAGGCCTGTCGTGTGGTGATTCATGGGGTCGCAAAGAGTCGGACATGACTGAGCGACTGAACTGAACTGAACTGATGGGCACCTTATCTTTGAAAAAGGAGGCAAAAATATACAATGGAGAAAGACAGTCCCTTCAATAAGTGATGCTGGGAAATCTGAAATTAGAATACTTCTTAACACCGTACACAAAATAAACACAAAATGGATTAAAGACCTAAAAGTAAGGCCAGAAACTATAAAACTCTTAGAGGAAAACATAGGCAGAGCACCCTTTGACATAAACCACAGAAAGATCCTCTATGACACACCTCCTAGAGTAATGGAAATAAAAATAAGCAAATGGGGGCATAATTAAACTTAAAAGCTTTTGCACAATGAAGGAAACTATTAACATAAGCAAGGTGAAAAGACAACCCTCAGAATGGGAGAAAATAATAGCAAATGAAACAACGACAAAGAAGTAATCTCCAAAATATACAAGCAGCTCATGAAGTACAATACCAGAAAAAAAAACAGAATCAGAAAGTGGGCAGAAGACTTAAGGAGACATTTCTCCAAAGAAGACATACAGATGGCTAATAAACACATGAAAAGATGCTCAACATCACTCATTATTAGAGAAATGCAAATCAAAACTCCACTTTTAGTATATGATTAAGAGAAACAATTATGGATCATCCTTACTTAAATGTAAAGAAGTACAGAGCAACTTTTTTCATAATGGCAAAAACATTGAAAACAACTAAATTTCCAATAGAGATGGTTAGGTAAGTATATTGCATTTCAGTCATATAATGAATTAACTGGAGGCAATTAAAAATTTCAGTAGTATTTCTATGATATTCTGTATTTTTAAATTCTGCAATAAAACATCTTAGTGTGTAAAAGAATAGGTAATGATATAGAAAAATGTCCAAAATATATTACTGATTGTAGAAACAGGTACAAAATAATATATATTAATACTAAATTATTTAATACTGAGGGCTTAAGCTTTTGTGTCTAATGGCATAAATTGCATCTGCAGGATAATTTTATGCCTACATCCAACACGAATTTCAATAGACTTCTATAACGTGTGCCCAGCTCAGAAATCATCAGATGCTCAGAAAAGTCAAGATTAAAGGTTAAAGATTAAAGATTAAAGCCATATTAAAGGGAGCAAGTCCAATGTTTTATGAAGTAGAAGACTAAAATTTTAGTAAGATAACTCTAAATGGTATTGTTTCAAAGAAAATGAAGAGTACTTGCTTTGATGAAACACTCTTGCTTCTTAAAAAGCTGCTGAGGAAATGGTCTACAGTTTGCCTAGTAAAGGCAGGGAGTTTGTATCAGAACATCCATTATCTTCCTCCTCATGGAACCAAAACCCACCTCTGCCCACCAAAGGCCCTCAGAAGGAGACTGTTGAACGTCTGCTCAGCACTCAAGGAGCAGATACAAGAAGAGGGGGCTTCCTGAGGACAGCTGTGGGCTGGAGGCTGGGGTCTAGGGGACAAGAGTGAGCTCTGAGCCGAGACAGGGCAGCACTGAGTCTCAGCGGACCAGCACCCACATCTGAGAGCCACCTCCTCCAGGCTGGAGACCAGATTCTCCGCAGCCCCAGCCCTGACCCCCGCCATTCTCTCACTCAGGGCAACCAGCTCCAGGGAGGGGCAGGAGAGGGCATGAGAGAGAAAGAGCTCCCTACAGAGTCACAGCAGATCCTGGGAGGGGAAAGGACCATCCCAGGCCCCCAGCACATCAGGAAACGCACGGGCACCAGGGCAGGGACTCGGGAACTTATACACCTGGGGCTGCACATCAACTGATCTCTACAGACAAGAGGTCCCCTCTCCTGGCTGTGGGCTTCTCTGCTCCGTAATGGACACCTGGTAGGAACAGGCGAGGCCAGCAGGCAGAGCCTCTCACAGGGCCCAGTGCTGGGCAGACACTTCAACAAGCAAAAGAGAGCCCAGGGGATGGGGAGAGGAGCCAGAGAGAGGCAGGCAGGTGCAAAATATCTCTGATCCGGTTACATGCAGCAGCCATGACCCCAGCCCTGTGGGACCCTGTGTGCTTCACAGACCAGCGGACACAGTCCCTGCTCAGCAGCCCAGGTCCTCTCACACAGACAGGCTCCACCCCCCTTACACACACACGCGCACACACACACACACTCACCCTCACACACTCCTCAGTCATCCTCATACACATACTCTCTCGCTCTCACACACACATACACACACACACACACACGAGCATGCACACACGCACAGAGCCAACAGGAGCACAGACACAGGAAACACAGGGGCAGTACTCACACACCAGGCACGTGGAGCATGTGGGAACAGCCCAGAGTCCCCACTGGGGTCAGTCATGGACCTTCCACACACTGGGAGCCACTGGGACTCCTAGAAGCTCCCTGAGGACAAGGGAGACAGCAGAGGGGTCACAGGCTGACCCAGCTCAGTCCAGACCAAACCTCACTGCTCTGTAAAATCTGCCCCTATGACAAGTGGACCCCGCACAGGAGACAGACCAGTGTTCACAGTCAGTGTGGCTCCTTTTTAGTCAAAAACACTGATGCTCGGCTCCAGAGCTCCAGACACCTTTCCCTTCACCAAGGCATCCACTCCCCTGCTGTGGACTCAGAACAGAGGGCCAGCTCTCACCTTGACCACCCACCACGGTGCCAAGGAGGAGGACACAGAGTCCCTGCAGGGAGAGGTGTCTGTCCAGAGCCATCCTGACCCCACGTCCTCAAGGTCACAGTCCCAGCTGCAGGATCAGCCTGTGAGGAGGCGTCAGGGTGCCGCCCGGGGCCCATATAGACCACTCCTCACACCCTCCCTCCTGAGAGCCAATAGTGACACCTCTCACCATTTCAAGCACTATCGGAGGCTGCATCTGCCCCTTTCTGAAGCTCAGACACCAGTGAGCTTCTGAATCTTCAAAATCTCCTTATATGAGCAACACGGTCCTTTGACCTCCTGCTTCCGTGGTCCCGAGAACCAGGTGCCATGACCAGGGTGGCGTAGAAAAGTCACATCAAAAAGCATGAGTGATTCTCTCTCCCCTGATCATCCTTGCCGATCCCCACAAATTATGAGATCTGGTAGGGTCAGAGTGTGGGATTGGTTGGCCTGTGTAGGCTATCTCTGGTGGAATCAGGCACTGATATTCCCTGGGACTGAGCTCTGGGTGGAAGCAGAGAACTCCAAGAAGGCTTGAAACTCAAGAATAATTATCAGGCCAGCAGAAAAAATGCATGGGAATTCACAGGTGAGTGTGGAGAGGGAGAGATGGGAACCATCAAGTTGGGGGGATGAAATTGTTGGTCTTTCCCTCCTTCTCAGAATGATCTGGAGACTGGGTCCTGGATCACGCACACGTGTGCTCAGTCATGTCCAACTCCTTCAAGACTCCATGGACTTTGGCCCTCCAGGCTCCCCAGTCCATGGGATTCTCCAGGCAAGAATACTGGAGTGGGTCCCATTTCCCCCTTCAGGCAATCTTTCCGACCCAAGGATGGCAACTTCATCTCATGTGTCTCCTGGATTGTCAGGCAGTCTCTTTACGATTAATCACCAGGGAAGCCTGTACTCTACACAGGTACAATAAAGGACACAAAAGCACAACCACTTGTAGAGGATGCACGCACCCGACCACGCACAGCAGACAGGTGAACTACCTTACGTGTTTGGACATGGGAATGCATGTCCACATCTTTCAAAGTTCACAATTTGAAGGTTCATATGTAAGGGATTTATTGTATTAATAGTTAGCTCCACTAATGGTAATAATTTATCAATCATTATCAGAAAGAAAAAGGAAGAAATGGATAAGGATTTGAAGGAAGATGGAAAGGAAAATTCCATATCTTAATTTTTATGTAATTAATCTAATGGTAAAGAACTCACCAACCAATGCAGGAGACTCAAGAGACATGGGTTCAATGCCTGGGTCAGGAAGATTCCCTGGGTCAGGAAGATTCCCTGGAGGAGGGCATGGAAATCCACTCCAGTATTTTGCCTGGAGAATCCCATGGACAGAAGCCTGGTGGGCTATGGTCCACAGGGTCACATAGAATCGGACACAACTGAAGTGACTTAGCATCCATGCCCTGTTACCATAAAAATCGTTTAACATAACTTTTGCCACATTCCAGACTAGTTACTTGTAACTGATACTCAGAACAGGAATTACTATATTTGCAGAATAGAAATTCATTATTTTTCAGAAATATTACATTTTTTACCATATTGCCATATAGCACCCGGAAGTCTATCTGTTCTCCTATGAATCACTCAACCTTCTTGAAAAAGGAAAAGAGAAAAATAAACCTCTCTCTTTCACTCCACTCCAGGTCCAGGTTACTGTCTCTCCCAGGAGTGGTGGGGTTGGAGTTCTCCAGGCAGAGGAGATGTCTGTGCTGATGGTTCCTTTCAGTCTGTACCCCTGACATTTTCCAGGGCTCACTGCTGGCCCTCCACTCAAGTAGACATTCTATATAGTCTCTACATAGTTCTCTACATAGTCCTTGGTGGGTGCTAGCCTTCTGAGTCCCAAATACTTAAAAATTAACTTTACAACAAAAATCCAAGGTCAAATCATAGTCCACTCACTATATCAGTGCACTTGTCCAACACATGAAGGTTTCAACTTCTTACATGGATATTGATCAGTAGCTAAGTCATGTCTAACTCTTTGCAACCCCATGAACTACAGCACGCCAGGTTTCCCTGTCCTTCACTATCTCCCAGAGTTTGCTCAAATTCATGTCGATTGAATCGGTGATGCTATCCAACTATCTCATCCTCTACCACCCTCTTCTCCTTCTGCCCTCAGTCTTTCCCAGCATTAGGGTCTTTTTCAATGTGTCAGCTCTTCACATCAGGTGCCAAAGTATTGGAGCTTCAGCTTCAGCATCAGTCCTTCCAATGAATATTCAGGATTGATCTCCTTTAGGATTGACTGATTTGATCAACTTGCTGTCTAAGGAACTCTTAAGAGTCTTCTCCAGCACAATTCAAAAGCATCAATTCTTCAAGCTCAGCCTTCTTATGGTCCAACTCTCACGTTTTTACATGACTATTGGAAAAACTATAGCTTTGACTATACAGACTTTTGTCAGCAAAATGATGTCTCTGCTTTTTAGCACACTGTCTAGGTTTGTCATAGCTTTTCTTCAAAGAAGCAAGCATCTTTTAATTTCGTGGCTGCAGTCACCATCCACAATGATTTTGGAGTCCAAGAAAATAAAATCTGTCACTGTTTCCATTTTTTCCCCATATATTTGCCATGAAGTGATAAGACCAGATGCCATGATCTTAGCATTTTGAATATTGAGTTTTAAGCCAGCTTTTTCACTCTCCTCTTTCACTTTCATCAAGAAGCTCTTTAATTCCTCTTCGCTTTCTGATTTTAGAGTGGTATCATCTGCATATCTGAGGTTGTTGATATTTCTCCCAGCAATCTTGATTCCAGCTTGTGATTCATCCAGCCTGGCATTTCTTATAATGTACTCTGTATATATGTTAAATAAGCAGGGTGACAATATACAGCCTTGATGTACTCCTATCTCAATTTGGAACCAATCCATTGTTCCACGTCCTATTCTAACTGTTGCTTCTTGTCCTGCATACAGGTTTCTCAGGAGACTAGTAAGGTGGTCTGATATTCCTATCACTTTTTAAAAATTTTCCACAGTTTGCTGTGATTCACACAAACTTTTTAGCATTGTCAATGAAGCAGAAGTAGATTTTTTTAATTCCCTTACTTTTTCTATGATCCAATGGATGTTGGCAATTTGATCTCTGGTTCCTCTGCCTTTTCTAAATCAACTTGTACATTTAGAAGTTCTCAGTTCATGTACTGTTGAAGCCTAAGTAAGTAAGTAAGTAAAGTCACTCAGTCGTGTCCAACTCTTTGTGACCCCATGGACTGCAGCCCACCAGGCTCCTCAGTCCATGAGATTCTCCAAGCAAGAATACTGGAGTGGGTTGCCATTTCCTTCTCCAGGGGATCTTCCCGACCCAGGGATCGAACCCAGGTCTCCCGCATTGGAGGCAGCGCTTTAACCTCTGAGCCACCAGGGAAGTCCTACTGTTGAAACCTAGCTTGAAGGATTTTGAGCATTACCTTGCTCAGCTAATATCAATCGCTATCAGGTTCCACTTTGTAAGCGTGCAGTTTACAGGAATACCACAAGGTGGCAGAGCTGGGAATGACAAATTCCTGAAAGGTCGGGTCAAGTAAAACCTAAGTGCATGGTATTTTTTAAATGATCACAATATTATTTTCATATTTAAACATCTTAGAATGGTCTGTTGATGAAGACATTGGAATTTCATTGTTTGAACTATAAAGAAATAAATTACAATAGAAATATAGATACTAAAGAAATTGATTAGGTAGATTTAAGGATGGATTGATGATGATAGATGAATATATTGATACATAGATATAGACACACAATATGTATATATAAGGGGCTTTTTAGACATGCTAAATCCCTTTCCTTTTATTACATTTCAGCTAGTCACCAAATGAGGTTTCAGGGAGAGAAAGAGATTGTTACAGGAAATAAAGAGAAAGTAGGAGTCATCATTCAACTCTAGCCCTCCAAAATACGATTTTGGAGTCCCAAGAAGAAAATACATAATTTAGAAAGATGAAGCATTACTAAACTTCACCTTTTCCCCCTCTGTATATTGAGGGTTTGATTTGGTAGGATTCTGAACACAGCTGTACTATAAAGCATACCTGAAGAAGATACAAAATATAAGTTAAAGGAACTGCCCCAGACAGAAAAGTGAAAGTGAAAGCATTAGTCGCTCAGTCACTTTGCAACCCCAGGGACTGTAGCCCACCAGGCTCCTATGCCCATGGGATTCTCCAGGCAAGAATACTGGAGTGGGCTGCCATTTCCTCCTCCAGGGGGTCTTCCAGATCCAGGGATCAGACCCACGTTTCCCAGTATTACAGGTGGATTCTTTGCCACTGAGCCACCCTGGAAGCCCGTGCCACCATTGTACTGCTCATGAAACTACCTTGCCGTCTGTGCACTGTCATGAATTAAGTTGTGCACTTGCCACTTTGCTTAATAAGCTGGAATATACTTAGTAAAAGTTCTGGGTCTAATTCAACCCCATATCCTCAGTGCCTGGAAAATTTAAAATGCAAAATGATGTATGTTGAATAAATGAATGAATGGTACTGAGAAGTGTTTTGCATAAATCATCCCTATCAAAAGAATTGTTTTGAAAACATAATTCAACCTGTTGTGAGGGCTTAATAGCACAGTGCAATTTGCATCATTTGTTATAATGACATTTCAATACTATTAAATGGTACAAGCAATGTACAGTCACTACTACTCTGACATTTCTGCAATGAATGCAGTAAACTCCAATAGCCAGAAACAAAGGTAACTCCATTCTCAGAGCAGTGCTGAGACAGCCAGTTCTAAAACTATATAGATGAAGCACATATCTGTGTATCCAAATATACAGCTGACAAACCAGAGCTCACTGACAGGTGAAGACTGTGAAGTCTCATGTTCTGGTCTTAATCAGATATGGCCAAGAGGGCAGGATGTTGATATATTTACCATTTGTCACATTTTCAATCCAAACCACATATGACTGTAACAGGAAGAAAATTTTGTTATAAAAAACATTTCGTTCAACAGTTTCTGTATTGAGAAGTGCAGAAGTAAAGAGCAGAGAGAATTCTGTTCTTTGACTTAGGACAACTTTAACTGGCCTGATGGATTGTAAGGCAGTACAATATGTTACAACAACATTGTAATGTAGCAGTATTATTCCCAGTTTGCACATTAGAAAATGGAAGTTTAAGATGCTAAGTTAATCTCTTTCCTGGGGAAGTTAATAATTAAGCATCCTTGCGTGAGCAACATTCCCTCAGGACCAATCAGTGACTAAATTACAAAATAGTTTTGACTTAAAAATGACTTATATAACTTTAAAAGGAAATAATTAATTGAGATATTATACCAAACTATTGGAGACCCACCTCACCATCTGTGTTCCTTGCATGGATGGTACCAGGATTAGTAAAAGCTCCTTTACCAAAGACCACTTCATCACAAGGGATGAAGGAAAGAGCAAGATCATGAGCTGGCTGAGGTCCAGCCCATCATCCTTGTTCAACCCTTTGCAGTCTATGATCAGCAACATCTAACAAAGAGCTTGGCCCTGAATTGACCTCATTCATTTCTCCACAGATCCAGCATCTGATGCCCAGAGACCAGACCAGATCAAAGCTACTAAATCAAAGACAAGCAGACTCTAAGTGGAGAGCACACAGACCAAGGACACTTCCCCACTGCCACTGGAGAGTAAGAAACCTTGTCCCAGACACCAACTTGGAAGGATAAACAGCAAAAATGTCTGCTGAAAAATTTATTTCAGCAGGGAGTGTGAACCTAGAATCGGTGAGATAATTATTACCAAAGCAGTCAGAGACACACCAGCCAAAGGAATCACATAGAAAATGCCTTCAAATCCTACTTGAGGAGGGTCAGATCATGTTCAATTTCTGCACAAAGCTGTACCTCAGAAACTTCTCCAAGGCAAGAAAAAGCTGACAGCACTGCTACCAAGAGTTGTACTGAAGGATGTGGCATAGACAGTAATACTCATCAAACAGTTATTTTTCTAGTCCTCGGTAATTCATTCTGGCCAATGAAACATGGGTGGTGTCAACCTGTGTCACTTGTAAGTGGAGGCATGAAAAGTCTGAGTATGACTCTCTAGTGTCTCTCTTTCCTGCCCCAGAAATTTATAGCTCATTTTGTTATATGCCACTGAATCTCCCAAACCAGATTTCAAGGAGACTGGCTCTGTATTGCCACTCTCTATAATTTAATAGATGCTCAACTAGAAGGCAATGGCACCCCACTCCAGTACTCTTGCCTGGAAAATCCCATGGACAGAGGAGCCTGGTAGGCTGCAGTCCATGGGGTCGCTGAGAGTTGGACACGATTCAGTTACTTCACTTTCACTTTTCACTTTCATGCATTGGAGAAGGAAATGACAACCCACTCCAGTGTTCTTGCCTGGAGAATCCCAGGGTCTGGGGAGCCTGGTGGGCTGCCGTCTAGGAGGTCACACAAGTCGGATACGACTGAAGCGACTTAGCAGCAGTAGCAGCAGCAGCAGCAACTAATGTCAGGGGGGCTTCCCTCATAGCTCAGTTGGTAAATCATCTGCCTGCAATGCAGGAGACCTGGGTTCAATTCCTGGGTCAGGAAGATCCCCTGGAGAAGGAAACAGCAACCCACTCCCATATTCTTGCCTGGAGAATCCCACAGACAGAGGAGCCTGACAGGCTACAATCTACGGGATCACAAGAGTTGGACACAATTTAGCAACTAAACCACCACTACCACAACTAATGTCTATTGAATGACTGAATGGCACTGTGCTAGACATTTAAAAGGAATTCCCTTAAATAAGAAGGAATATTTTTAGGACATTACTTAGGTTATTGCTATTTTCACTTTATTTTTTTTTTAATTTTTATTTTTACTTTATTTTACTTTACAATACTGTATTGGTTTTGCCATACACTGACATGAATCCATCTCGGGTGTACATTAGCTCTCAATCCTGAACCCCCTCCCACCTCCCACCCCATATCATCTCTCTGGATCATCCCCGTGCACCAGCCCCAAGCATCCTTTATCCTGTATTGAACATAGACTGGCGATTCATTTCTTACATGATAGTATACATGTTTCAGTGCCATTCACCCAAATCATCCCACCCTCTCCCTCTCCCTCAGAGTCCAAAAGTCTGTTCTATACATCTGTGTCTCTTTTGCTATCTCACATACAGGGTTATCATTACCATCTTTCTAAATTCCATATATATATGTGTTAGTATATACTGTATTGGTGTTTTCCTTTCTGGCTTACTTCACTCTGTATAATTGGTTCCAGTTTCATTCATCTCATTAGAACTGATTCAAATGTATTCTTTTTAATGGCTGAGTAATACTCCATTGTGTATATGTACCACAGCTTTCTTATCCATTCATCTGCTGATGGACATCTAGGTTGCTTCCATGTCCTGGCTAGTATGAACAGTGCTGTGATTAACAGTGGGGTACACGTGTCTCTTTCAATTCTGGTTTCCTCAGTGTGTGTGCCCAGCAGTGGGATTGCTGAGTCATAAGGCAGTTCTATTTGCAATTTTTTAAGGAATCTCCACACTGTTCTCCATAGTGGCTGTACTAGTTTGCATTCCCACCAACAGTGTAAGAGGGTTCCCTTTCTGC
Source organism: Aepyceros melampus (assembly GCA_006408695.1). Lineage (NCBI taxonomy): Eukaryota > Metazoa > Chordata > Mammalia > Artiodactyla > Bovidae > Aepyceros > Aepyceros melampus. Next base: position 80,237 of record SJXQ01012166.1, read on the forward strand.
ACACCCTCTCCAGCATTTATTGCTTGCAGACTTTTGGATCACAACCACTTGTAAAAGAATGAAACTAGATCACTTTCTAACACCACACACAAAAATAAACTCAAAATGGATTAAAGATCTAAACATAAGACCAGAAACTATTTTCACTTTAAAAATATAAGATTTCAGGGGCTTCCTGGTGGCTCAGTGGTAAAGAATCCACTAGCCAATGCAGGAGACACAGGCCCTATCCCTGATCAAAAGATCCCACATTCCTTGGAGCAACTAAGCCCATGCACCACAACCACTGAGCCTGTGCTCTACAGCCTATGAGCAGTAACCACTGAGCCCATGAGCTGCAACTACTGAAGCCCACAAGCCCTACAGCCCGAGCTCTGCAACAAGAGAAGCCACTGCAATAAGAAGCCCATGAGAGAGTAGCCCTGCTTGCTGCAACTAGAGAAAAGCCTGTGCAACAACAAAGACCCACACAGTCCAAAATAAAAATAAGGAAATAATTATTTTTTTAATAAGATTTCAGCAATTAATAAGGCAAATTTAATGTTCTAAAACAATCAGCTTGTTGCTAACATAACAACCAATTCTGCAAATCTCAGGCTCGAAAGATATACAAGACAAACCACAATATACCAGAAGGTGGAGGCCATGTGGCTTCTTATTAAGTCTTATCAGATCTGATAGAGGAAACAGGATATTTATATGTGATTTATCAGTTGGCTGCTTTTCAATTAAAAACCACACAGGAACATCACAGGAAGAAAACCTGCAGTTAAAAAAGTACTGCAGCCTCAGCTATATGACATCGGGAAGATGAGCAGGAAGAGTTCTTTTACTTAAAAACCAACACAGCTTCATTAGTCTTTCACTTTATGAGAGGAGAGCCCTCTGGATCTGATCTCGAAGGATGCCGTAGAACCCAGACAGCTCAACTGCTCTGCACAGCTGGTCAGAGGAGGAGCAGGAGGGTCAGGCTACAGAGACAGGACATATTAGTCCTGACAAATTGCTAGGATTTTCCCAGGAGACTCAGTGGCCCAAGAAGTCTGGACCTCCCTGATCTGTAACTTATTGCTGTTTTCCCAAAGCAGAAAGAAATTAGTCATTAAAGATGAGATTAAATGCTAATATACACACACATGTCACTACATTAACTCAGGTCATGTAGCAGAATGTAGTCTTTTCCTTCTCCAATGCATGAAAGTGAAGAGTGAAAGTGAAGTCACTAGTCGTGTCTGACTCTTAGCAACCCCATGGACTGCAGCCCACCAGGCTCCTCTGTCCATGGGATTTTCCAGGTGAGAGTACTGGAGTGGGGTGCCATTGCCTTCTCCCAACTGTGAGAAGGGAAAGAAAGAAATCAAAGTATGAGAGAGGGCCAGGAAACAGGGGCTTTGAGGCATCTATCCAAGTAAGACTGCAGAGACAGGCAACCTTGTAGGGAGGTTAATAATTAATTAGTTAATTAATTGACTGATTGGCTCTATCGTCTGGATTTCACAGATGTTCATGATCAAATACAGGAAGTTTGGGTTCTTTTTTTAAAAAATGATACTTGTTTTGAAGTCTCATATCCCCTTTTTTATAATTTATTTATTTGAGGTTGTGCTGGGTCTTTGCTGCTATGTGATCACTTTCTCTAGTTGCAGTGAGAACTCTTCATTCTGGTACGCAGGCTTCTCATTGCAGTGGCTTCTCTTTGCAGAGCAGAGCCCCTAGGTCACCCAGGCTTCAGCAGTTGTGAAACTCAGGCTCAGTTACCCACAGCATGTGGAATCTCCCCAGACCAGGGATTGAACCTGTGTCACCTGCATTGGCAGGCAAATTCTAATCCTCTGTACCATCAGGAAAGTCCAGTTTCAGTTCTTTTTGGCTATGGATTTGCATGACTTTCCAAATTTTAGGAAACAGAGTGGCTGGTAAGGCTTTTCTATATGGACTTTTCCAAAATTGGTAAACTGTAAAATTTATATATAGTAACAAGAAACCAACTTAGCTTACCAAAGCATTCAGTAAAAATACCAAGAATATGCCACCATGCCATCCACACTCTTAGCAGAAAGGTACTTGTGGGGTTTGGGGAAAACAGTCAGGGAGATTTAGCACAAAGAATTATGGGTGCTAAATATCACTTCCAGAGACAAAGATCTACAAGGACAAAGAAAGAATCAAGATATTGAAACCCAGAAGAGAGTGAATTATAGAATCCAGCTAGAATTCCAGAATCATCTTTTATATGAATTTACCAGATGATTCCTGTAGGAAGAGAAAGCCCATGGAAGTCCTCGCATCACACAAAATACATGTTTTCAAGAAAGTGGTATTCCTCAAGTGGAAGGAAGGCAGATGCCTGAATGGTATGGTTAATAAGGACAGACTGCAGCTAAAGCTGAATCTGCCTCCTCCCACCATAGGACGATGGGCTGAAGCCTGGGTAAACAATCTGTGCCAAACCTCATCGATACCAGAAGCTCAAGATCATTTAGAGGATGGTAGAAAAAGTGTCAAGTGAGAAGTAAGAAGAATGTAAACTGTATGTTACAGAAATGGAGTGCTTTAGTCACTGGAATACAAGTTAGTAGTGAAGAACTTCTCTCTGTCCTAAGAGTGCTTCACTGGAAGAAAGTGAGGATGTTTGGAGGAGGCTAGGGTGAAAAATCCAACCTGTAGCTTTCTGGAACCTGCTCAGCTTAGGACCCAATCCGTTTCCTGATGCCCTGAGGATTTCTGAATTATTTTCTGGTGAGATTCTCCAGATGCAATCCACTCTGGTCCCCATACTAAGGAGATTTATCATTGTAACACTTTACAGAGGAGGCCAACACTTCACCTTCTAGTACTTTAATGACTTCTTTCTCACCCATGAAGAGAGGGTCTCTGACCCTAGATGCCCCTTCAGCCATTGTCTCTATTCCCTGATTCTTTTATTTTAATTGAGCTACAATTAACATATAATAGTATGTTCATCAGAGAAGGCAATGGCACCCCACTCCAGTGTTCTTGCCTGGAGAATTCCATGGACGGAGGAGCCTAGTGGGCTGCTGTCTATGGGGTCACACAGAGTCGGACACGACTGAAGCGACTTAGCAGAAGCAGCAGCAGCAATATGTTTATTTCATGTGTACAACATAATCATTTGATATACAACAGTCTCCCCTTATTCTCAGAAGATACATTCCAAGACCCCCAGAGAATATCTGCCACCATGGACAGTATCAAATCCTATACAAACTGCTTTTTCCTTTTTTTAATTTATTTTTTAACTTTACAAACTGTATTGGTTTTGCCATACAATGACATGAATCCACCACAGGAGCACATGAGTTCCCAACCCTGAACCCCGCTCCCACCACCCTCCTCATATCATCTCTCTGGGTCATCCCAGTGCACCAGCCCCAAGCATCCTTTATCCTGTATTGAACCTAGACTGGTGATTTATTTCTTACATGATAATATACATGTTTCAATGCCATTTTCCCAAATCATCCCACCCTCTCCCTCTCCCACAGAGTCCAAAAGTCTGTTCTATACATCTGTGTCTCTTTTGCTGTCTCACATACAGGGTTATTGTTACCATCTTTCTAAATTCCATATATATGTGTTAGTATATACTGTATTGGTGTTTTTCCTTCTGGCTTACTTCACTCTGTATAATTGGTTCCAGTTTCATCCACCTCATTAGAACTGATTCAAATGTATTCTTTTTAATGGCTGAGTAATACTCCATTGTGTATATGTACCACAGCTTTCTTATCCATTCATCTGCTGATGGACATCTAGGTTGCTTCCATGTCCTGGCTATTATAAACAGTGCTGCGATGAACATTGAGGTATATATGTCTCTTTCAATTCTGGTTTCCTCGGTGTGTATGCCCAGCAGTGGGATTGCTGGGTCATAAGGCAGTTCTATTTGCACTTTTTAAAGGAATCTCCTCACTGTTCTCCATAGTGGCTGTACTAGTTTGCATTCCCACCAACAGTGTAAGAAGGTTCCCTTTCTCCACACCCTCTCCAGCATTTATTGCTTGTAGACTTTTGGATCACAGCCATTCTGATTGGTGTGAAATGGTACCTCATTGTGGTCTTGATTTGCATTTCTCTGATAATGAGTGACGTTGAGCATCTTTTCATGTGTTTGTTAGCCATCTGTATGTCTTCTTTGGAGAAATGTCTATTTAATTCTTTGGCCCAGTTTTTGATTGGGTCATTTATTTTTCTGGAATTGAGCTGCAGGAGTTGCTTGTATATTTTTGAGATTAGTTGTTTGTCAGTTGCTTCATTTGCTATTACTTTTCCCATTCCGAAAGCTGTCTTTTCACCTTGCTTATAGTTTCCTTTGTTGTACACAAGCTTTTAATTTTAATTAGGTCCCATTTGTTTATTTTTGCTTTTATTTCCAGTATTCTGGGGGGTGGATCATAGAGGATCCTGCTGTGATTTATGTCAGAGAGTGTTTTGCCTATGTTCTCCTATAGGAGTTTTATAATTTCTGGTCTTACATTTAGATCTTTAATCCATTTTGAGTTTATTTTTGTGAATGGTGTTAGAAAGTGTTCTAGTTTCATTCTTTTACAAGTGGTTGACCAGTTTTCCCAGCACCACTTGTTAAAGAGATTGTCTTCAACCCATTGCTTTTTCCTATACATACTTATGTGTGATGAAGTTTAATTTACAAATTAGGCACAGTAAAAGAATATCTGAATTGCAAGCATCATTATTCTTGTGCTGTGGGGCCATTATAAATAACATAAAATGAAAGTCGCTCAGTCATATTTGACTCTTTGCAACCCCATCCACTTACACAGCCCATGAGATTCTCCAGGCCAGAATACTGGAGTGGGTAGCCTTTCCCTTTCCCAGGGGATCTTCCCAACCCAGGGATCAAACACAGGTCTCCCTCACTGCAGGCATATTCTTTTCCAGTTGAGCTACAAGGGAAGTCCAAGAACACTGGAGTGGGTGACTTATCCCTTTCTCTAGTGGATCTTCCTGACCAGGAATCAAACCGGAATCTCCTGCAGTGCAGGATTTTTTACCAACTGAGCTATCACAGAAGCCCTTAAGTAACATAAGGGTTACTTAAACACAAGCACGGCAATGTCCAGACAGTCAATTTGGTAACTGAGGATGGTTGTTAAGTGATGAATGGTGAGTAGCACCTACAACTGCATACACTGAACAAAGGGTGGATTCATACACCAGGTTGGAGGAAGGAAGAAGGTGCAAGATCTCATCACCCTACTCAGGACAGTGAACAGTTTGCAACTTATTAATTTATTTATTTGTGGGATTTTCCATTTGCTATTTTCTGGTGAAAATGAACCACCAGAAAGGGAAACTGCAGGTAAGTGGGGATTACTGAATGCATATGTTACAAAATGTTTCCCACCAGTGTGGTTAGCATCCATCACACTATAGTTACAGTTTTTTTCTTGTGATGAGAACTTCTGAGATCTACTCTTTTAGCAACTTCCAATACACAACACAATATCATTCAGTTTAGTTCAGTCGCTCAGTCTTGTCTGACTCTTTGTGACCCCATGAACTGCAGCATGCCAGGCCTCCCTGTCCATCACCAACTCCAGGAGTTCACTCAGACTTGTCCATTGAGTCGGTGATGCCATCCAGCCATCTCATACTCTGTCATCCCCTTCTCCTCTGGCCCCCAATCCCTCCCAGCATCAGGGTCTTTTCCAATGAGTCAACTCTTCACATCAGGTGGCCAAATATTGGAATTTCAGCTTTAGCATCAATCCTTCCAAAGAAATCCCAGGGCTGATCTCCTTCAGAATGAACTGGTTGGATCTTCTTGCAGTCCAAAGGACTCTCAAGAGTCTTCTCCAGCACCACAGTTCAAAAGCATCAATTCTTTGGCGCTCAGCTTTCGCTGGACTGGAAGAAACACAAGCTGGAATCAAGATTGCCGGGAGAAATATCAATAACCTCAGATATGCAGATGACACCACCCTTATGGCAGAAAGTGAAGTGGAACTCAAAAGCCTCTCGATGAAAGTGAAAGTGGAGAGTGAAAAGCTGGCTTAAAGCTCAACATTCAGAAAACGAAGATCATGGCATCCAGTCCCATCACTTCATGGGAAATAGATGGGGAATCAGTGGAAACAGTGTTAAACTTTATTTTTGTGGGCTCGAAAATCACTGCAGATGGTGATTGCAGCCATGAAATTAAAAGACGCTTACTCCTTGGAAGAAAAGTTATGACCAACTTAGATAGCATATTCAAAAGCAGAGACATTACTTTGCCGACTAAGGTCCGTCTAGTCAAGGCTATGGTTTTTCCATTGGTCATGTATGGCTGTGAGAGTTGGACTGAGAAGAAAGCTGAGTGCCAAAAAATTGATGCTTTTGAACTGCAGTGTTGGAGAAGACTCTTGAGAGTTCCTTGGACTGCAGGGAGATCCAACCAGTCCATTCTGAAGGAGATCAACCCTGGGATTTCTTTGGGGGGAATGATGCTGAAGCTGAAACTCCAGTACTTTGGTCACCTCATGCAAAGAGTTTATTCATTGGAAAAGACTCTGATGCTGGGAGGGATTGGGGGCAGGAGGAGAAGGGGACAACAGAGGCTGAGACGGCTGGATGGCATCACTGACTCGATGGATGTGAGTCTGATTGAACTCCAGGATTTGGTGATGGACAGGGAGGCCTGGCGTGCTGTGATTCATGGGGTCGCAAAGAGTCGGACATGACTCAGCGACTGAACAGAACTGAAATGAACATTCCTCACTGGGCTCCCCTGGTGGATCAGTCAGTAAAGAATTTGTCTGCAATGCAGGTAGACCCAGGTTCAATCCCTGGGTCAGGGAGATTCCCTTCAAAAGGAAATGGCTATCCACTCGAGTATTCTTGCCTGGAGGATTCTATGGACAGAAGAGCCTGGCACGCTACAGTCCATGAGGTCACCAAAGAGTTGAATAGGACTTACAACTAAATCATATTCCTCATCAAATGGAGAAAGCCTTATATATAGAAAAGACAGAGAGAAAAAAAAGGCTCACTCAGGACATGGTGAACAAGATATAATTGAGATTGTAAGGGTACCTTAAATCAGCCTTCCTGAAGTGGATTTCTTTTTGTTTCTGTGGAAGTTTGCATTAGATTTCTATAAGTTATACTCAGAAAAGATTCACCAAACACACACATTCAGTACTTTTTGCTGGACAACCAAACGTCCTTTTTCTGAGATCCTTTTTCTCATTTTAGTTTAGCTACACATTCCTTCAGGGACTCTCACATTTATTATAGATGTAGGAATTATCACTGAAAAGTTATTAATAAACAAAAAAGAATACTTATTTGCCTTGTGGTAGAATTTCAGGCATCTGTTGCCCAGGACAGATTTTGGTTGTGATGAGTCCCTGGGCTGACAGACCAGGTACTGTGAAAATATTGCTATCATTCATTTAGAATGCTTTTGTTTGAGTAATGTTTCAAATACATTCGTGAAGTCACGTTTAATGCAAAATTAGCAAGGGGAAGTTTCAATGCTCTTTGATTCAGAGATCACAGGATATAGTAATAAAATCACATGGTCTCCATTAGACAGATCTGAGCCCGAAAGGGCAGGACTTATTTTTTGTGTTTCTCATTTATATATTAACACATTCTTAAAACCAAGAATAATGACTAGAATGTATTAGGCATTCAATAAATTTTTGTTGAATAAATAAATGCTTTAACCCAAATTTAGTCACCTACTGACTGTGTTTCATTAGAAAAATTACTTAAATGTGTTTCCTCCAAATCTGAGACTTGTTGTATTCATTAGAAATTGTTGAAAGAGGCAGGATTCTTTTCAAAATATGCAAAATGATATTGAAATATAACCCATGGTAGAAATATAGAAAAATATTTATACATAAATGTTTCAAGCAGTCTGATTTTCTAAATGGATGGTGGGGCAAGGAGTGGACCAGAGATTCTAATGTCTTAGTACCAAGACTTTGTGAGGATTGTGCTTCTTGACCTGTTTCTTGAATAAGGGTTTGATGAGTGAGAGGATCTGGCTTATAAGAATGGAATGGAAAGAATGTAGCAACAGGAGATCTCAAATGTGTGCGAGCCTTAAGTGAAGTCGCTCAGTCGTGTCCAACTCTTTGCCACCCCATGGACTGTAGCCTACCAGGCTCCTCCATCCACGGAATTTTCCAGGCAAGAATAGTGGAGTGGATTGTCATTTCCTTCTATAGAGGATCTTCTCGACCCAGGGATGGAACCAGGTCTGCCCACATTGCAGGCAGATGCTTTACCGTCTGAGCCACAGGGAAGTCCAAGAGCCTTAAAGTATAGGGATTTAACCCCTTACTGGATTCATCAACCTTCAGAAATAATTCTGCTACACTTTTGGACAATATTCCTGGTAGATGCTGACAAGTGTTTTGTCTGTACCCAAAATCTGCCAGCTTCAATTAAAGTCCATCTGTAGGACAAGAAGAAGAAAGACAATTTTTTTTAAGAAAAAAATTATTGATAGTGCCGTAGCCTCCATGATCATGTGTTTGGACTCTGGCATCCTGAAGGAAGGACTATGAATTATCCCAAATCCTGGTGTTTTTTTTTTTTTTTTCTGTTAATATTTATATGTCACAATCAAAGAAGGATTGGGATTTTGGCATTAGCAGATGTAAAATATTATATATGTATCATGGATAAACAACAAGGCCATATTGGATAGCACAGGGAACTATACTCAATAATCTATGTAGAGCATAAAGGAAAAGAATATGAAGAAGTATATATATATATGTATAGATATAGCTGAATCACTTTGTTATACAGCAAAAATTAATAACATTGTAAATCAACTATACTTCAAGAAAATATTTAAAAATGATTTGTTAGGTGGGATAAGCAGTGTTGGTCTTGGGCTAATTATTCTCTACTAATGAGACAAGATGGAGAAGGAAATGGCAACCCACTCCAGTATTCTTGCTTAGAGAATCCCGTGGACAGAGGAGCCTGGTGGGCTGCTGTCCATAGGGTCGCACAGAGTCAGACACGACCTAGGTGACTTAGCAGCAGCAGCGGCAGCAGCAATGAGATAAGAGCTTTCTTAGAACTCTACCTGATGCTCCAATAATCATGAGGTTTTTGTCTTTCTATTGGGAACATATAATATCACCAGCTCTTTTTGTGCTCTGGTAAGTACTGCCTCAGATGATCTCTGAAGGTCTTTCTCCGTTCTTGGGTAGTTCATCAAATGCATATGTGAATCAGAACTCTACTGAATGTGTGAGGAACACCTAACTGATATCTGGAATTCTCTCTTTGTGGGGTTCTCTCTGTTTGGGACCATCCTCTGTGAACTATGGCTCTCTTCCTCTTGTCTCCTTGAACTATGGACTCCTTCTCAACTCAGGGAATTCACCCGCTTCTTTCTGGACTTCTGTCCTTGCAATGCAGCCTGGAAATGCTATGGAGACAGTACAATCATAAATTGGGACAAGTGTGAGTGTCCTAGTCTGACTGGGCTGCTGTAACAGAGGCACATGGTCTTGGTGGCTTATAAACCACACATTTCTGGAGGCTGGGAAGTCCAAGATCAAGGTGAGATGTCAATGTCTGGGTTTTAACCAGAAACCCACTGTTTCTGGTTACTAGATGTCCCTTCTCTCACTGTGTTCTCACATGGAAAAGGAGTGAGGGAGCTCTCCTTGGCCTGTTTTATAAGGATATTAATTCCATTCACGGGGGTCCCACCCTCATGACCTAAGCATCTCTTAAAGTCCCTCACCTTCAAATATCATCACACTTAAGACTAAGTTTTGGAGTTACTTGGTGGTCCAGTAGTTGGGAGTCCACCTGCCAGTGCCGAAGAAACGGGGTCCATCCCTGGCCCAGGAAGACCCCACATGCCTTGGGGCCACTAATTCTGTGTGCTGCAACTACTGAGCCCACATACCACAACTAGCAAAGCCTGCGTGTCTAAGGCCCATGCTTTACAACAAGAAGCCAATGCGATGAGCAGCCCATGGAACCCAAGTAGAGAGCAGCCCTCACTCGCCACAACTAGAGAGAGCTTGTAAGCAGCAACAAGCATCTGGTGCAGCAAAAAGAAAAAGAAAAAGACTAGGTTTCAACATAGGAATGTGTAGGGAGGGGACACAAACATTCAGTCTACAGTGCGAACTATACTAAGTAGCCCTTCTTCACAGCAGAAATTACAACTGCAATTTGGCATCTGTTTGGGTGGTGATTTGGCACTTGTTACCCACTTCCTGGTGGCTCAGACAGTTAGAATCTGCCTGCAATGCCAAAGAAGGGAATGGCTACTCATTCCAGTATTCATGCCTGGAAAATCCCATGGCAGAGGATCCTAGAGGGCTACCATCCATAGGGTCGAGAAGAGTTGGACATGACTGAGGGACTAGCACTTTCACACACTAAACTCTAAATTCCATGACATTAGGACTCTATAATTAGCAACTGTGTCTCCTGCATAGTGGATATAAATAACATTCTTAAACGAATGGTCTTAACACACTTTACATCTGTATTCTTTTCTTGGAAGTTTGGACTGTAAATTCATCAGACCAACTTCCCTTTTATCCTGAGGGAAATTTAGCCTCTGGGAATGGCTTAAAATCTAATATGACAACAAAATGTTGTATCTCTTGCCCAATTTTAGAGATATTAGGAAGAATTTCTTTAAAAAAATTATATCTTGCAAATGAGTTAATTATTTTTGTTTGGATAGTAGTGATTCTGTAATTGTAGATTAATTGGTTCCATCTGCTCTGTGATTTTCCAATTAACAGGTAATAGCTTTTGAAAGTTAGTTCATTTCTGACATGTGCAGGAATGTATTTAAGATGGTAATTTTTCCCCTTAATGCTCTCTGCTGCTACTTTTTTTTTTCCTCAAGTCCTGAGGCAAATGCTATATTTTTCCTCTGTTATTTGAGGGCTTTTCAGGACAAATCTTCCTGAACAGGGTCATAAACTTCTTTTTTTTTTTTTTTTGCAACTGGTATTCTGAGTTCACTTATTATTTGCTGCTGTTCCTAGTACTGATTAATGACAATAATTTTTAAGGCTAGAGGTATTCTATTATTTTTTAATTTAAAAATTGACTGACTGTTTGATTAAGTTTATTCCAGCTGAACTTTCATATTAATAGAGATTTCTGACTGCAGAATAATACCTGCTCTAAGTGGGTAGGAGGAATGGAGAGTGAAGGGGGAATCTTTCAAAATTATCTGAGCATAAATATTCAAGTCTATCACTTCCTACTACAAAGCAGACCTTGGACATTACATTACCTAATTGCAGGTATTATGAAACACTTGAAGTTCTTGGAGTATCTCCTTTCCTTCTCTTTATCATAATGCCATCACCCAGGTCAAACAATTTTTAGAACCTCCAAGGTATAATTTATATGATTTTGCTAAATAGTGACAAAATGTGGATTGTTTAATAATAGAGAAACTGGTCAAGCAACCAAAAGCTTCCAAGCGGATCAGTGTTTCCTCTGAAAAACAAAGGGCTTTGCAGGTAGTGCTAGTGGTCAAGAATCTGCCTGCCATTGCAGGAAATGTAAGAGATATTGGCACATTCCCTGGTCAGGAAGATCTCAGGAGACACAGGTTCAATCCCTGGGTCCGGAAGATCCCCTGGAGGAGGGCATGGCCGCCCACTCCAGTGTTCTTGCCTAGAGAATCCCATGGACAGAGGAGCCTGGCGGGCTACAGTCCATAGGGTTGCAAAGAACTGGACACAGCTGAAGCAACTTAGAATGCACAGACTAGATTTATTTTCCTTCTTCAAAAAAGAAATAAAGAGAAAAGCAGATGAAACAATAGGCAGAACAAGACCGTGATGTTTTCATAAATTAAATGTGTGGAAGCAGTTTCCAGACCATGATGCAGGGAGCAAGACTTCAAACAGAGATATTTTGCTGCATTGAAGATTCAGTCTTTCAGTGCTCAAGAGGAGGTCTAGGGGCCCAACTCATTAGGCACATTCCCTGGTCAGGAAGATCTCAGGAGACACAGGTTCAATCCCTGGGTCCGGAAGATCCCCTGGAGGAGGGCATGGCCGCCCACTCCAGTGTTCTTGCCTAGAGAATCCCATGGACAGAGGAGCCTGGCGGGCTACAGTCCATAGGGTTGCAAAGAACTGGACACAGCTGAAGCAACTTAGAATGCACAGACTAGATTTATTTTCCTTCTTTAAAAAAGAAATAAAGAGAAAAGCAGATGAAATAGGCAGAACAAGACTGTGATGTTTTCATAAATTAAATGTGTGGAAGCAGTTTCCAGACCATGATGCAGGGAGCAAGACTTCAAACAGAGATATTTTGCTGCATTGAAGATTCAGTCTTTCAGTGCTCAAGAGGAGGTCTAGGGGCCCAACTCATCTGACACCAGTCCTGATAATATGGCACAGTTGCCCAGGGCATCACAAGTTGAAACAAGTTTTGAGCAGAACGCTGCTGCTAAGAGCAGTTTTACTGTGAAAATCTGGAAGTTGACCTCCTTGAGAAAAAGCACCTGAGAATGGTGTATAAATGAGAACTCTTGGCTTTCCTGAGCCTACAAAGAAAGAGAATGATGTGGGCTCACAGCAGAAGGCAGGGAATCCAGAGAGGTGGGAGTAGTGGTCAGTGCCGAGAAGAGCAACCTCAGAGTTTTTCAGTTCTCCAGTCTAACCCTGGCAGGGTTACATTCATATACCAGGAGTCCCATATACCATGAAACATCAGCCTACTTTTAGCATTTCAAACTATTTTAAAAGAGCAGGAGTAATTTTAGCATAGATCAGATCACTGACAATAATATAACTAGTGACATCTAAAAGGAGTATGAGACTTTTTTTTTTCTTGAATCCAGGGTAGGGTCTACAGGTTGGCTGGTCCCCCTGTGTCCCTGGATCTCATGCAGAAAGTCTGGTGAATGGAATTACAGATTCCATTCTGTTAGGCCTATGACAGAAATGGTAGGTTGCCATGGGCAGTTCAGGATTTCTTTTTCTAGGTAAACCTCCACTTTTCTGTCTCCAAGGTAATGATGGATTCCCCAAGAGGAAGAATTAGTAACATTCCATAGTACCATCTCATGCATTTTGCAACTTCTGTCAAGAACTCTTAGGTCCTAAAGACTGCTGCTTCCTGGCAAGGATAAATGGGGTCATATCCTCATCAGAACATGGTCGTCCTTGCCACCTTGACCTTGCACCAACAATGAGGGGATCTGCTGATGTTTTGTCAAAGTGCAAGGAGGCCATATCCAAGCACAATGTCTCCATTGCAGAGGGAGCTCAGAAGAGTACAGGCAGACCCTGGTGCAAGACTTTGCTGAAGCTGCAACGTTAAAAGGAACATATGCACATTCACACAGGTGAAAACTTCTTTGCCTACTTATATTATGGCAAGTTGTTTACAGAAATGAAGGGGTCATATCCTCATCAGAACATGGTCGTCCTTGCCACCTTGACCTTGCACCAACAATGAGGGGATCTGCTGATGTTTTGTCAAAGTGCAAGGAGGCCATATCCAAGCACAATGTCTCCATTGCAGAGGGAGCTCAGAAGAGTACAGGCAGACCCTGGTGCAAGACTTTGCTGAAGCTGCAACGTTAAAAGGAACATATGCACATTCACACAGGTGAAAACTTCTTTGCCTACTTAAATTATGGCAAGTTGTTTACAGAAATGATGTGAAACTGCCTGTCCGCACTGGCAAAACGGCAAGCTTCCTCTCTTAAATTGTACCCCGAGATGCTGCTGAAGTCAGCTGTAGGCTTGAAATGAAATCCTTTTGGTAGAAAGTTAATGGCACAGGGTTTGAGGCTTCAGGTTGCACAGTGGCTTCTGCAACTTTAGAGAACTAGTAAGTTGAGGACTATTAATAATAAAGGTAACACTTGTGTTGTTATATTTCTAAGTTGATTTTTTTTTAAGGGATGCAATTCCTGAAACCAAAAGTTCGTCAGGGTTGAGTGATAAAGTCAAAAAGTAGTTAGCAATTAACGTTATTAAAAGTAGCCCATTTTAAAATGGAAAATTAAAGCACGAAATTTCTAAAACAATTTTTATACAATTCTGTGAAGCATTAAATTACATTTAAGTGTCCTCTGATAGGAATATTTATATTATACAATGATGCAAAATATGCTTATGTGATGACTCTGTGCCTCTCTAAAAGAAAGGTCCTTAAGGACATGACTGTCTGCTACAAATATTTTAAGATACATTGTGAAAGTAGTCCTAGGTATCAGAAAATACAATTTTATTTGTATCTGATTATAGTGACATATAAGTTAAATAAGCAAGGTGACAATATACAGCCTTGATGTACTCCTTTTCTTATTTGGAACCAGTCTGTTGTTCCATGTCCAGTTCTAACTGTTGCTTCCTGACCTGCATACAGATTTCTCAAGAGGAAGGTCAGGTGGTCTGGTATTCCCATCTCTCTCAGGATTTTCCACAGTTTATTGTGATCCACACAGTCAAAGGCTTTGGCATAGTCAAAGAAGACTCTTGAGAGTCCCTTGGACTGCAAGGAGATCCAACCAGTCCATTCTGAAGGAGATCGGCTCTGGGATTTCTTTGGAAAGAATGATGCTAAAGCTGAAGCTCCAGTACTTTGGCCACCTCATGCGAAGAGTTGACACCAGTTCTAACTGTTGCTTCCTGACCTGCATACAGATTTCTCAAGAGGAAGGTCAGGTGGTCTGGTATTCCCATCTCTCTCAGGATTTTCCACAGTTTATTGTGATCCACACAGTCAAAGGCTTTGGCATAGTCAAAGAAGACTCTTGAGAGTCCCTTGGACTGCAAGGAGATCCAACCAGTCCATTCTGAAGGAGATCGGCTCTGGGATTTCTTTGGAAAGAATGATGCTAAAGCTGAAGCTCCAGTACTTTGGCCACCTCATGCGAAGAGTTGACTCATTGGAAAAGATCCTGATGCTGGGAGGGATTGGGGGCAGGAGGAGAAGGGGACGACAGAGGATGAGATGGCTGGATGGCATCACAGACTCAATGGACGAGTCTGAGTGAACTCCGGGAGTTGGTGATGGACAGTGAGGCCTGGCGTGCTGCGATTCATGGGGTCGCAAAGGGTCGGACATGACTGAGCAACTGAACTGAACTGAATAGTCACATATACTGGCCTTCAGTTATGCTAAAATTGGGTCCAGAGTGAGTACTATCTCAGATTATTATTGGGTATACTTTTGAATATTGCATTCTTTAATAATATATAGATTTTGCTGCAATATTATAAAGAAATGACCCATTTGAAAAGACCTTGATGCTGGGAAAGATTGAAGGCAGGAGGAGAAGGGGATGACAGAGGATGAGATGGTTGGATGGCATCACCAACCCAACAGACATGAATTTGAGTAAACTTTGGGAGTTGGTGATAGACAGGGAGGCCTGGCCTGCTGCACTCCACGGGGTCGCAAAGAGTTGGACATGACTGAGCAACTGAACTGAACTGAACTACAACACTGTGCAAAAGTTCTTATACAGTAATTGAAGCTACAGTAAAGTTTAAGTGAAGCTACATGTTAAGTAATTAAAATCACATGGTATTGGGAAAAGAAAAGCAAAGCAAATGGAACAGAAAGAAGGAATTAAAAAAAAATACACACATATGGATATTTAAATTACAACAAAGTGTTGTAGAACCATGGGGGAAATGAATGTCATCTCAATAAATGATACAGTGACAATTGGATAGCCATGCTGGAGAAAAAAAAGGAATAAAATAATCCCTTCCAAATAAACACAAAAAGGCAAACAAAACGAGGCTAGTCTAGAAAGAATGATGCAAAAAATAGTCATTCTTTCAATAGAATCATAATTTATAGGATAAATATAGATTGAATGACTTACAATCTTTCTCAGCACTGTCTGTAGGCAGCAGTTTATCCACGTTTAAAACAACAAATATTCTTACCAAGTTATTCAGGTTTTGAGGATATATTTCTTTCATAATATTAAATTTTTTTAATTAATTTTTATTTTTTTAGTTTGTTTTGCTTTACAATACTGTATTCATTTTGCTATACATTGACATGAATCAGCCACGAGTATACATGAACTCCCAATCCCGACCCCCACCTCCTCTCTCCCGCCCCACACCCTCTCTCTGGATTATCCCCGTGCATCAGTCCCAAGCATCCTGCATCCTGCATCAAACCTGGCCTGGCGATTTATATTTTGAAATAATGATAGCTTCACATTCAGTCTTAATAAAAAAATTAGAGCTCCTATGCCCCCTTTACTAGTTTCTTCTTAAAGTAATATCTTGCAAAATTAGAGTTTAATACCATAACCATGATATTCCCATGTACACAATTCAACCATTTTATTCTGATTTCTGTAGTTTTACTTGTACTCACTTGTTGCATGGGCGTGCATGTGTGTATGTATTTCATTCTATGTAAATTTACCGAGTGTAAAGTTAATGTCTTCACTTCCACAGTCAAGACACAGAAGTTTCATCACCACAGGGATCCACTTTTGGTCCTCTGATAATCAAATCTCCCTCCTCTACTTAGCCAGTTAACTTTTTGTTGAATGTGCTTGTCTGGTTTGGAGACTGTAACATTTCATGGATTTTTATATTTCTTCCCATGTTCAGCCAGGAATAATAGCTTGAAGTTTCTTTCTCTGATCATTCCTAAGAGAATGCAGCCTTGGGCATGCACATAGTCTTTGAGATTTCCAAGGATGATTGTGATATTATTTAAAAACTTGGTTTTTGAGGAGTCACCCCTGGTTAGAGTAGCTTATTCTGTCAGTGTTCAGTCAGAGGTTGTGTTTTAGCCCTTTTGCTGTGAAACTTCAGATACGGTTGATCTGTGTGAGGCTTGCAGTATATTTTCAAGTCTTGTTCTGACTACTGTTGGGCAGGCTCAGCCTAGTAGTATATATGGTTTCCAAACCCTAGAGTTGTCTATGATATCAGGAGGGCTTTTATTGATCATCTCTTTCCCTGGTTCTCTTACTAAGCTTCTGGCTATCTTGTTATTTTGTTAGTAAGAGAGCTACTGGTGTCTTATCCTTGAAGCTTGCAATAAAGTCATTGTGTTTTTTTCCCACTGTTACAGCCCTGAAAGATGGATTTTTTAGACTGGAATTGTTTTTTCCTTTTATTTGTTTACTTAATAATATCTACCACTCCATTGTGAGTGAAATAACACATTGAGGCTCAGATAGCTAAAGTTATATTCAGAATTTAGTAATTAACAATTCCAGAGCAGATTGGTTGACGTTACTCTTGACCTTGAGGCAAGATACACTTACCATGAACAATCTTATTTTAAAATGTTATCAAGACTCTATAACACTATGTGGAACTCAACTCTCTTTGTGAATAAAAGCCTAGGCTTCAGCTTGTATATTCAGCTGAGCTGAGAAAAAAAAAATTAAGAGGCTGAAAAATTATTCCTCACCTCATTATATAAAGACTTATTTAGGAAAGATTCCCTGAGGTAGGCAGAATTGATAGGAGTAATAAAGCCTCTGCCTGGCTCCATGATTTCCAGCCCTTAGTATGCACACCTTCTCTCAGTTATTTAAGCACTAATGCAGGTGAAGGGATGTAGCAGGTAATTAAACTCCCTAATCAACTGGCTTTAAACTGGGGAGATTATCCCTAGGGAGCCTGATCTGATCAGACTAAAGTCCTTTAGTAAAGTGAAGTGGTAGGATTTCCTTTCATTTTAAAGGCTAAAATAATATTCTATTAATGCATATACCAGATTTTGTTTATCCATTTTATCCGTTCATCTGTTGACAGGCATTGAGGCGGTCTAAATGCCACCTGCCATTGGAGATAGCAGGTAATGCCATTATGCTATAAATGCCATCATGGAGATAGCTGTTGTGAATGATGCTGCAGCGAACACAGACGTGCGCGTATCTCTTCAACACCCTGATTTCAACTCTAGGACATATATTCAGAAATGGGACTGCTGGCTTATGTGATACTGCCTTTTGTAACTTTTTGAGGAACTTCCACATAGTTCTGCACCATTTTTCTTTTCAATGAATAGCATTTAAAAATCCCTCAGACGTGCGCGTATCTCTTCAACACCCTGATTTCAACTCTAGGACATATATTCAGAAATGGGACTGCTGGCTTATGTGATACTGCCTTTTGTAACTTTTTGAGGAACTTCCACATAGTTCTGCACCATTTTTCTTTTCAATGAATAGCATTTAAAAATCCCAGTTTCTTTATAAACTACCAACGCTTTTTTTTTTTTAATATGTAATAGCTGTTTAACTGGAGAAGGTGATGGCACCCCACTCCAGTACTCTTGCCTGGAAAATCCCATGGACAGAGGAGCCTGGTAGGCTGCAGTCCATGATGTTGCGAAGAACAGGACACGAATGAGCAACTTCCCTTTCACTTTTCACTTTCCTGCATTGGAGAAGGAAACGGCAACCCCCTCCAGTGTTCTTGCCTGGAGAATCCCAGGGACGGGGGAGCCTGGTGGGCTGCCGTCTATGGGGTCACACAGAGTCGGACACGACTGAAGTGACTTAGCAGCAGCAGCAGCTGTTTAACTGGTTTGAGATATTTTCACACCATGGTTTTAGTTTGTATTTCCCTGAAGACTAGTGAGGTTGGGCACCTTTTTGTACATCTGTTGGTTATATGTATGTCTTTCTTGAAGAGATATCTATTCAAGGGCTTCACCTACTTTTTAGTCTTTTTTTTCTTTTTTACTATTGAGTTGTAGGAGTTCCTTATATGTTTTGAAATTAATCCCTTATTAAGGATATGATTTGCGAATATTTCCCCCTCATTCTGTAGGTTGCCTTTTCACTCTGTTGATTGCTTTCTTTGCTGTTCAGAGCTTTATAGTTTGATGTAGTCCCATTTGTCTATGTTTTCTTTTAGTATTTTCTTTTGGTGTTATATCCAAAAAACTCATTGTCATAAGGCTTTCTTCCTGTTTTCCTCTAGAGATTTTAGAGTTTTAGATTTTATCTTTAAGTCTTTAATACATTTTAGCTATATTGTGTGTTATATCAAATAAGGGTTCAATTTCATTCTTGCACATGTGAATTTTCAGCATTCCTGGCACCATTCAACAAATGGATGAAGCTAAAGGACATTATGCTAGGTGAAATAAGGCAGTCACAGAGGGATAAACACTGCCATTTACATGAGTATCTAAAAAACTCAAGTTTAGAGAAACAAAGGTAAATAGTATTTGCCGGGGGTGGGGTGGGGGGAAGGGAGAAATAGGGATTTGCCAGTCAACGGGTGTAAAGTTTCAATTATTCAAGGTGGATAAGTTGTAGATGTCAGCTATACAGCATTATGCCTGCCATTTATAATACTGTATTATGCACTGAAAAATCTGTCAAGAGAGTAGAACTTATGTTAAATATTCTTACCACAATAATAAATAATATGTAGATATATACATAGATAACTAGACAGACAGCTGGATGAGTAAACAGATAAATGTGTAGATAGATAGGCAGAGACACAGAATGAAATGAGGTATAAGGGAGAGATTCCCCTGGGTTGGTCTAAGAGAAAAACGGGAATATGTCATGAATTCTGCCAATGGATTTGGAAGAGGTCCTCAAGCCTCAGATAAGAAATGCATCCCCTGCTTATACCTTATTGGAACAGTTGAAGACCTGAGCAAAAGTTTCAGCCAGCACTTGCCTGGATTCCTGACCCTTAAAACAGCAAAATAGTATTTGTATTGTTTTAAACTATTAAAATTGTGGAAATGTGTTGACACAGTCACATAATCTAATTTACTCTCTTTTTGTCTGTAACTGAATCCTTGCCTCTGCTGTGCCAGATTGCTAAAAGCAGTATTGTCCTCCTACATTTCCTAATCCTGCTGCTATAGTCCTCCTGATTTAAAGGTAGCCCCTTGCCTGCATAGAACTTGCTCACCTAAATAAAAATTGCCACATGCCTGTGAATAAAGCCTTCCTAAAGTGTAGCAACCTGGCAAATTCATAAAATCACGTGGACAACCCTTACAAAAGGCTAAGATCAAGGCAAGCTCTCCAGGCTGGATGATAAAAAGTCAACTGCAAAACAGGAAAACACTTGACATCAAGAACCACACAGGCTTCTGAACCCTATTAAGGTCAAAACTGCCACAACTCCCACATGCTAATCTGAGGCTTAAAACCTCAGGCAAGCCTCAACCAGAAGATGCTCAGACCTTGGAAAATGTACAAATCTTAGACCTAATAATACAATTTAAAATAAAAACAGATCTGTACAATTCTTAAAGACTGAGTTATCAGTTTTAAGCATGCTTATCGTCATATGGGTATGCATATAGGCATGCGTACATGTGTGTATCAGCAAATTTGTTTGGAAAGAAGTAACCACTGAATATGTAATTAGTCAATAATTCCTAATCTGGCGATCAGATACTTTATTTACCATTCCAGAAGAATATCCATTAGATTTTTAAATGATCTCTGAAGAATTCCATTTTACTCAGGTACGTATAAAAACATCATTTGGCAGAAGAATCCTTTGAACACTTCTATAATGTGAAAATATACACAGTTTATTTAGGAAAAAATAGTCCAATGGTAATATTTTAAAATGTTGTCCATATATTATCAAACTTCAGAAAAATTAAAATATATGAAACAAAATTCTATACTTTACAAATTTATGATACCCTCTTTTCCTTAATAATCTTGACATTACTAATTACTAAACTACTATAACAAAGAAATCAAAAAATATAGAAACAAAGTAGATTGATCTCTCATCTCTCTGAGATTAGAAGGCAATCTGTAGTACTAAATACATGACTTCCATCCTTGGGACAAAAGATGCTGTTTCAGTACGTACTGTTTGCCACAATCAGGAAATAAGGAGAAGGTAGGGGACCACAAATATAATTCCTTTTATGGATGTGCTTATAAATGACATTCTTTATTTCCAGTTATGCCCTGTTGGCCAGAACTTAGTCACCCGGGTACACCAACTGTGGAGAAAACTGGGAACATATCCTGTACATGATAACCATATGCTCTGCTAAAACTTAGGAGCTCTAAAATTAAAGAATGAGATAATGGATAGATATTGAACTTTTAGTATTTGTCTTTAGCTCTTTCTTAATCTTTCTATATACAGTAACTTATTGTGTTGCCATCTCCTATTTTCAGGGGTTGTATTCCAAAATTACTGTTCAAGAATATACAAGCAATTTATTATTTAAAAAATAAATTAGAGTGCAAAGTTTAAAAATTCTGCTCTTCAAAGGAAACTATAAAAAAGAATGAAAATACAAACTAAAGACTCAATGAAAATATGTATAAGTCATATATCTGATAATTTACATTGATAATATGTAAAGAATTCTCAAGATTTAATAATAAGAAATCAGAAAACCCAAATTTGTAAAAAATGAGCAAAAATTTTAGCAGACATATTACAAGGGATACACAGATCTCTATCATATACACACACAAAATTCTCAGCATCACTATTCATTAAAGAAAGGCAAATTTCCACAGTGATATACCACCACACCTATTAAAATGGCTAAAATTAAAATGATTAACTATAATGCTGATTAAGATGTGGAGGAACTGGAACACTCATACACTGCTACTAGGAATGTAAATGGTATACCTATCACTTTGAAATGCTTAGAATTTCTTTTAAAAATGTAAACATATAGCAACCATATGATCCAATTATTCTGCTCCTGGATATTTACCCCAAAATAAATGAAAATGTATGTCCATACAAGTCATATACACAGATGTTCACAGTAGCTTTATTTTGTAGTAGTCAAATAGTTGAAACAAGTGAAAGTTCATCAACAGTGGAAAGGATTAATAAACTATGGTATATTTATAATAAAATATGAATGATACAAGGATAAAAAGTGACGACCTATTTATACTTATAACAAGATGAATAGATACCAAAATAATTATTCAGTCCAAAAAGCCACACCTCACCTCCTGCCAAAATAGTATCTCCTCATTCCGTGATTTCATTTGTTTAAAATTTTAGAAAACTCAAACTAATCTTTAGTGATAGAAACCAGATCAGTTGCAGTTTGAGGGTGGAAAAATACTATGGAGAAGTAGAAAGGGAATTATAAGGAATCACAGGGAAATTGTTGGAATTGATAGATATGTTGATTATACTGATTGTGATCATTTTATAGGTGTTTCCATATAATGACACATTAAACTGTATGCTTGAAGTGTGCAAAGTTTGTTATATATCATTTATGCTCACAAATTTTAATAAATGGAGAACAACAGATTCAAGAGTATTATTGGGTTTAGACATGACAGAGAAGAGTGCAAGCCACCATTTGGATATGGAATAGTCCATAACCCTGTGTACTCCTTTGAGTCGGCATTATGAATGTGAATGTCATCTGTCATTTGTTTCACAGTTGGAAAACCCTGGAACTTCCGTTTGAGTTTTGTGCTTGGACTAAGGACTGTAGAGCAAGACGTGGTCCCTGTGCTACAGAACTCTTACAAAAATTGCAGGCAGTGCTACTCTTTCAGTGTACATCTCAACTAAATTGTGAATTCCTCAAGGAACACAGTATTCTAGACTCATAAAATATTGGAAATAAGATCAATTTAGGTTTTTGTAGTCCAGCCTAACTATTTTCAGAAATGGAATTGAACTTACACAGTAGCACACAGAAATATATTGGCAAAGTTGGGATTAAACCTACCTCTCCTGGCTCCCTGCCAAAGTTTTCTCCATTACATCATTTCTCTTACTGAACACTAGACTCTGAGCAAAGTCAGTGATCAATAAATTTGCTTAACAACTGCTGATCAGAATTGAAAAAAAGCACAGAAGAGTCTCTTCACAATTACATTCTTTTCTGAGGTTTAAGTGATGAATAGTTCACAAGAATAAGAAACAGGGGAAAATTCCAAATCTTCCTGTTTATTTCTTCTTTTCCTCATTCAACAGAGATATATTTACATGTAAGTGCTGTAAAGTAAACAAACAATAAACAATTAAGAGCCAGTACCTACAAACAATCAGAAAAAATAGTTGACACTTTGATGGGAAAAAATTTAGAAATGACTGCTAAAATGTCAATTTATGAATTAAGACTCTTAGCAGAGGTTAAATTAATCTGGTTCACAATCAGTGGGAGACCTTTGAGAGACTCCATGCTATTTATAGTAAAGGCCCTGAAGCTATGCTCTTCATTTATATCAGGTAACAAAATTATTACTGCAACAGAAGCACTTTGTAGGATGTATGGCACTTGGCAGGAAAAGAGTATTGATTCCAAGCCAAGAAAATGACAGTACAGTGTAGCTGCTGCTGGATTGAAGAAGGAAAAATAAAAGAATAGATAATAACAGATGCATGTGGGCAGTGAGGAGAAGTGCAATCAGTTCAGATTAATTACGAGCCCAATATGTGTGCAGAGACAAATTTTGAAGAAATTCAAGATAAAAGAGAGTAAGCAGGTAGGATGGCTGTAGGGAATTTATATTCAGACAAAAAAGACTACATTCACATCAGTTAGGGTAAAGGACCTGTCACAAGAGGACATCATGAATGACTCTGTAAGCAGAAAGAGGTAATCACAGGCCCTGGCACATGGAGACACATTGAATCTGCGCAAGGGAGTAACTTCTAGTTCTTGTTATCATGTGATGTTCATTTTTCTTAAGCCATTTTGAGAAATGCATTATGGTAAACAGGAGTACTGACGACTTATTAAGGAAGCAAGTGCTGAAAATATTAATAAAAACAAACTATAGTTTCCAACTGAGTCACACTGTCATATTCCAAAGTCACATATGTAATAAATTCACCATTATAGATTATAGTCCATAGTTACAAATATAAAGAAAACAAAACCAACAAAATTGCTTTGTCCTAAATGGATATCATAAAACCCACCCATTCTGATCATCTGAGACGCCCTCATCAGTTTTTACTGAAACACGTTTGTGGTCTCGAACAGCAAATATACAGTAGAAAGTTCAGAGGGAAGGAACTGCTATAAAAAGGTTATCAGATGAAAAATATTTGTAAAGCCATAAAGATAAGGGGGTTTCATAAAAACCAGAGACAAAATAACTCTTAATCAGAGGTCAATCTATGCAGAAACATATATTTCTGCACCTTGATTGATCATGATACAAATGCATTCTGTGATGTCAGATGATTTATGTTTAGAGTGATGCCTTAACAATCACTGAAAGAATGAAAAATCATCTTCAGTACACGCTACCACAAAAACATGACAGTGAGAAATACAATATGGAAATGCCTCCATGCAAAAGTATTAAAATGTAAAAAAAAAAAAAAACCTGCCTTGGTGCTCTTGCCTGGAGAATCCTATGGACGGAGGAGCCTGGTGGGCTGCAGTCCATGGGGTTGCTAGGAGTCGGATATGACTGAGCGACTTCACTTTCACTTTTCACTTTCATGCATTGGAGAAGGAAATGGCAACCCACTCCAGTGTTCTTGCCTGGAGAATCCCAGGGACAGGGGAGCTTGGTGAGCTGCCGTCTTATGGGGTCGCATGGAGTCGGACATGACTGGAGTGACTTAGCAGCAGCGGAGCAGCCTTGATTATAGAAGCTACCTGGAAAATTCCCTTCTCTGAAACATTTCACTGGTCATGAGTCATTTTCTAGACAAGCCACAGCAAACTCACTGGTATGGGTAAGAGATATATATTTGGCATATGGCTTTTGCTTGGAAATGAGAGCAGTCCAGCTAAAAATGATTAAAGAATTTTTCAGTTAGTTTATGCACCTGAAAAGCCTAGTGTATTCAAACATAGCTGGATAGAAGTACATAAAGTGCCAGGAATTTGTTGTTCTTTATCTCTTAATTCCATTTCTTTGTGTTTTTTTAACCATTTTAATTTGAAAATCTTATTAACTTACAGAAAATTCAGAAGACTATTACAAAGAGTTCACATATATCCTTTATTTAGCTTTCCCTAACATTAACTATTTACATAGCCACAATGCTATCAAAATTCTCCAAGTCAGGCTTCAGCAATACGTGAACCATGAACTTCCTGATGTTTGAGCTGGTTTTAGAAAAGGCAGAGGAACCAGAGATCAAATTGCCAACATCTGCTGGATCATGGAGAAAGCAGGAGAGTTCAAGAAAAACATATATTTCTGCTTGACTGACTATGACAAAGGTTTTGACTGTGTGGATCACAATACACTGTGGAAAATTCTGAAAGACATGGGAATACCAGACCACCTGACCTGCCTCTTGAGAAATCTGGATGCAGGTCAGGAAGCAACAGTTAGAACTGGACATGGAACAACAGACTGGTTCCAAATAGGAAAAGGAGTATGTCAAGGTTGTATATTGTCACCCTGCTTATTTAACTTCTATGCAGAGTACATCATGAAAAGCGCTGGACTGGAAGAAACACAAGCTGGAATCAAGATTGCCAGGAGAAATACCAATAACCTCAGATACGCAGATGACATCACCCTTATGGCAGAAAGTGAAGAGGAACGAAAGAGCCTCTTGTTGAAAGTGAAAGAGGAGAGTGAAAAAGTTGGCTTAAAGCTCAACATTCAGAAAACAAAGATCATGGCATCCAGTCCCACCACTTCATGGGAAATAAGTGGGGAAACAGTGGAAACAGTGTCAGACTTTATTTTGGGGGGCTCCAAAATCACTGCAGGTGGTGATTGCAGCCATGAAATTAAAAGACACTTACTCCTTGGAAGAAAAGTTGTGACCAACCTAGATAATATATTCAAAAGCAGAGACATTACTTTGCCAACTAATGTCTGTCAAGTCAAGGCTATGGTTTTTCCTGTGGTCATGTATGGATGTGAGAGTTGGACTATGAAGAAGGCAGAGCACCGAAGAATTGCTGCTTTTGAACTGTGGTGTTGGAGAAGACTCTTGAGAGTCCCTTGGACTGCAAGGAGATCCAACCAGTCCATTCTGAAGGAGATCAGCCCTGGGATTTCTTTGGAAGGAATGATGCTAAAGCTGAAAGTCCAGTACTTTGGCCACATCATGCGAAGAGTTGACTCACTGGAATAGACTCTGATGCTGGGAGGGATTGGGGGCAGGAGGAGAAGGGGACGACAGAGGATGAGATGGCTGGATGGCATCACTGACTCGATGGACATGAGTCTGAGTGAACTCCAGGAGTTGGTGATGGACAGGGAGGCCTGGCGTGCTGCGATTCATGGGATCGCAAGGAGTCGGACACGACTGAGCGACTGAACTGAACTGAACATTAACCGTTTAGATAGCCATAATGCAATTGTCTAACTGGGAAATAAACATTCAAACAATACTATTATGTAAACTATAGACCATATTTGAATTTTACTAGGGCTTTATTTGGGGCTTCTCTGGTGGCTCAGACAGGAAATAATCTGCCTAAAATGGGGAGACCCAGATTTGATCCCTGGGTCAGAAAGATTCCCTGGAGAAGGGAATGGCAGCCCATTTCAGTATTCTTATTTGGAAAATTCCATGGACAGAGGAACCTGGTAGGCTACAGTCCATGGGGTCACAAAGAGTTGGATTTCCCCAAAAGTTTTTTTTTTTCTCTTCCATGATCCAGTTCAGACAGCAACCATGCCTTTAGTTGTTTTGTCACTTCAGTCTCTTCCTATTGTAAAAATTCCATTCTTTCCTTGTTTTCATTACCTTGATACTTTTGATGAATACTGGTCACTCAATTTTGTAGATAGGTCTCAATTTTTTTCTGAGTTTTTCCAGTATTCCTTATCTAGTGATTAGGTTGAGGTTATGCAATTTTGACAATAACACCATAGAAGTAATGACTTTTCTCTTCTCCAAGTGCATCATTTTGAAGGAACACAGTGCCAATATATTTTATTTCTGAAGATGTTCACCTTGATCGCTTGATTAATGTTTCCTCTGCCAGGTTTTCCTATTAGTTAATATTTCTCTCTTTGTGATTGATAAATAACTTTGAAGAGCCAGTTTTGAGACTGTGTAAACAACTTGTTTCTCCTCAAACTTCCCCCCAATGCTTTTATCACTTTTTGGTAGGTATTGTCTGGAAAAATCATTCTGTAATGTCTGCCACAGCTGTGCTTCTTCTTGAGCTTCAGTCTCAAAGGGACAGTGCTAAAGAAATAGGGACTACAGGTTGCTCTTGGTGAAATCCAACCAGCTCAGCAAACCGGATGAAAGAAGCAGTTCCTCCAGTTGCAACAAAACACTGGGTGCCACCAGTAGTTTCCTTCTTTTAGGTCACATATTCACTGCTGAACTGATACCTCAGAATAGCCCAGGGAAGGCCCCTGCCACAGATCAGGCCGGGGTCATGCTCCCACACCTGCAGTTGGAGGATGGGTTGGGTTGTCTCACTATCACCACAGGAACTGAGAATAGAGGAGAGGAGATCCCCCAAGAGAAAAAAAGTATATTGTTACCATCTGAACTGATACCTCAGAATAGCCCAGGGAAGGCCCCTGCCACAGACCAGGCCGGGGTCATGCTCCCACACCTGCAGTTGGAGGATGGGTTGGGTTGTCCCACTATCACCACAGGAACTGAGAATAGAGGAGAGGAGATCCCCCAAGAGAAAAAAAGTATATTGTTACCAGAAGAGATGGTAGATGCCGCAGAGGCACCATCAGGATACCTGCCACACTAAGATATAGCCAGTTTTTCTTGATATGTTTTGAGATCCAAGTTTGTGAAAGACAGTTTCTAAACCCATCATTATAAAAGTGCTTAAAATATAAGCACTTAAATTTATCTTGTTTATCACAATATGGAAGACTGCAAATTCTTGGTCATCGATTTCAGTGTTTTCCAACACTTACAGTTGCTATAGTGTAAGATTTCCTCTGTCCTTAATATAAATAGGAAAAATAACCAATCTTCTACAGTTGAAATAGAGTACTGGACATAATACATGACACATAGGTAAGTGCTCAAAAATATCATGCTTGTTATTATGATTATTACTATTATTAAATACTCAACACATATGTATGTAGTGTCTGTTATACACAAGATACTACTAGGCTTAGGACTCAAAGATGAATAAGAAAGTGTTCTGACTTTAAGGAACACAGAGACTAGTGTGGAGGATAAAATATGCACAGAACTCTACCAGGCAAGATGTTACAAGTTTCCATAATAGGAATAAGTGCTATGCATACAATATATGTTTATGTTTTTATATATTAAGTCCCCACTTAATCTCTTCTTCAGGCAATACAAAAACAGAAAATAAAAGAATGCATTTTCAAACAGCTTTTTCTTAAAAGATTAGTCTCTCTACACACACTTAACCTTTCAGATATAAATTGGATATCACATTAACCAGCAACTGAATAGAGTGAAGAACAATTGACTTTATTGTTATTAATATCTTAGATAGAAAGACTTAAAGATCATAACAAGTAATCTAGTCAGAATGTTATTTTTTAGCATTTAATGTTATAGCTCTTCATGCATGACAAAAGACCTCTGCATTTTTTCCCTATACATGAGGAAAATCAGATTATTTGATTTGTTTGACAGAAGGCTTTGTGATTTAGAAACCACTGTTGAACTAAATGACCAGACTGTTGCTAAGCAACTGTGTAAAACAGTTCTTAAGTATAAAAGACACAGCTAAAATACAGCATTGTAAGGTCTAAGTAGTCTGTCTGACATTTTTGTACAATCAATAAAATATTTTCAAAATAAATATTTTCAATATTCTCTTTCATAAATCAATTATATATGTGTGTGACTGTGTGTATTTGAGAAAGTAAATAGATTGAATGTGAAATTGAAAGCAAAATCTCAACCCAATTGTGTGAATTTACAATAATAATTTTTCAGGCCTGTTTGGCCCTGTTAGCCTGCCATGACATGAAATTTTTCTAAATATTTTTAGAAACTCTTGAAGCTTCTACACAGAGTATTATTCAGATGTTCTGGATCAATGACTGATCTGCAAATAGATTATACATTTAACAGATCTTATTTCTGGAAAAATACCAAAACAAGAAAGTATTACCTGACTTGACAGCATATATTCCAATTTAGAAATTATTATATAATTAATGTAATTTTATTGTGAGAAAGTTAGTAAAAATTCAGAAATTTATTACTTAGCAAATGTAGATTTTTATTACTAACACTACAAAGGCCAGAAATATACTTGTTACTTCTTAAACAGAAAGACAAGATACACTTTTCCTATAAAGCTGTGACAAGTGGTAAGCCTGATCCTTTGAAACCAGAGAAAGAAGCCCTTGAATTACTTTCCTACGAAAATACTGCTTTACTTTTATAGAAGTAGCTCTATCATGAGGTAAACTTGGCAACTGATGAAGCCAACACTGTGAGGAGCTAAAATACCACTTACCTCAATATGCCTGCCCCCTGTAGTCCTCACTAGATATTGTCAAACATTTAGTTATTACAAGTGAACCATTTCTGTTTCATTCACATAAGAACATCCCTTTCACAAAAGTCATATGGACGGAGTGAAAACAAGGACTTACCCTGAAAGGCAAAGGTCTTTGAGTAATTTCCCTGCTAAGCTACTTTCTGTAAGACTAAGTAAGTCCTAGGGGATATTCACTTCAGTTCATTTCAGTCGCTCACTGATTCCAACTCTTTGTGACCTCATGGACTACAGCAAGCCAGGCCTCCCTGCCCATCACCAACTACTGGAGTTTACTCAAACTCAGGTCCATGGAGTCGGTGATGCCCTCCAATCATCTGATCTTCTGTCGTCCCCTTCTCCTCCTACCCTCGATCTTTCCCAGCATCAGATCTTTTCCAATGAGTCACTTCTTTGCATCAGGTGGCCAAAGTACTGGAGTTTCATCTTCGACATCAGTCCTTCCAATGAACATTCAAGACTGATTTCCTTTAGGATGCACTGGTTGGATCTCCTTGCGGTCCAAGGGACTCTCAAGAGTCTTCTCCAATACCACACTTCAAAGGGATCAATTCTTCGGTGCTCAACTTTCTTTAAAGTCAAACATCAATGCATAACTATTGGAAAAACCATAGCTTTGACTAGATGGACCTTTGTTGGCAAATTAATGTCTCTGCTTTTTAATATCCTGTCTAAGTTGGTCATAACTTTTCTTCCAATGAGCAAATATCTTTTAATTTCATGGCTACAGTCACCATCTGCAGTGATTTTGGAGCCCCCAAAATAAAATCTGTCACTGTTTCCACTGTTTCCCCATCTATTTGCCATGAAGTGATAGAACCTGATGCCATGATCTTAGTTTTCTGAATGTTGAGTTTTAAGCCAACATTTTCACTCTCCTCTTCACTTTCATCAGAGGCTCTTTATTTTTTCTTCACTTTCTGCCATAAGGGTGGTGTCATCTGCATATCTGAGGTTAGTGATAATTCTCCCAGCAATCTTGATTCCAGCTTGTGCTTCATCAAGCCCAGTGTTTCTCATGATGTACTCTGCATACAATTAAAAAAGTAGGGTGACAATATACAGCCTTGTCATACTCCTTTCCTGATTTGAAATCAGTTTGTTGTTCCACATCCACTTCTAACTGTTGCTTCTTGACCTGCATTCAGATTTCTCAAGAGGCAGGTCAGGTGGTCTGGTATTTCCATCTCTTTCAGAATTTTCCACAGTTTACTGTGACCCACAGAGTCAAAGGCTTTGGCATAGTCAATAAAGCAGAAATAGATGTTTTTCTGGAACTCTCTTGCTTTTTTGATGATGGCTTGGAGAATTTTGAGCATTACTTTGCTAGCATATGCTACTGCTGCTGCTAAGTCACTTCAGTCATGTCTGACTCTTAGCAACCCCATTAACTCAGCCTACCAGGTTCCTCCATCCATGGGACTTTCCAGGCAAAAGTACTGGAGTGGGGTTCCATTGCCTTCTCCGTGCTAGCATGTGAGATGAGTGTAATTGTGTATAGTCTGAGCATTCCTTGGCATTGCCTTTCTTAGAGATTGAAATGAAAACTGATCTTTTCCAGTCCTGTGGCCACTGCTGAGTTTTCCAAATTTGCAGACATATTGAGTGCAGCACTTTCAGAGCATCATCTTTGGATTGAAATAGCTCACCTGGAATTCCATCACCTCCACTAGCTTTTTTCATAGTCATGCTTCCTAAGGCCCACTTGACTTCATATTCCAGGATGTCTGGCTCTAAGTGAGTGATCACACCATCGTGATTATCTGGGTCATGAAGATCTTTTTTGTACAGTTCTGTGTATTCTTGCTACCTCTTCTTAATATCTTCTGCTTCTGTTAGGTCCCTACCATTTCTTTCCTTTATTGAGCCCATCTTTGCATGAAATGTTCCCTTGGTATCTCTACCTTTCTTGAAGAGATCTCTAGTCTTTCCCATTCTATTGTTTTCCTCTATTTCTTTGCACTGATCACTGAGGAAGTCTTTCTTATGTCTCCCTGCTATTCTTTGTAGCTCTGCATTCAAATGGATATATCTTTCCTTTTCTGCTTTGCCTTTTGCTTCTCTTTTCATAGCTGTTTGTAAGGCCTCATCAGACTGCCATTTTGCCTTTTTGCATTTCTTTTTCTTGAGGATGGTCTTGATCATTGCCTCTGTACATTGTCATGAACCTCTGTTCATAGTTCTTCAGGCACTCTGTCTATCAGATCTAATCCCTTGAATATATTTCTCAGTTCTTATGTATAGTCATAAAGGATTTGATTTAGGTCATACCTGAATGGTCTAAGGGTTTTCCCTACTTTCTTCAATTTAAGTCTGAATTTGGCAATAAGGAGTTCATGATCTGAGCCCAAGTCAGCTTCCAGTCTTATTTTTGCTTTCTATAGAGCTTCTCCATCTTTGGGTGCAAAGAATATATCAGTCTGATTTTGGTGTTGACCATCTGATGATGTCCATGTATGGAGTCTTCTCTTGTGTTGTTGGAAGAGGGTGTTTGCTATAACCAGTGCATTTTCTTGGCAAAACTCTATTAGCCTTTGCCCTGCTTCATTCTGTACTCCAAGGCCAAATTTGCCTTTTACTCCAGGAATTTCTTGACTTCCTACTTTTGATTTCCAGTCCCCTATAATGAAAAGGACATCTTTTTTAGGTGCTAGTTCTAGAAGGTCTTGTAGGTCTTCATTGAACCATCACAGGAGATTATTTATTATCTTGTAAATATCTTTCCACATTAGAACATATTATAGAAATAGTCTATAGCATGTAACTTATGAGGATAATAAAACAAAACACTAACTTTTTTGTCAAGGTCTCATTTCTGTAGACCTTGAATTCAGTTTGAACTGGATTTGTTTTATGTACACTGTTTCCTTTATTTGTTCTTATGTTTGAGGCTTCCCTCATAGCTCAGTTGGTAAAGAATCCGCCTACAATGCAGGAGACCCTGGTCGATTCCTGGATTGGGAAGATCCACTGGAGAAGGGATAGGATACCCACTCCAGTATTCTTCAGCTTCCTTTGTTGCTCAGCTGGTAAAGAATCTCCCTCAAAGTGGGAGACCTGGGTTCAACCACTGGGTTGGGAAAACCTCCTGGAGAAGGGATACTCACTCCAGTATTCTGGTCTGGAGAATGCCATGGACTATATAGTCCTTGGGGGCCCCAAAGAGTCAGACACACCTGAGTGACTTTCATTTTCACTTTTCTTTGTATTTCCAACTTGTTATACACAGTATGATAATTCTCATTTTTGCTTACCATATTATTAAGATTTATCTTCGCAGTGTGTTTCAATTGAATAAAATGACAGATACTCTGGACAGTTTCTCCTCTCATTATGCTATTATTCTTGATGATGCAGATGGTAATGGAATTAGAGCAGACACACAGGCCTAAAAACACATCAAGAAGTGTAACACATATTTAACCTTGACACCTAGATGAAACTTTGGAAAGGATCCTTTAGTCTATAACCTTCTTCAGGGTGGAGGTGGAACTATCATCTAGCTTTTTCATTGTTTTATCCCCACCATAAACTAAACACATAGTAGGTGCAAAATAAAATTTAAGAACTTATCTACTGGCTCAGAGATGTCATGTCCAAATATGTAGAAAATTGTTTTCTTATGTCTTCAAGATTTTAAAAAATATCAGATTTATGTTTTTCACACTTGATCTTTAATAAATGAATCACAGGAAAAGATATTCAAACCATTCTACTTTCTGATTTGGGCAATCACAGCAAAATGTCTTTTTGAAGGCAAAAAATTCTTGAAGAAATACCATAGTATTTGTGTTTTTCACAATTTATTAGAAGCTCTAATGACTCAGGTAGTATTTTAATTACATGTTATAGTATATTATGACAGCAAATTTGGAAAACTCAGCAGTGGCCACAGAACTGGAAAAGGTCAGTTTCCATTCCAATCCCAAAGAAAGGCAATGCCAAAGAAGGCTCAAACTACCACACAATTGCGCTCATCTCACATGCTAGTGAAGTAATGCTCAAATTCTCCAAGCCAGGCTTCAGCAACACGTCAACTGGGAACTTCCAGATGTTTAAGCTGGTTTTAGAAAAGGCAGATGTTCGATGCATGAGACAGTGTGCTCAGGGCTGGTGCACTGGGATGACCTAGAGGGATAAGATGAGGAGGGAGGTGGGAGGGAGGTTCAGGATGTGGAACACATGTACACCCATGGTGGATCCATGTCAATGTATGTCAAAACCACAACAATATTATACAGTAATTAGCCTCCATTTAAAATAATTTTATATTAAAAAAAAAAAGAAAAAGCAGACGAACCAGAGATCAAATTGCCAACATCTGTTGGATCATGGAAAAAGCAAGAGAGTTCCAGAAAAACATCTATTTCTGCTTTATTCACTATGCCAAAGCCTTTGACTGTGTGGATCATAGTAAACTGTGGGAAATTCTGAAAGATATAGGAATACCAGACCACCTACCTGCCTCTTGAGAAACCTATATGCAGGTCAGGAAGCAACAGTTAGAGCTGGACATGGAACAATAGACAGGTTCCAAATAGGAAAAGGAGTACGTCAAGGCTGTATATTGTCACCATGCTTATTTAACTTATATGCAGAGTACATCATAAGAGATGCTGGGCTGGATGAAGCACAAGCTGGAATCAAGATTGCCGGGAGAAATATCAATCACCTCAGATATGCAGATGACACCACCCTTATGGCAGAAAGTGAAGAGGAACTAAAAAGCCTCTTGATGAAGATAAAAGAGGAGAGTGAAAAAGTTGGCTTAAAGCTCAACATTCAGAAAACGAAGATCATGGCATCTGGTCCCATCACTTCATGGGAAATAGATGGGGAAACAATGGAAACAGTGTCAGACTTTATTTTTTTGGGCTCCAAAATCACTGCAGATGGTGATTGCAGCCAGGAAATTAAAAGACACTTACTCCTTGGAAGGACTGTTATGACCAACCTAGATAGTATATTCAAAAGCAGAGACATTACTTTGCCAACAAAGATCCATCTAGTCAATTCTATGGTTTTTCCTGTGGTCATGTATGGATGTGAGAGTTGGACTGTGAAGAAAGCTGAGTGCTGAAGAATCGATGCTTTTGAACTGCGATGTTGGAGAAGACTCTTGAGAGTCCCTTGGACTGCAAGGAGATCTAACGAGTCCATCCTAAAGGAGACCAGTCCTGGGTGTTCACTGGAAGGACTGATGCTGACGCTGAAACTCCAATACTTTGGCCACCTTATACAAAGAGTTGACTCATTGGAAAAGACCCTGATGCTGGGAGGGTTTGGGGGCAGGAGGAGAAGGGGATGACAGAGGATGAGATGGCTGGATGGCATCACTGCCTCAATAGACATGAGTTTGGATGAACTCTGGGAGTTAATGATAGACAGGGAGGCCTGGCATGCTGAGATTCATGGGGTTGCAAAGAGTTGGACACAACTAAGTGACTGAACTGAACTGATAGTATATTAAATATTGTTACTTTATCTTTTTGCTTTAATTTTTTCCTTTTTATTTCTTCTCTTGCAATTTTAATCTAAATATCCAACACTATTAATGAGAATGTGAATGGAAAATAATTTTTATTGGAAATTTATAGTTTCAGTTCAGTTCAGTCGCTCAGTCATGTGCAGCTGTTTGCAACCCCATGGACTGAAGCAAGCCAGGCCTCTCTGCCCATCACCAACTACTGGAGTTTACTCAAACTCATGTCCATTGAGTCAGTGATGCCATCCAACAATCTCATCCTCTGTCGTACCCTTTTCCTCCTGCCTTCAATCTTTCCTAGCATCAGAGTCTTTTTCAATGAGTCAGTTCTTTGCATCAGGTGGCCAAGTATTGGAGTTTCAGCTTCAGCATCAGTCCTTCCAATAAATATTCAGGACTGATTTCCTTTATGATAGACTGATTAGATCTCCTTGCTGTTCAAGGGACTCTCAAGAGTCTTCTCCAACACCACAGTTCAAAAGCATCAATTCTTTGGTGCTCAGCTTTCTTTACAGTCCAACTCTCACATCTATACATGACTACTGGAAAAACCATAGTTTTGACTAGACAGACCTTTCTTGGCAAAGTAATGTCTCAGCTTTTTAATATGCTATCTAGCTTGGAAATAATTTTTTTTTCAATGAGCAAGTGTCTTTTAATTTCTTGGTTACAGTCACCATCAGCAGTGATTTTATAGCCCCCAAAAGTAAAGTCTGTCACTATTTCCACTGTTGCCCCATCTACTTGCCATGAAGAGATGGAAGCAGATGTCATGATCTTAGTTTTCTGAAGTTTGAGTTTTAAGGCAACATTTTTACTCTCCTCTTTCACTTTCATCAAGAGGCTCTTTAGTTCTTCCCTTTCTGCCATAAGGGTGGTGTCATCTGCAAATCTGAGGTTATTGATATTTCTCCCGGCGATCTTGATTCCAGCTTGTGCTTCATTCAGCCCAGCATCTCTTATGATGTACTCTGTATATAAGTTAAATAAGCAGGGTGACAATATACATCCTTGACGTCTCCTTTTCTGATTTGGAAACAGTCTGTTGTTCCATGTCCAATTCTAACTGTTGCTTCCTGACCTGCATATAGGTTTCTCAAGAGGCAGGTCAGGTGGTCTGGTATGCCCATCTCTTTCAGAATTTTCCACAGTGTGTTGTGATCCACACAGTCAAAGGCTTTTGGATAGTCAATAAAGCAGAAACAGACGTTTTTCTGGAACTCTCTTGTTTTTTTCGATGACCCAGAAGATATTGGCAGTGTGATCTCTGGTTCCTCTGCCTTTTCTTAATCCAGCTTGAACATCTGGAAGTTCATGGCTTATGTACTGTTGAAGCCTGGCATGGAGAATTTTGAGCATTACTTTACTAGCATGTGAGATGAATGAAATTATGTGGTAGTTTGAGCCTTCTTTGGTATTGCCTTTCTTAGGGATTTGAATAAAAACTTACCTTTTCCAGTCCTGTGGCCACTGCTGAGTTTTCCAAATTTACTAGCATATTGAGTGCAGAACTTTCAGAGTATCATCTTTTGGGATTGAAATAGCTCAACTGGAATTCCATCAGCTCCACTAGCTTTGTTTGTAGTGATGTTTCCTAAGGCCCACTTGACTTTGCATTCCAGGATGTCTGGCTCTGGGTGAATGATCACACTGTCATGATTATCTGGGTCGTGAAGATCTTTTTTGTGTAGTTATTCTTTGTTTTCTTGCCACCTCCTTTATAGTTTACTCACATTTAAAACAATGTCAGCTGTTCCAGAGTTGCCTGCCTAATGAATAATAAGATAATAAATGCAGAGTGGAAGACTTGATACTGCCCCATTCTCTCAGAGCTGCTGTAGAGAACATAGTGGACTCACACTTCCAGATGCTACCTCTCTGAATTTCCATCCTATGGGCAGCAGTGTTAGTCTGCTCAGGTTGCCATAACACAACACCACAGACTGGGTGGCTTAAAAAACACAAATTTATTTTCTCACAGTTCTGGAGGCTAGAGTCCAAGATGAAGCTACCAGCTTGGTTCATTGCTGGTGAGATCTCCTCCTGGGCTTGCAATTGACACCTTCTTACAGTGTCCTCCTATGGCCTTTTTCTGAGTTCTGTTTTTCCATCTGCTTAAATGGATTGCAGTCCTATTGGATTAGGACCCCACACCCTGAATGACCTCATGAGTGCCTGCTTAGTTGCTCACTCAGTGTGTCTGGCTCTTTGCAACCCTATGGAGCATAGCCCACCAAACTCCTCTGTCCGTGTAATTTTCATGGCAAGAATACTGGAGTGGGTTGCCACTTGGTGACCTTGACAATGAACCATGCAGAGCATAATCGATGAACAGGTGCAGTTGCTATGTCTCTAATCTGCCATTGCACTGAAACTTTTAGAACTGCCTCACAGTCAAAACCCTTCCTACTCCATCCT
The DNA here is from genome assembly GCA_006408695.1 of Aepyceros melampus. NCBI lineage: Eukaryota > Metazoa > Chordata > Mammalia > Artiodactyla > Bovidae > Aepyceros > Aepyceros melampus. The sequence goes on from SJXQ01012166.1 coordinate 117,516, forward strand.
CTTCCCTTCCTACGCTCCTTCCCTGGGATCAGGCTTGCATCATGATCTAAAGATTCCCCATCTTCTTCCCTTTGTCCTGGCACAGGCATTTCTTCCCGTATATCTCTTGCCTGTCTAGCCACATCTTGACATCTACTTCTAGGAAGACCTGAAACAACACATAAGGATATGTGGACACAAAGCTTCTAATTATAAAGGGAAGACATGGTAACAGACTGGAAACAACGAAAGAATTGTTAGCGATTTTAAGATTATAGGAAATTTTTATAATTTTTATAATATATCTTTACTCTTTAAAAATTGTTCAGATTGGAAGAATATTTTTGTAATCAGAGAAAGCAGAGAAAATTTAATTATAACAACATGAATAGGACCTAGAGATTGTCATACTGAGTGAAGTAAGTCAGAGAAAGATAAATATATGATATTGCTTATGTATGAAACCAAAAATTAGGGTACAAATTAATTTATCTACAAAACAAAAATAGACTTATGGATATAGAAAATAAACTTCAATTACCAGGGGTTGAGGAGGGAAAGGGAGGGATTGGGAGATTGGGATTAACATATAAACATTATTGTATATAAAACAGATAACTAATAAGAATCTGCTGTGTTGCACAGGAAACTCCATTCAATACTCTTCATGGCCTTTATGGGAAAGGAATCTAAAAAGAGTGGATATATTTATGTGTGTAACAGATTCACTTTGTTGTACACCTGAAACTAACACAACATTGTAAATCAACTATACTCCAGTGAAAATGTTTTTATAAAAAGTCGTCAAAAGAGTCCAGAAAATGATGCTCCAGCAGCCGGAGCCCTTCAAGTGCCTCCAGAATGGAGCACAGAGGAGTCTGCCTCCGTCTGATTGAAAGGCAGCTCCTTCACTCAGCCCACAGGTATATGCCCAGAAGGTAGAGTGAGCTCTTACCACTCTGTGTGATCTGAGTTGTGAGTGGACAGTCACAGGCCATGCCCTGTGCCCCCACACACTGCCAGGAGGGTATGGGAAGCCTCCACCTCAGCACATTCTGAGGCAGTTCATTCCTGCCTTGATGGCATTATTGATCCCCAGGTGACTGGCTGGTACTCCCTCCCCCACTTCCTATCCAAATCTGAGTAAATGTCTTTCAAGAAAGAAGGGAAGGAAGGAAGAAAAAGAAAACAAAATACAGATGTTTAAATAAGGAAGGAATGAGCAACAATACAGGCAGGAGAATTCTGGGTAGAAGTGAAGGAAGATCCTGGGGAAGAATGAAGACTTCACAATCTGCCTAGAGTGTGATCCCAGCAAATAGCAAGTAATGGTGGTTCACAGACTCCTCTGTGGAGAGGGAAGAAAATGCTCGTCTTTTTCCCTTCTGAAACTCAAAGTCCACTGAACAGATTACCTTGATTGAAAGTCTAATTCCACACTATTTCTTCACTCTTTGCCTCCATCACTTCCTTTGTAAAATAGAACTAAGAAGTTTGTTCTAGGATTAAATGAGATAATGCATCAATGTACTTAGAAAAGAAGGTCCTGGCACATCATATGAACTTAATTAATATTACTTTGTCATCGTGACTTTCCACAACTCTCTTTCATATACTTTGAACAAAATATGAGGTTACATCATGGAGTAGTCTTACCATCAAATATGTGGTTAAACAAGAATAAAGATCTGTCACATGGAATTTAGAAGGCAATTTTATTCCAGTGCTTTTCTGATTTATAGAATCACATTGTGTGACTCTAAGTTTCAGGGTTTTGAGACTAACTTTAAAATAATACAGACAAGCAAAATATATATTATTTTCAATTATGAGGCTCAAGTAGAAAGTATACTTGAGCTGCTTTCAAGTGAAACCATTGAGATTTGCCAAATTGAGAAGTAAATCTTACAGATTGCCCTATCTGCCATGTATTCAAGCCTTCTAAAACTGAGGGAGATATTTCACAGATCCAAATATTTGCAGGAAAAAAAAAAAAAAAACTATCACTGAGTGAAAAAAGTTTCAGCATGTCTAGTCCTCCTCAGTCCAGCTGCTATGAATAGGGGGAGAAGACATTCCTAGGATATCTATTCACCAACTCAGAAAGTACAGCTGAGGTTAATATCCAGCACAATATACATACAATGATTTGTATAAGCCATTGTACTTTTTTATTTTATTCAGTAAAATAACAGTAAAAAGTGTCAATTGAGAGCCAACTAGATTTTGTCATAGAAATGAGAAAAACAATCAATGTTACAAAATAGTTTACCCTCAAGGAGCTTACAGTCAACCAAAGGAAAACAAACAGGAAGTAAGTAAACTAATAAAAAGAAAACAAACTCGTGTAATTTGTGTAAAGCAACCAAAGGAATAATATGATGAGGTGATTGGGTGGAAACAACAAGAAGTAGTCTATTATAGACTATTATTTATTAAAGTCTTCTCTTCAGGTTTATTTATAAAGAAGAAGAACCAGCCATTTCAAGATTCTCAGGGACACTTCCATGAAAAGGGAGGAGTGAGTTCAAAAGCTTGAGAGGAAACTCACTTTGGTCATTAGAGGAATAAAAGAAGTTTGTATTATTGGGCCCAGGAAATTAAGGGGAGAATGGTGGGTGGAGGAGGTCAGAGGAGTTAGGAAGACCTTAAATTAGGGGAGAATTAGATACCATGATATAGATGTTAGGTTCATTCCAGATTCAGTGGGAGCTTTTGAAGGGTCCTAGGCAGTGGAGATATGATGTCCACCATTTTGAAATAGAAAATTTTCATGTGGCCATTTAACCTATTAGAAATCTAACTAGATGTAAGTTACGTGAATGGAATTTTAAGTTATAGCACATAAAATAGCAGGAATAATTTTATCCACATTGCAATAAAACAGCACAGAATTTGCAGGGAAAAAATACTGGAGAAATCAATAATCATTATTTTACAAGCAAAACATAAATAAATAAAGATACTATCAACTAAGGTCTGTGTTTTCTTATGAGAAGTTATTGATCTAAGAAAGAGTTGAAGCCTTAGAAATTTAGTGTAACCCTGGCCTGCTTGTGATAGTCTTCTCTTTACCCCTATCTAGATAGAAGAGCAGCAAATTATTCTCTACAAATGTCTAGGGTTAGAAGTACCCTACTCCAATACTCTTGCCTGGAAAATCCCATGGACAGAGGAGCCTGGTAGGCTGTAGTCCATGGGGTCACGAAGAGTCGGACACGACAGAGCGACTTCAATTTCACTTTTCGCTTTTCACTTTCATGCATTGGAGAAGGAAGTGGCAACCCACTCCAATGTTCTTGCCTGGAGAATCCCAGGAACAGGGGAGCCTGGTGGGCTGCTGTCCATGGGGTCGCACAGAGTCGGACACGACTGAAGCGACTTAGCAGCAGCAGCAGCAGCAGCAGCAGGGTTAGAAGTTCAGATTAGTTCTTCAGGAAGTTACATCTCACACAACTGACACCGGTGAGAACCAGGGATTGAAGAAGGTCAGCCTCTGCAGCCACACTTCAAGAGTTTTCCGCTGGTAAACATAACCAAAGTTCACTCAGTGCATGTATTCTGCAATATGCTTTCAATAAATGTCGCCATGTACTCAGAAAACAACTCTAAAATTAATCCTACCTGTGGTAATATGTCTTGCAATCGGACAGGCTAAAGGCTCTCATAAAATCTCACATGATATTTAAGCCTCAAATGTGGCCATTCAGCGTAATTAGGAACTTGTTAGTAGAGGCGTTTTGACTTTATGTTCAATGTATTTGTATGTTGCTTTGGTTCAGAAAAGACTTAAGATATGCAGTGATTTTAGACATGATGCCATATAACAAAGTAAGATTAAATTCTACAATTAAAAGAGAAAAGAAACAAGGCAAAGAGAAACAGGCATGGGGAAGAAATATGGAGCCAGCCTGAGCTTAACAGAACATAAATGCCATTAACCTTTCTGAAGGGTTCGCAGATTGGCTCCAAGCTTTCCAGAAGAATAGCATTTATTCAGTTATGTTCTCAGTATGTTAAGATAAAAATAACTAATTTCTCAAAAAAAGCAATAATAACTCTTCATGATTCTAAGATCAGAGTGAAGTTTATCCCACGGACCCTCTCAGGTGGACTGAAGACCCTCTTTAATGCACTGAAAAACATCTTCAATAACATTCTTATGGGACATGTAAGCTATGTGGAATTGTTTTTATAAGGAAACGGATGAATGAGACTTCTATATCTACACAGGCTAAGATAATAATTCCTCTTTCTCAGCTTAAATTGCTGTTAGCATTTTAAAACATTTAGCATTTTAGCAAGTAAATAGTTTAGATTGAGGTTGCTAGGGGTTGAAAATAATGTTTGTGAATAGACCTCAATCTCTCAAATGCTTTTCCTTTGGATGAACACTTAACCAAAGAAAGGTGGAAGAATGCAATCATGTATTTATTGAGTGGGACTAATTCTAAAGGAGGAATGGTTCAGATATGGAGGAGTGTGCAGAAAAGAACATTTACCTCTTTAAATTTCTATAATTGGTGGATGAGGAAGTCAAGGCTTTGAAACAGAGACCACAAAAAAGTGCCCCAAGGGTGCTTGGGGCCAATTTACATTTCCTTCTAAAAAAAAAAAAAGGGCGGGAGGGAGGGGGTTTAAGTCAGAAAAAAGGAAACACCAAAGAACGCAAATTTTCACATTTATTTTCTGGGTCAAGGACTCCTTTACGATTCAGATAAAAACTATGTATTTTCTCACGGGGACACATTTTATGTAGCAGACATGATCTCTCAACCCGTTCTAGCTTTAGAAAGAAATTGATGATGAGGATCTAAAGCAAGGGGAAAAAAATTGTCATTTTTATCATCTCCGTTTGTACATCTGCATTAAGAAGAAAGCTGGCAAGCTACGGGTATGTACACATGGAAAGTATTTTGTCTAAAGCAAAGAGTATAATAGTGTAGAACTGACAGGAGAGTTTTAGAGTTGAAATGGTGGCCGATATACAATGGTGACAATAGGTCTGGGAAGGATATTGGCAAGGGCTAGAGAAAACTCAAAGCAGTGGATCAACAGAAACTTGTAGGGAAGGGCTGAAGGCATCCTTGGTAGTGACCGTGACAGCAGCACAGCACAAGCAGCAGAAGGTGCTTCACTTGGTTATCTTTGTGCAGCACTGCCAGGAATTCAAATACTAAGAGGCACAGGGAAGAAAGGGTAAGTGATGAAGCTGGGCTATCCCCCCTCACATCTGGGAATGCAGAATGAGCTAGCGCATTCTCCCTGTAGTCTAAATAGAGAAGAAGGTGAGAGGAATGGCTCCTCTACTAGGATTTGTTAAATGGGGGAGTACAAACTTTAAAGTCTTTAAGCCAACATCAACTTATTGATGTCATCTATTCTGATAGCCTAATAGGATTTTTTAAAATTAGTTTTCAGTGTGTAGAACTAATATCTATATAAATATCTATCTATCTATATATATATATATACACCTACATTTCTGGCTTCTTAAAGTAATATCAGATGATTTGACAATCTGCTGCTAAGTTGCTTCAGTCATGTCCGACTCTGTGCGACCCCATAGATGGCAGCCCACCAGGCTCCCCCCATCCCTGGGATTCTCCAGGCAAGACTGGAGTGGATTGCCATTTCCTTCTTCAATGCATTAAAGTGAAAGGGAAGTCGCTCAGTCGTGTCCAACTCTTTGTGACCTCATGGATCACAGCCTACCAGGCTCCTCCATCTGTGGGATTTTCCAGGCAAGAGTACTGGAGTGGGTTGCCATGGTGGCTCCAGTTTTTACATGCAACAATCATTCCCTCACAACACTGAACTTTGTTTTTCCAACACTGAGACTAAGTTATCTTCAAGCTTGAGAAGTGTTTCCAGTAACCAGGCTGCCTATTTGTTAATTTGTATTACCTGCCTCACCTCTATAGCTTTGAGTTCATAATCCACTCCTCTCCACTCCCTGAACTAATACGTTGTATTTTATTCATCTAATGTGGCAGTCAGGCATGAGGTTGCACCTACAGACCTCCAATTCTAGGGAGCTTAACTGGCCAAAGGTATCAAATGCTGCACTTTGAACTTACCACTATAACTTCACCAACGTCGTACTCCTTATTGGCTGTTCCCAGTCAATGATTGAGTGCATCCTGAAATGGCTCCAGGACTCTCTAGTGACTTTGCCGAAGTCTGCCTAAAATTCCCTAGGCAGACTAATATACTTTCCTTCAATCTTCCTTTCCTCTTGGTCATACTTGCTTCTACCAGCTTTTTCCACCTCCCTTTCATTTTCTGTCTTAAGGGCATTTTCTCTACTAAGGCCCTTGCCTATTTTTAATGCTCCTCACAACCTGCTTCTTGATGAACCTGGACTATTATAAGTGATATCAGAAGTAGAGTGATTTGAGAAAGAGGGAAATAAGATGGGGATTTGAGATTGGCTCACCCACTGCCCAAAAGGTGAAGAGAGTGTCACTGTGGTTGATAAATGAGACACGGATGGTCACTGGTACAAAGAGGCAGTGTGCTTGCTAACAATCTCACCTGTAGTGACTTGAAGATTGAAAAAAGTGAGAAAATAGTCCCAGTGGGGATTTTAACCTGGCAGATGAAATAACGTAGGCCGTTGAAAAATTTGGGAGTGGGAGGATACCTACAAAGGCAGTGAACTTAACTGAGTACTAAATTATACTGATACTTTATGGAAAGATAATGAGAGACTGAAGGCTAGCTTTTAAATTAATTTCTATTGGAATATAGCTAATTTACAATGTTGTGTTAGGGTCTGCTGTACAAAAAAGTTATGCAGTGAACTTAACTGAGTACTAAATTATACTGATACTTTATGGAAAGATAATGAGAGACTGAAGGCTAGCTTTTAAATTAATTTCTATTGGAATATAGCTAATTTACAATGTTGTGTTAGTGTCTGCTGTACAAAAAAGTTACATATATATATATACATAAAACTGACTCACTTTCACTTTTCCCTTTCATGCAGTGGAGAAGGAAATGGCAACCCACTCCTGTGTTCTTCCTGGAGAATCCCAGGGACGGGGGAGCCTGGTGGGCTGCCGTCTATGGGGTCACACAGAGTCGGACACGACTGAAGTGACTTAGCAGCAGCAGCAGCATAATCTACTCTTTTTTAGATTATATTCCTACATAGGTTATTACAGAGTTTTGAGTAGAATTCCCTGTACTATACAGTAGATTCTTATCAGAGAGACCAAGGGCTATTCAAAAGCAGTTAATGGCTAAGTGGGACAGAGAGCCTCTGTGATAGAGGTTATTATCTGAACAAGATGAACAGACACAGCACCTGGATGAATTGAAGGCACAAAACCCCAGAAATACTTAAATGCTGAGTCAAGGCAAGTCTGTTTTACAAAGCTTAGGGCCTGGTAGAGAAAACCTGAGATGTTAAACTATGACTTGGATACCTCTAGATGGAGACTCCTTGCCCACTCAGACTCTCTGGTCTAGCTAAGAGGTAAATCACCGTTCACTGGTAAGAGCTAACATGCCACTCTGCTGGAATATGCTGCCAGAGCCTCTCCCTCTCATGAAGCACCAAGTATTCTTCCACCTGGACACCAAGCTGATAATGAATGTTAAATCCCAACAAAATCCAGCTGAGGATATGCTCAGGCTGATAAGGGGGGATAGAAACAATATATAATAAGGAATTGCAAGATTTAGCAGATATTTACCAGAAGGAGCCAGGGGATGCTCCTGGGATTGCATTTGAAGAGGGCGTCTTCAAGAGTGCCAGAATGTAAGACAGGATAAGGATAAATTCATTGACTGAGGAGGCAAGGCATTTTCTCAGGGTGTGGCTTTAATACTATACTAAGAATACCATCAGATGCAGCAAAGTCCTTCCTTTAGTGGCTCTTAGATGCTAGGAAAGAATGATAATTGAGTCTAAGTGAAGTAAAAATGCCTGTTACCCTGGAAGATGACTGAGGAAGGAATTAAGAAGCTAAAAGAAGTGGGCATACTGAAATGGCTATATTATGTAAGGGCAAAAAATCCATCAGAAGATTACAATCCACAGAAGATCCAAAGAACTCACCATTCAGCAAGTCTTTCAGGAATGTTTAGTGAGAGGGGTATCATCACTAAGAAATCCCTTGATGGATATCCTCCCTAGTCCAGGAAGGATGGTAAGAGAGGAAATTTGAGAGCCGGTGTTGTTAATGTTCATGGAATGATGGGATCCTGAAAATAATAGATGCTAGAGGTAGTACTTAATGGGGCTTCCCAGGTGGGTCAGTGGTAAAGAATCCAACTGCAATGCAGGAGACATGCATTCAGTCACTGGGTAAGAAAGAATCCCACTCCAGTATTCTTGTCTGGGAAATCCTATGGACAGAGGAACCTGGGGGGCTATAGTCTATGGGGTTGCAAAAAGTCAGGCATGACTTGAGCACACATGCACACGTGCGTGCTTGCTAAGTTACTTCGGTCGTGTCTGAGTCTTTGTGACCCTATGGACTGTACTCTGCCGGGTTCCTCTGACCATGGAATTATCCAGGCAAGAATACTGCAGTGGGTTGCCGTGCCCTCCGCCAGGGGATCTTCCTGACCCAGGGATCAAACCTATGTCTCCTGCATTGGCAAGTGTGTTCTTTACCTCTAGAGCTATCTGGGAAGCACACAGTAGCACTTAATTGCCAGAAACCAAGAGACAGCAACTACTGTAACTGTCAGTAAGGTCAGGGAGAAAATTTGGCCACATCGTCTCCCTTCCATCATGGAAAGGCCAGTTCTTTTGCCGCATAGCATGAGAATTTTTTGTGGCTTGAGTTTGCTTTTCCTCCCTGCAGATCCTCAGGCAGACCTACTGTGAGGGGCTTATGAAATGTCCAATTTGTAGACATGGAATCCCACACAGCATAGCAACTGATCAGAGGACCCTCTTCACAGTGAAGGAGATATGAGATGATTCAGAGAATCATAGAATCTATTGATCAAGTCTGGCACCATGCCATCCAGAACCAGCTAGTCTCATACAAAGCTGCAATGGTCTTCTAAAGGTGTAACTGAAGAAAGTACACTGAAAAGATGATGTGTTTCCCCCCCAGGACATAGTGCATTCGTTAAATCAGAGACCATGCTGCAGCGTTATAGTCTCAAATAGGAAAGATACATGTGTCCTTGGCAGGAGTTCCCCTACATACCATCCTTTCCAAAGACTCACTGGAGGATTTTGTGTTTCCTGGCCCCATCACTCTGGGTTCATCAGTGCTGGAGGCTTCAGTGCCCAAAGGAGGCACACACTTTTCAGGAGATGCCACAAGGGCCCACTAAATTTTAAGATATGGCTGCTGTCAGAGCTTTAGATTTCCAATATCAAAGGAGCAACTGGCAAAAAGAGATGTTCACCGTCCTGCACGGGATACTGACTCCATTCAGTAGGAAGTAGAGATGCTTTCACACAATAAGGACAGTGAAGGATCTGTGTAGAAATCAAATGATACACCCGGGTGCCTTCTGGTGCTCTCTTGTCCCATTGCTTCTGTAAGCAGGCACATACAGCAATCCTAAACTGAAAAGGCTTGATGATCAAGAGCTCAAAACCTCCACTCCCTTGAAGAAAACCAAAATATAGTAATCCCTTCTATCACAGTGGAACTGATCTTTAGCCATATCCTGACCTCTATAACCCTCTGAATTTGTACTGATCATCACACTTAGCAAGCTTTTGCTGTATACCTGAAATGCATTTTCCTAGGAAATTGACATTGTTTTCTCACCCCGTTTGGGGTTTTTTCAAATATCACCTTATTAGTAGAAGCTCTGTGACTGCCCTATTTAAAACTTCATAGTTGTTCCTATTTATCTTTACTCCATTCTTGCTTTGTTTTTCCCATGGCACTTACCAACACCTAAAATACAACACAGTGCACTTTGATTTTCATATTCTTTATTGCCTTTCAGGCCAAATGTAAGCTTCAAAAAACTGGGATTTTTGTTCACTTTTTACATTTACATTTAAAGTCACTCAGTTTTGTCTGATACAGTCCATGGAGTTTTCCAGGGCAGAATACTGGAGTGGGTAGCTTTTCCCTTCTCCTAGGGATCTTCCCAACCCAGGATTGAACCCAGGTCTCCCACATTATGGGCAGATTCTTTACCAGCCGAACCATCCATTTAAATAGTGCCTGGTGCATATTAGAATGTCTTGTTGACTGATATGATGAATGGTTATCACTATAGGCAGCAATTGTTGTATATGTAAAACAATGTAGGCAGAAGCTAGATTGCAAGGGTGTTGCCATGTAAATGGGCATTGGGAAAATAGCATCATCATCATTGACTTCACTATTATTCCAGCAACCAACATTTATGAATGTTTATTATGTGCTATACACTTTGCAATCTGTTTTACATGCATTTTATTATTTAATCTTCCCAACCTTATGATATGGGTTCTAACAGTATTCTTATTTTTTCTACAGATTAGAAACATTAAATATCTTAATCAAGATAGAACTAATTGGCAGAGATATTATTCTAACTGACACTAAAGTTTTGATTCATCATTTTAGCTCTCTGGTGAACACAGAAATCACAGAGAACAGTTTTAGAACTTTGTAGTACACCAGAGAACTGGAGAAGGATGAAGAAATATTAAAGTGACTCAACAATATGAAATGTGTTTCTCATTTTTGAAGTGTAATTTAATAAAAATGTAGATAATGTTTTAAAGATATCAGAAAAAATATGAAAAGTTATAAAAAAGAAAGTTTTATGGCATATCTTAGACAAACACCATTGCCTTTATTTAAAAAAGTAAACAATGACTTTCTTCCTCCATCAGTCTTTATAATCAATTAAAAAAATTTTTTTTTACTTTATTTTACTTTACAATACTGTATTGGTTTTGCCATACGTTGACATGAATCCGTCTCGGGTGTACATGAGTTCCCAATCTTGAACTGCCCCCCCTCCACCTCCCACCCCATATCAACTCTCTGGATCATCCCCGTGCACCAGTCCCAAATATCCTGTATCCTGTATCGAACATAGACTGGTGATTCATTTCTTACATGATAGTATACATGTTTCAGTGCCATTCTTCCAAATCATCCCACCCTCTCCTTCAGAGTCTGAAATCTGTTCTATACATCTGTGTCTCTTTTGCTGTCTCACATATACGGTTATCATTACCATCTTTCTCAATTCCATATATATGTGTTAGTATACTATATTGATGTTTTTCTTTCTGGCTTACTTCACTCTGTATAATCGGCTCCAATTTCATCCATCTCATTTTAATGGAAGTTCAGTTAAAAGTTGTTCCCATAATACAGCAGAGTAATCACAGAGACAGGCAGTAGCAATATTTTAAGTCCAGCAAAGAAAAATAAAGATTTTTATAAATTCCTAGGTAATAATATATGTTCTAGAATACTACAGTGAATTTTCAAGTCACTACCTTGAGCCCACTATTAAACACACACACACACACAAACACACATTTGTGAACCAAATGAAAGTTTATTATGCTCTTTTGGGGGTGTCTTTTGAGGTGTATTTGAGACCCAGGTGCAGAATATCATAGAAAAGTCTGTTATCTCAAGAACATACAGCTAAATAACTCAGCTATTTTAAAAACTTTGAGATTTCAAGGACAGTTCTGTTGCTTAAATGAAAAGCAGGTGAAAATTCTATAGAAAAGAGCAAATCATAAAAGAATTGCAGATATGAAAGTCACTTGCGTCAAGGCTAAGAAACAATGGTAGATAACATGTACAAACTAACCTCGGCTAATACAGAAATAAAGGAAACGTTTCCTTTGAAAACTCTTGCTTCATTTTTGTTTCCATCTCTGCTTTCACATTTGTTGGAAGCAATCTTCACTATGTAAAAAATTATAGGAAACATTTGCCATGCTTTGATGTACACATATTCAAATTTTAATTTTACCACATGGCTAGCTTACTCATTCATTTGTTTCTACACACATAAACATTAATTGAAAGTCCCTTGAGTACTAGATATTTGTTAGGTTTGCTTAAACACAAATGAGAATTTTCTTTGTCCTGGAAGCCTGCATGATATGAAAGTCACTTGCGTCAAGGCTAAGAAACAATGGTAGATAACATGTACAAACTAACCTCGGCTAATACAGAAATAAAGGAAACGTTTCCTTTGAAAACTCTTGCTTCATTTTTGTTTCCATCTCTGCTTTCACATTTGTTGGAAGCAATCTTCACTATGTAAAAAATTATAGGAAACATTTGCCATGCTTTGATGTACACATATTCAAATTTTAATTTTACCACATGGCTAGCTTACTCATTCATTTGTTTCTACACACATAAACATTAATCGAAAGTCCCTTGAGTACTAGATATTTGTTAGGTTTGCTTAAACACAAATGAGAATTTTCTTTGTCCTGGAAGCCTGCATTGACACTAAAATTTGCAGTGCAGTTTGAGAAGCAACACTGACTAGGTAGACTCAGGGTCCTGGATGAAAAACAGTTGGTTTTAAAGGAACGGATTATATCCTATATAAATTTTAGGGAGTGAGGGATGTTAGAAGGTGGATGTTGGTCTTGAAAAATTTTGAGGGACTTGAAGGGTTCAGTGAGACATTCGTATGTCTGGAGCATGAGCTGCTGCAGTGAAGCTGAAAGTAGAAGATAGTACCGGAAAGTGAAGTGTTTGCATCAAGAAAGAAATACAACTGGGGCTTCCCAGGTAGCCCAGCTGGTAAAGAATCTGCCTGCAATGCAGGAGACGCTGGTTTGATTCCTGGGTCGGGAAGATCCCTGGAGAAGTGATAGGATACCCACTCCAGTATTCTTGGGCCTCCCTGGTGGCTCAGATGGTAAAGAATCTGCCCACAGTGTGGGAGATCTGGGTTCAATCACTGAGTTGGGAAGATCCCCTGGAGGAGGGCATGGCAACCCACCCAGTGTTCTAACCTGGAGAATCTCCATGGACAGAGGAGCCTGACAGGCTACAGTCCATGGGATCACAAGTCGGACACAACTGAGCAACTAAGCACAACAAAGAAACTGAGGACATTTTCAACAGGAAATGATAATATCAGCTTGGTTATCCAGTAGAAAAGTGTAGTGACATGCAGAGTGTACTTGAGTTATTGGAGATGGAAGGCAGAGGCAATAGATGCTACAAGTTAGACAAAAATGAAGATATAGTCTAATAAACCAAACTGTTAAAACTAGTCTCAACCAAGGTGTGATCTGTTTGGGCTGTTTGTTAATAGCGCAGTGAAAATAGGTAGAGGCCATGCATGGGATTCATGAACACATTTATTGTCTATTACTCTATTCCCTTTACCCATTTATGTTAGCAGTTAATGTTAGTAGAGTTAGTATGTCAGTACAGTTCCCTCAGGCATTTATGCTGTGAGACATGGTCTAAATTTAGTATTAACAGAGAATTAGAGAGAAGAGGGCAGAAGTCTTTCCTTTGTCTCAGGTTAAGCTGATTTTCCAACAGCATATTTGTGATTTCCTCATTCATCATTAATATATATATGTTAATTTCTTCCATATTTTAGATAATATTTAAGCAATATTCAAATTATGAATGTCTATGACTATAAGGCCATTTTTAATTATAAGGGTCTCATGGAATTTGCTAGTTGCAATGTTATTTGTCTTTACGGTTTATCAGTATTTCATTATATACCAGGCATTTTATTCTTGGGTCATCACGAATATCTCCCAATCCTATACAAACCATTAACGTTTAATGTATAAGCCACATTCTCTGACAACCAATTGCGAGAAGAAGCACACAGAGGTGAATCACAATCAATGAGGCAATTTCAGGTCAGGCACTTAAATCCAAACTGAGGAATCAGTGAACAGTTTAAGGAAAACAATAGGCAGCCTGATGCAAGTTTATTTTACTATAGCTACTTTGTACTTCACAGTAAGAGATAATTGAGAATTGTGAAGATCATCACTAAAGGTATAAAATTTCATTCATCATGCACACATTTTTAGAGATATTAATTTTGATGGAAAAATTCCACAGCATGTTTTGAATAAAGATTGTTTTGCTTATAAGTAAGATAGCTTACTCTATCAATTCAAGACATGGAGTGAAATGAAGTAAATTGATAAAACAATTGCGCAGTTATTTTCTGCTGTGAGACCCTCTGTAATTGCAAATGCCAATAATGTTTTTCTGTTGTTAACTTCAAGTCTATTTTGCTCTTTTATTGGAAGAGAAAGTGGACCCATCTTTCCATTAATGTTATCACCTTTAGCAAATACTTCTTTGACAGTACTAAGGAGAGAGAGAATAAACATATTTTAGAAAAGGAAAAAAAATGTGTCTTTTCATCAAACACAAGATAAAAACATTATTCCAAACTAAATTAAGTTGAAAGTTCCAAAGAACAGCAAGGAAAGATAAGCAAGCCTTCCTCAGCAATCAATGCAAAGAAATAGAGGGAAAAAAAAAATGGGAAAGACTAGAGGTCTCTTTAAGAAAATTAGAGATACCAAGGGAACATTTCATGCAAAGATGGGCTCAATAAGGGACAGAAATGGTATGGACCTACAGAAGCAGAAGATATTAAGAGGTGGCAAGAATACTCAGAAGAACTATATAAAAAAGATCTTCACTACCCAGATAATCATGATGGTGTCATCACTCACCTAGAGCCAGACATCCTAGAATGTGAAGTCAAGTGGGCCTTAGGAAGCATCACTATGAACAAAGCTAGAGGAGGTGATGGAATTCCAGTTGAGCTGCTTCACATCCTGAAAGATGATGCTGTGAAAGTGCTGCACTCAATATGTCAGCAAATTTGGAAAACTCAGCAGTGGCCACAGGACTGGAAAAGATCAGTTTTCATTTCAATCTCAAAGTGCCAAAGAAGGCTCCAACTACTGCACAATTGCACTCATCTCAGATGCTAGTAAAGTAATGCTCAAAATTCTCCAAGCCAGACTTCAACAGTACGTGAACCGTGAACTTCCAGATGTTCAAGCTGGATTTAGAGAAGGTAGTGGAGCCAGAGATCAAATTGCCAACATCTGTTGGATCATTAAAAAAGTTAGAGAGTTCCCCCCAAATCATCTATTTCTGCTTTATTGACTATGCCAAAACTATTGACTGTGTGGACCACAATAAACTGTGGAAAACTCTGAAAGAGATGGGAATACCAGACCACCTGGCCTGCCTCTTGAGAAATCTGGATGCAGGTCAGGAAGCAACAGTTAGAGCTGGGCATGGAACAGCACACTGGTTCCAAATAGGGAAAGGCTTTATATTGTCACCCTGCTGGTTTAAATTTTATGCAGAGTACATCATGAGAAATGATGGGCTGGATGAAGCAGAAGATGGAATCAAGATTGCCAGGAGAAATATCAGTAACCTCAGATGTGCAGATGATACCACCCTTATGGTAGAAAGTGAAGAACTAAAGAGCCTCTTGATGAAAGTGAAAGAGGAGAGTGAAAAAGCTGGCTTAAAACTCAACATTCAGAAAACGAAGATCATGGCATCTGGTCCCATCACTTCATGGCAAATAGATGGGGAAATAGTAGAAACAGTGACAGATTTTATTTTGGGGGGCTCCAAAATCACTGCAGATGGTGACTGCAGCCATGAAATTAAAAGACACTCCTTGGAAGGAAAGTTATGGCCAACCTAAATAGCATATTAAAAAGCAGAGACATTACTTTGTCAACAAAAGTCCGCTAGTCAAAGCTATGGTTTTTCCAGTAGTCATGCATGGATGTGAGTTGGATTATAAATAAAGCTGAGCACTGAAGAACTGATGCTTTTGGACTGTGGTGTTGGAGAAGACTCTTGAGAGTCTCTTGGACTGCAAGGAGATCCAACCAGTCCATCCTAAAGGAATTCAGTCCTGAATATTCATTGGAGATACTGATATTGAAGCTGAAACTCCAATACTTTGGCCACCTGATGCGACAAGCTGACTCATTTGAAAAGACCCTGATGCTGGGAAAGATTGAAGGCAGGAGGAGAAGGGGACAACAGAGGATAAGATGATTGGATGGCATCACCAATCAATGCCATGAGTTTGATGGACAGGGAGGCCTGGCGTGCTGCAGTCCATGGAGTTGCAAAGAGTCAGACACGACTGAGCGACTGAACTGAACTGACTAAATTATATACATGCTTTGTTCTAATTATAAAATCCTTAATATAAAGGAGACATGAAAAATATAATTTGGAAGAAAAGAATGAGGTAATTGGAAACTAAGACAATTTAGCATGCATTATAACTATATCTGTGACATATATAAATACTTTAAATGGAAGATTTAATGAGATTGACTCTTACAGATAAAAAATGAGAACTTATTCAATAGGTCATTAATATAAAACTAATCCTTACAATTTGTTCATGAACTTGTTTATAGAATAGATTTTTTTCTCTGTTCTCTGACTAAATTTCTACTTTGTTTTACACAGACATCACCCAAAATAATAGAAATCTACCATTTTAAGGCTAGAAAGCACTTAAATTTTATAAGCTGAAAAGGCCAACATGTATTGAATGCACTCCTGAATACTTCACATTTACTGAAGGCTTTCTCTGTCAGCAGCAATTTACATATTCTATCTCATTTAAACCTCACTCAATCAACCTCTGATCAAGTACCCTTATTCTCCCCAGTTTACATGGGGGGTAATTGAAGGTCAGAGTATTTAATTTACTAAAAGTCACAAAATTTAAAAGTGGCACGTTTAATATTTGATATAGATAGTTTAAATAAAAAGCCCAAATTCTTTTTTCAAGTGCTACTAAGATAAATTCTTTTTTAATGTGTTCATTTAGTTTTTATTTATTGAGGTAATAACGTTGGTATATAACACTGTATAAATTTCATGTGTGCAGTATTATATTTGATTTCTGTGTACATTACAGGGTACTTACAACCAAAAGTTAGTTTCCTTCCTTTCATCATCATATAACTGACCCTCTACCCATTTTATCCTTCCTCTGCCCTTCCCCTGTGGTGACAACTAATTTGTTCTCTGTATCTACCTGTTTAGTTTTATTTGGTTTGGTTTGTTCATTTATTTTATAAAGTCTAAAATAAATGGAATTCCATCATAGTTCAGTCAGTAAAGAATCTGCCTGTAATGCAGGAGACCCAGGTTCAATCCCTAGGGGGGAAAGATCCTCAGGGAAAGGAAATAGCAACCCACTCCAGGATTCCTGCCTGGAGAATCGCATGGACAGAAGAGCCTGGTGGGCTACAGCCTAGGTTCTCGAGGGTCAGACACGACTTAGCAACTAAACCACCACCTCCAAATTCTTAACCATTATATCATACTACCTCCCAGCTCACAGTGAAAATTACAAGACACAGAATTCAGTAGCATGAGAAATGTAGTTTAAATAGTTGATACTTGAAATTTCGGTCACAAAGAATTTTTCAGTCCTTTATAATGTACTATTGAAAAGACTTGTGAATGAATGCCAGAATTTTTACTTAAAATTAGTTAATAGTTAATCATTCATTTATTTATCTAAGTACTTAAATAATTGGAATTTAGTTTTATTCATGGCAAGTTCACTATATAAAAAACAAAGCAAATGCATTTCTAGTTTTATTCTTTGTATTCTACACTCAACCAACATTTTGATTGTTTACTTATGCCTTTTTAAAAAGTTTATGCTAACTTACAGAGCTATATAAATACAAGAGACGAAAATTTTAGAAATGAGGTGATGCCTGCCACAGCTCTTCAATTATTATTGGATTTTCTGAGTCCAACAGGGGACTCATTTAAGAGGCTGGATAGTGGGCACAATGACATACATTTGTCACAGCATCCTCTTCTTTAACTTTTTAATTTTATATTGGAGTATAATTGATTAGAACTCTGACAGTTTCAGGTGTACAGCAGAGTGATTCAGTTGTACATATATACATGTATGCATTCTTTTTCAAATTCTTTTCCATTTAGGTTGGTACATAATACTGAGCAGAGTTCCATGTGCTATTCAGTAGGTCTTGTTGGCTATCCATTTTAAATATAGCAGTGTGTACAGGTCAATCCCAAACTCCCTAACTATCTCTCCACATCCCCTTCCTCCTCACCAGTAACCATCCCACCCAGCATGTATGGGTTACTCAGTGAGTGAAGTATGGCCTCTAATAGCACCAGCATCTAGATAATCTCAGCATATATCTCTTTGTTCATGGGTGAGTTGTAAAAAGTATAGAAATTTGTGTGTTTCTTTAAAGAGAGTGACCTGACATGCTGCAGACAAGAGCCCCTGGGATCAACACAGAGGTGGCAAGTTTCCAAGGTTTATGGAGTACATCTTTCATTTTCCTGCACCCATGTTTTTTTAATCATTTAGGTCCTTCCTACTCCCTTCTTATTAGATCTACTGAATCTAGGGGTGGAGAGAAAAGAGAAAATCCAGCACACTCTCTAAGACTACTCTTATTGAGACAAAAAAAAAAAGAGAGAGAGGGAAAGAGAAAAAGTTAATGGAAGAATGTCATGGTATTGACTTTACTACAAAAGAGATCCACAGCTGATCTGATATCTTACTTTAATAGGTTTTCTAAACAAAGCCAGATGCACATTGTGCAGTTGTCAGAAAAATATTGTCAAAAAAACTTCAGTATTGGTGCATTGGCTCAATAGAAATATTTTACTTTCTTTCTAGACAATGGAAATCAATAGATCATGCCTGTAGCTAATTCATGTCTTAAACCAATGGTAGGTTGAAAAGAACTGATGAAATAGTACAACTGATGAGTGGATTCTGATCTGGGTTACACTTATACTGTCAGGTAATTCTTGCATGTGTGATTGTGTTCCATAATCATTTTTTTCCCATTATTTCCTTAAGGCAATGTTTAACACATATTAGTAGAATTTAAATTCAATATATGAAATGAAACACTTTTTTTTTTTTAGTATTTCAAGTTTTCTTTGTTCATAATTATATGCAGCCCATAGTTACATACTAAAATTTCAGAATGTTGTTTTGACTCTAAAAATATGGGTATAATTTTTACTATATTTCCATTATTTATTGGGGCTTCCTTGGTGGCCCAGAAGGTATAAGAATCTGCCTGCAGTGTGGGAGACCAAGGTTTGATCCCTCAGCCGGAAAGATGCCCTGGAGAAGAGAATGGCTATCCAGTCCAGTATTCTTTCCTGGAGAATTCCATGGATAGAGGAACCTGGCTAGCTACAGTCTACTGAGTGACTAACAATATTACTATTACTTCATTATATATGAAGCCTAACAATGAGCTAACTATTTTATCCATAAATTTGGCTCCAAAATAATTTTGAAAAGTGCTCTAAAACATTTTAAACATTACATATAGTCCCCGGTGGTGATTATTTTCTAAGGGAAAGCTCACTTAATATAACTATAACTGCATTTTTAAGTCTCATGACGTCACCTTCTCACCTTGTCTGCTTCTTCAGGAAAAAAAATCAAGATCACAAGTAAAACTGTATGTGATTGTTGAAGAAGTCTGATAGTGTTTTCAATTAGTTGAATGAGTCATAAAAATCTGCTATATATATACATATGTATGTAGATGTTTATATATAGAGAGAGGGACTCCAGGCACAGTTTTCCTCCTGTGTATAAAAATGGAAAAACCAGTGAAAGGGAGTGACTCACAATTCAGTTTCATCAGGCTAGTTCTTTTATTGCTCAAAAACTTGACTCTAAAACAATATCATAAAGGTGCTCAAAATATTTTACAAGTAGCGACTTTTACTTAAATATATAAGGAAAATTTTATAATATCATAAATTATAACCTAATAAAACCTTAGAATCTTAGAGCATTTTCTGAGTAAACAAATATACCTCTGTTAACCAGAAGCAAGGATTATTATAAGTGTGGTATTATTTTTGGAAATGAAATACTGTAAAGAGCTTATCTAAAATATATCAAATATACTTCATAAAGAAAACCAGCTAAAAATTCAAATAAACTTTGCAATGATCTGCCATTAAAATATGCAACTATAATTGCCCATTTTGTTATTTTCTTACATCTTCCGCTTTTAGTTTATGAGTTAGCAGGACTCTATTTTGAGCTAGCCAAAGATATCTGTGAATTATTTATAGACTAAGCAGGCATATGACTTAAATGAGATATTTCCTCTCTATAGAATAATGTGTACCATTTATAATACTCCTTAAGTTCAACTTCCTTTGCGTATTTAGCAGAATTCTTAAACAAATACACAGATGAATCTGAAACACTTATCGCATTATGTCCATTTTTTTTCTATAAAGGACTTGTGAGGACAGAAAAATACAATTGGAATAATACATGTTTATAGGATTTTGACAAATAAATTCTTTGGAGAGTATATTTTCTATTGGGTTAGCTTGCAACCAATTATTTAATGGAATAGTATTTCATTTTTAATTATGAAATCAAAGTATAAAAATAGATTTTTCATAAGAAAACTGTGGACAACATGAAAAATGATTAGAAGCTAAAATATGTAAATCTGTGGCTAAGTCTGCGACAGATCATATTCTACTCAAAAGAATTCATTTAAAATAGTGAATTTTCTCCCAGCTTTATTGAGACGTGATTGATAGGTAAAATTGTATATACTTAAAGCGTACAACTTGATGTTTTGATACACATCTTCACTGTGAAATGATTACCACAATCAAGTTCATTAACACATCCATCACTTCACATGGATACTTTTGTACATGATGAGAACACTTAAGACCTACTCTGAGCAAAGCTCAAGCATATAACATAGAATTATTAACTATAGTCACCATGCTGTACTGTGAGCTCCTCAGAACTTATTTACTTTATCACTGTGATTTTTACCCTTTGACTAACATATTCCCATGTTCTCCATCCTCAACCACTGGTAACCAGCATTGCCATTCTCTGCTTTTATGAGTTTGACTTTTTCTTAGCCTAGATTTCACATATTGGTGATGGCGGTTTAGTTACTAAGTTGTGTCCGAGTCTTGCAATCCCATGGACTATAGCCTGCCAAAGCCTCTGTTCATGTGATTCTCCAGCCCAGAATACTGGAGTGGGTGGCTATTGCCTTTTCCAGAAGATCTTCTTGACCCAAGAATCAAACCTGGGTTTCCTGCATTGCAGGCAGATTCTTTACTGACTGAGCTATGAGGAAAGCCCACACATAGGTGATAACATACAGGATGTGTCTTTCTGTATCTGGCTTATTCCACTTAGTATAATCCCCTCCAGCTTCATCCATGTTGTCAAAGATGGCGGTATTTCCTTCTCTTTTAAAATTGAATAATATTCCACTGGACATCTATGCCACATTTTCTTTATCTGTTCATCTGAAAACAGACACTCAGATTGTGTCTCTGTCTTGGCTATTGCGAATAATACTGCAGTAAACATGGGAGTGCATGTCTTTTGGGGACAGTGATTTTGTTTCACTTCATCACTAGAAGCGGGACTGCTGTATCATACAGCAGTTCAATTTTAACTGTTTTTTCCATAATGGTTATACCAATTCTGTTCCCACCACTGATGTGCAAGCGCTCCTTTTCTCCACATCCTCACCAACATTTGGTATTTTTTTCCATAATGGTTATACCAATTCTGTTCCCACCACCGATGTGCAAGCGCTCCTTTTCTCCACATCCTCACCAACATTTGCTATCTCTGTTTTGTTTTGTTTTGATAATAATTATCACGACAGGTGTGAGGTGATTTCCAACTGTGGGTTTTACTTACATTTTCCTGATGATCAATATTGTTAGGCGCCTTTGCATATACCTCTTGGTTATTTGTATATCTTCTTTGGAAAAACAACACTGAAATTAATGGGGAAAGAAATATGTTCAGACAGAAGAAAGAACAATATATATTTATACTAATCTACCAGCAAGTAAAAAATTATCATATCAGAGAGGAGAGGATTTCTGGAACAATGGCATTGAGTAGGTGACAGAAGATGGCATCTTGTGTATAAACAGAGGAGTAGTCTTTCGATAGAAACACTTTGCATATTCATACAGCAGCAAGCAGGAAGACTGGAGATGAATGTGCTAATACTGGTAAATGGTTAGTAGTGGTTTTCATGTGAAAATTCCCTGATACTTGCTACAGTTCTCTCTGTGAACTAGGAATTGAGGTGAGGATGAAGAGGTATTGACATTTTAAGGAGGAGAGAAAATAAATAGTTATCTAAAAGAGAAGAAATATGAAATGAATAGGAATGCAGAGTAGGAGAGCTGGGCAGAATGAAGGATTCATCTGTGACTCAAAGTCATGAATATAAAGTGAAACAAGTTAGCATAGCTGTGCTTTTTTTCCCCAGCCTTATGTTGCACAGGTGGAAGCCTGGTATAGGAGAATAGTTTAATTAGACAAAACTTGTGTTTTCCTAAGGAAGTAAAATAAAGCAAGAATAACATAAAATAAAGGAAATAGAGAATATACACAAGGAATTAAAATCAGAGATCACAATTTTAACCTTAGTGGAAAAAAGATATGTAGAGAGTGAAGAACAGTGAAATAAAGGTTATATGAATGCATTGAGAGTATTGGTTAAATTGAAGGAGGCTTGAGGTCTGGGTATTCAAGGTAAATAATAAAAATAGAAGGATGTGGTTAGGGTATAGAATACATGAAATTGAAATTTGGAATGGTTGTAATTGTGGAAACGACAGGGCCTTAGAGGTATTTCCATGGAAACTCATGCCTGAGGTAGGATAGAAGACAAGATAGATGGACAAGAGGTCAAATCCAGAGAGCATCAGTTGGTGGAAAGATTGTCTACGCAAATATTTTTAAATGCTCCAAATTAAGTCACAAGAGAGTGACTGCAAAAGAAGAAATAAAATTCTCGAGAAATGAACATCATATGTAACATTATTGGTTCTGATGATTGGTGTAAAATTTGTGTTCTTCTATATTCACCTTAATCTAAAGCTTTGTTAATTAAAAGTTAATTTAGTTAATTGCATTATTTCTGAACCTTATTGCTAAATGGTGTTAAACTACATGACTTTGTGAATCAACCCCCAAAAGAATTTATAGTCAGTGTTGCCAATTGAAAGAAAGAGGAAGTCTTCCCCATGTTATAAATGGAGGAAGGGAAAACTTCTTTTCCCAGTATGTGAGATCAGAGCAGCTTCTCAGAAGACTGATATAGTCCTCTATTATAAGCAGTGGGATGAGTATGCATCAGCTGCACCAATTTATACAAGATGTTTATTAATTTTAAGAATCAAACATATGGTCAGTGGAGGCACTCCTTAATATTAACTTCCAAGGTTATATGAGAGCATGATGGCTAAGACAATAAAGTCAGAGAATATATGAGTATGATATGAACAAGTGGTAACATGGAGAATCAAGTATGAATTCTCTTAGATGTTGAAACAAGAATGAGAATTAGGAATGTAATTTAATGACACAATACCATATGATGATTGGAATAACAAAACCAGTGTGTTCCAACAAGGTATTTGTTAGAAATTTTAACAAATTATAAATCATTCAGCATCAGTTCAGTTCAGTCGCTCAGTCATGTCCAACTCTTTGTAGCCCCATGGACTGCAGCATGCCAGGCTTTCCTGTCCATCACCAACTCCTGGAGCTTGCTCAGACTCATGTCCATTGAGTCGGTGATGCCATCCAACCATCTCATCCTGTCATCCCCTTCTCCTCCTGCCTTCAGTCTTTCCCAGCATCAGAGTCTTTTCCAATGAGTCAGTTCTTTGTATAAAGTGGCCAAAGTATTGGAGTCTCAGCTTCAGCATCAGTCTTTCCAATGAATATTCAGGGTTGATTTCCTTTAGGACTGACTGGTTTGATCTCCTTGAAGTCCAGGGGATTCTCAAGAGTCTTCTGCAACACCACAGTTCAAAAGCATCAATTCTTCAGTGCTCAGCTTTCTTTATGGTCCAACTCTCACATCCATGCATGACTACTGGAAAAATCATAACTTTGACTATATGGACCTTTATCAGCAAATTTTTCAGCATACATGGAGATATATTTGAAAGACAGAAATCATGAATGTTAGGATAAGCCAGGGATAGCTAAGTTATGCTGCAATATCAGATAGTACACAAGCATAATGGTTTGAGACAGTAAATGTTTCTCTCTCATGCTACATGTCCAATGTAGGTCAGCAGAAAGGCTGTTCACAGAGGTCATTCAAAAGACCCAGGTTGACAGAGTCTCCATCCCACACTGGTATGGCAACACGTGGTAGTTATGCATACTATATCTGGTCACAATTTCTCAAAGTGCCAAAGGCAGAGAAATGAAAGATCTGTGAATAGCCCTAATGACCACAGAAAAATTATAATGAAAATAATCCAGAAAATAATGTTGCCAAAACTTGGCCTCTGTTCACTGGTACCAAATAGAAACACAGAGACAGAGTTGTGGGTAAATAGAAAGGTTTGGCTTTTATTGTTTTGCCAGGCAAAGGGGGCGACAGGGGGCTAATGCCCTGAGGACCATGTAACCCACCTTGGAGTGGGTGGGGAGGAGTTATATAGTGTTCAAGGAGCAGGGCATGATCAACTCATGTTCAGTTCTTAGATTGGTTGGCATCAAGGTGAAGTTTCAAGCATCATCAACCTTCTGGTTTCAATCAACCTAAGGTCTATATTCTTGTGGTCAGCAGTTTTCATCTGCAGGGGGTCTGCTTCCTGTAAAAACAACTTAGGAATGTGTGTCAGGCCTTATCTATATCTTTCAAAAAACTAGGAGCTCGGTGATTCTGCTATACAGCAGAATTATAGTCTAAATGTTATCAATTCTCTAACCCAACAGCTATTTTTTGTTTCATCTTCGTCTTTCCCAATCATTAACTCTTGAGTTAACATTTTACATCCAAAGACAAGGACACAAGGGCTTGTACATGGTTTCAATAGCACATTTTTTCAAAAATAGGCATATATATATATATATATATACACACACACAGACATACATATTTATAAGCAGTTAAAATCTCTAGTTCCTGACAAACCTATAAAACTATTTTACGACTTGCACCCTATGAAAAATGTAGAAACTGACACCAAGCAGTCCTTCCCACCTGCTGCTGCTGCTAAGTCACTTCAGTCGTGTACAACCCTGTGGACCCCAAGACGGCAGCCCACCAGGCTCCTCTGTCCATGGGATACTCCAGGCAAGAACACTGGAGTGGGTTGCCATTTCTTTCTCCAATCCTTCCCATCTAGCTCATCACCAAGTGATTAAAATTGCCCCTTGCATAAAATTGAATGTAAAATACCATCTATAGTATCTCCCCTGTCAGGTGAGAAGGACTAAATCATGCTTCTAGACCCTTATTCTTCTTAGAATAATTTTAAGAACATTTTCCTGTGACACCCTCCTTTTTTCTTTCCTTTTTCTTTTGGGTGACTCAACTCCTGATTAGACATAATCTAAGGATTATGATAAATTAAGATATAGGGCTTAAAATAAACACCTAATTACAATGATAGGAACTAGATGTAATTTCCAAAGGAAGCTGAGATCTTCCAAAAAACTTTCAAAATCTTAGTTATTTTTCTTTCCAGCAATATTGTTTAGCTTCTGCTATGTAAGGACAACTGGAAACTGTATACAGAAGTATTTTGGTCAAGCACAGCTGCATTCAGACACAGTTAGCAAAATGTTGCTATTGAGGAAGATAATGTGGGTCAACACTTCCAGAGCACTGATGAAGACTTTTTCTTTTTGTAAAATCACAATTACTCTTTTAAAGAAGGGTTTGGTCCCAGAAGAGGTAACATATCACTAAAAGATTCTTGGTTTTGATGGGAGTGACAGGGAAGGTAGGAGAGAAGAGCTTCATATTTATCTAAATTTCACATAGCTGAGGCTCACAATGCTGAAACAGACAGGAAGTCAGTTTTTAGATGGATCTGCATGAGGCCAGAAGCTTGATGTTATAACTTAGATATACAAGATAAATCCAGCATTTTCTATGTAGCTGCCAAGACAGCCCCATAGAAACTTTTTTTCTGAGCATTCTACTGGAAAGAGTAAGGACTAACAGGATTCTCAATTGTAGAGAGTAATTCATGGAGTATATATTATGACAGAAAAAATAGAGTGATCTATTGTCTTTTGTGTTTGAAAGAGAAGGAAAAATAAAGGAGTATTAAAGGGAGTATTATGATGTAATAGAAAATTTCTTTAGAAGCTTTATGATATTTAGAATATTTTCAATTAAGAACAATAAAGTAGTTATAATTAAATATTGGTAACTAATATAACAGGGTACATAAGAACATAAATTAGACCATCTGGGTTAAAACTCAGCTTTTGCTATCTATATGCCATGATTTTTCATAAGTTACTTATCTTTCTGTCATTCAGTTTCCTCATCTATAAAATGGAAAAACCTGTCGGCTTTTGTCATAATGATTAAACAAGCTAACGTGTGTAAATCACTTAGAAGAGGGTTTGCTACATAGTGAGCACTCAATGATTTATTATAAGCACTCACAGTAATTTATTCATTATTGTTATTATTCAAGGTAATAATATCTTATTTGTATAATATATTCCTCATAGGAATCTTGTAGATTATTAAAATAATTTATAGGTAATGTTGAATTAGTCTCAGTAAATAGAATCTAGGGAGAACCAGCTACTGACAGTAAAATATTTTAAATATATCCATTGGAAATATGTTCAATGGTTCTACTCATATGAATACTTATGTATGGCATATTAATATAAAATGATTTCTCAAGGTATACCCTTATTTTACTTTTAAAAATATATTTGCAAACACATAGAATACTACTTCCAGAAAAAAAAAACAAAAGTCTGTTCATGGTGATTTCCTCTGAGGGTGGTGGTATTGTGGGCATGTAATGGAAAGAGCCTTAATTTTCATTATATTAGCCTTTGTGTCAGGGTATTTTTTTTAATATGTGCTAGCATATCAATAAAAAATATATTGAAATATTTCCTTTCCTCGTACAGAGCAGTTTATTTGCCTCATTACATATATTTTTTTCTGTTTCAGTGATTTTTTTTTTTCCTTTTGCTACAATAGGCGCAGTCTAGGGAAATCAGAAGACACAAGTCGAATTATGCATGAATGATAGGGGGTCTTTAACTCTTATCTTCGCAGCAGGTCCTACTGGGATAGGGCAGGAAAACCCCTGCTCACTGATGACCTGCCAGAGCAAGACGGCCTCAGTGCACCTTGCCAAAAGGAGTACTCTCAGTTCTAGATTACTTTAAATATATATAGGAATCCCAACTAGACAGCTATATTGGGATCCCATTACCATTTTTATCTCTGACATCAGTGAGTCAAAGAATGTTTGGTAAAATTGCAAGTGACATGTCACAAGGTTAAAGTGGAAGACTGTGGTTCAGAACCATGGGGGATCACTAAATTAAGAGTACAATTTTATCCTGAGAAGAAAGGAAACAAAAAATAGCACTTTTTTCAATGCAGTTTCTAGGAAAGTTGTGAAACAACCTTCTTTTTATAAAGTGTTGAAACTGTTGACTATATATATTAAAGGAACACATTTTTCTCCATCTTTTATTTTTAACAACTTTGCATCAACTATTTATTATCTAATATTAAACTTGTCATGCAAAGTTTCATCGAGAATAGCTATTTTAAAGCATTAGAGTTAGCTCTAATATTGTGAGATGTTTTTACTTTTACCTATGTCCTATAAAACATATCTTAAGGGACATACATTGCTATCTTGAAGAATTTATTAGTCAAAACATTTGTGGAAACCATGTGAAAAATTAATTGTTTTACTTCCTTCAGAACAATCAAGCCATGTATGTTCATGAAATAATGAATGTAATTATTTCTGTAATTTTCTAATCTGAAAAAAAGACAGTTTTCTGACTGTATGGAAAACTAACTAATGGTCTAATTCAAATTTTTCTACATTTATAAGGAAAGCAAATTTACTTTGAAATAGACTACATTTTAATAAGTACAACATAACGGTTGACTGTAATAGA
This sequence comes from Aepyceros melampus, assembly GCA_006408695.1. Classification (NCBI taxonomy): domain Eukaryota; kingdom Metazoa; phylum Chordata; class Mammalia; order Artiodactyla; family Bovidae; genus Aepyceros; species Aepyceros melampus. The sequence continues at coordinate 145,467 of SJXQ01012166.1, forward strand.
CATCTGTCTTCTTTTTGAAAGACTTAAGAGCAGTTTTAGATTTATAGCAAAATAGAAAGGGTACAGAGATTTCCTGTATACCCCTTCCTCCACACAGATGTTCAGCTCAGTTCAGTCGCTCAGTCGTGTCCGACTCTTTGCGAACCCATGAATCGCAGCACGCCAGGCCTCCCTGTCCATCACCATCTCCCGGAGTTCACACAGACTCATGTCCATTGAGTCCGTGATGCCATCCAGCCATCTCATCCTCGGTCATCCCTTTCTCCTCTTCCCCCCAATCCCTCCNTCATCTCGTCCTCTGTCATCCCCTTCTCCTCCTGCCTTCAATCTTTCCCAGCACCTGGGTCTTTTAAAAGGAGTCAGCTCTTCGCATAAGATGGCCAAAGTATTGGAGTTTCAGCTTCAAGTTCAGTCCTTCCAATGAATATTCAGGACTGATTTCCTCTAGGATGGACTGGTTGTATCTCCTTGCAGTCCAAGTTTTTCACCTCTCATCCATACATGACTACTAGAAAAACCAGAGCTTCAATTGACTGGATGGACCTTTATTGGCAAAGTAATGTCTCTGCTTTTTAATATGCTATCTAGGTTGGTCATAATTTGCCTTCCAAGGAGTAAACATCTTTTAATTTCATGGCTGCAGTCACCATCTGCAGTGATTTTGGAGCCCCCAAAATAAAGCCTGTCACTTTTCTGGAACTCTTGCTTTTTCGATGATCCAGTGGATGCTGGCAATTTGATCTTTGATTCTTCTGCCTTTTCTGAAACCAGCTTGAAAATCTGGAAGTTCACAGTTCACATATTGCTGAAGACTGGTTTGGAGAATTTTGAGCATTAATTTACTAGCGTGTGAGATGAGTGCAATTGTGCAGTAGTTTGAGCATTCTTTGGCATTGCAATGAAAACTGATCTTTTCTGATCTCTGGTTCGTCTGCCTTTTCTAAAACCAGCTTGAACATCTGGAAGTTCACGGTTCATGTATCCCTGAAGCCTGGCTTGGAGAATTTTGAGCATTACTTTACTAGTGTGTGTGATGAGTGCAATTGTTCAGTAGTTTGAGCATTCTTTGGCATTGCCTTTCTTTGGTATTGGAATGAAAACTGACCTTTTCCAGTCCTGTGGCCACTGTTGAGTTTTCCATATTTGCTGACGTATTGAGTGTAGCACTTTCACAGCATCATCTTTCAGGATTTGAAACAGCTCAACTGGAATTCCATCACCTCCACTAGCTTTGTTCATAGTGATGCTTCCTAAGGCCACTTGACTTCACATTCCAGGATGTCTGGCTCTAGGTGAGTGATCACACCATCGTGCTTATCTTGGTCGTAAAGATCTTTTTTGTACAGTCCTCCTGTGTATTCTTGCCACCTCTTCTTAATATCTTCTGCTTCTTTTAGGTCCATACAATTTCTGTCCTTTATTGAGCCCATCTTTGCATGAAATGGTCCCTTAGTATCTCTAATTTTCTTGAAGAGATCTCTAGTCTTTCCCATTCTATTGTTTTCCTCTATTTCTTTGCATTGATCTCTGAGGAAGGCTTTCTTATCTCTCCTTGCTATTTTTGGGAATTCTGCATTCAAATGGGCATATCATTCCTTTTCTCCTTTGCCTTTCACTTCTCTTCTTTTCACATCTATTTGTAAGGCCTCCTCATACAGCTATTTTGCATTTCTTTTTCTTGGGGATGGTCTTGATCCCTGTTGCCTCCCTAAATAGGTTTATTTCTAGGTATTTGCTTACTTTTAATGGTAGGTAAATGTATTGTTTCCTTAATTTTTCTTGCTAATATTTCATTATTCATATTTAGAAATGCAACAATTTCTGTATATTAATTTTGTGTCCTGTAAGTTTATAGGATTCATTTATAAAACTGTCACTTTTTGCAGATAACATAATACTATATATAGAAAATCCTAAATGTCATCAAAAAAACTACTGGAGCATAGTAATAATATGATAATATCAAATGAAATGATGAAATGTTAAACAAATTGTATCTGAATAAAAATCATTGGTGTTGCATGAGAAGCCTCATGGCACTGTGCAAACTAAGTCCATGTTTAGTTCACAGTTGAGACAGAAATTTACTCTTCCTTCCAATGGAGATTTAAGTATCCTTTCAAATACCTTGGACAACATAATACTAATCACTGAGGAGAAGACAATTACTAGGTCAGGAGTAAAAATCAATTCCTAAGTGTATTTAAAAGAAAGGTGCTAATATGTTTATTGTGTAGCCATTTGTGATAACAAGTAAAACGGGCCGTTACTGTTTTTACATAGAGTCCTGGAGGCATGTCATACTTCTGTAACATCTGTGAACTTTGAGCATTTGCTGTTAAAAAAATCAAATATGTTAACTGCATTGGAGGTTTAAGTATCCTTTCAAATACCTTGGACAACATAATACTAATCACTGAGGAGAAGACAATTACTAGGTCAGGAGTAAAAATCAATTCCTAAGTGTATTTAAAAGAAAGGTGCTAATATGTTTATTGTGTAGCCATTTGTGATAACAAGTAAAACGGGCCGTTACTGTTTTTACATAGAGTCCTGGAGGCATGTCATACTTCTGTAACATCTGTGAACTTTGAGCATTTGCTGTTAAAAAAATCAAATATGTTAACTGCAGAGAAATAATTCTACCATGATGTCCTTGTTACCTTCCACATATGACTTCCCTGGTGGCTCAGATGGTAAAGCATCTGTCTACAATGCGGGAGACCTGGGTTCAATCCCTGGGTCAGGAAGATTCCCTGGAGAAGGAAATGGCAACCCACTCCAGTACTCTTGCCTAGAAAATCTCATGGATGGAGGAGCTTGGTGCAGGCTACTGTCCATGGGATTGCAAAGAGTTGAGTATGACTGAGCGGCTTCACTTTCACCTGAATCACAGCTTAGATCTGAGTCTTGGCAGGATGCTTTATGATTCTCTTAGAATACAAGAGGATGCGATGACTCTAAGGATCTGCTACGAGGCCCTTTCCTACTCATCGTTGTCCCGCTGAGAGGCAGTCTATAAAACAGTTTATAAAACAGTTTCTCGTGGTCTCTGGGTTTTGATGAAGTTTGAGGATTTCTGCCTCATCCCCCTCAGTATACTGTCAGGATATAAACCCACATAGATAGTCTGTCTTTGGTTCCTCAGCAATGGTGATCCCACAGATCTTATTGCTATCTCCAGCTCCTTTTGTTTCATTATTGTCCTTCTTAGTGTGTGGAACATGAATCACTAGGAACTAGCACCTTTGGCCTAATCATCTTTTCATTGCCTATGTTAGTAATAAATAGTCTAAATCTACAGTGACTCATTGTATCTTTATGAATTGAATCAATCAAGCCTTGAGCTTGGCTTTGCCAACCTTATCTGTTAGCTAAAAAACAGTAACAGCATCTCAAAATTGAGTATATCACATTTAAAGATAGAACTTGAGATATCACCAAACATATGGAAAGTCCAAGAGAACGGACACAATGAAAAGATATTTGGGATGGAGACCCTGTAGTGGTCATGTAATATTTTCTAGCTGATTATAACCATTACTTAAAAAAATATTTATTTATTTTAATTGGAGGCTAATTACTTTGCAACATTGTGGTGGTTTTTGCATACATTGACATGAATCAGCCACAGGTGTACATGTGTCCCCCTGTCCCAAACCCCCTGCCACCTCCCACCTCCCTCGCCATTCCATCCCTCTGGGTTGTCCCAGTGCACCAGCTTTGAGTGCCCTATTTCATGCATCGAACTTGGACTGGTCATCTATTTCACATATTACAATATACATGTTTCAATGCAATTCTCTCAAATCATCCCACCCTTGCCTTCTTCCACAGTCTAAAAGTCTGTTCTTTACGTCTGTGTCTCTTTTGCTGTCTTGCATATAGTGTCATCATTACCATCTTTCTAAATTCCATATATATGCATTAATACACTGCATTGGTATTTTTCTTTCTGACTTACTTCACTCTGTATAATAGGCTCCAGTTTCATCCACCTCATTAGAACTGACTCAAATGTGTTCTTTTAAATAGCTGAGTAATATTCTATTGTGTATATGTACCACAACTTTCTTATCCATTCATCTGCCAATGGACATCTAGGTTGCTTCCTTGTCCTAGCTATTGTAAACTGTGCTGCAATGAACACTGGGGTACTAGTGTCTCTTTCAATTCTAATGTGTATGCCCAGCAGTGGAATTGCTGGGTCATATGGCAGTTCTATTTCTAATTTTTTAAGGAATCTCTCACCTGTTTTCCATAATGGCTGAACTAGTTTGCATTCCCACCAACAGTGTTAGAGGGTTCCCTTTTCTCCACACCCTCTTCAGCACTTATTGTTTGTAGATTTTTTTATTGCAGCCATTTTTACTTGCGTGACATGGTACCTCATTGTGGTTCTGATTTGCAGTTCTCTGATAATGAGTGATGTTGAGCATATTTATATGGAGAAGGAAATGGCAACTCACTCCAGTGTTCTTGCCTGGAGAATCCCAGGGATGGGGGAGCCTGGTGGACTGCTGTTTATGGGGTCACACAGAGTCAGACACGACTGAAGCGATTTAGCAGCAGCAGCAGAGCATATTTTTATGTGTTTGTTCAGTTCAGTTCAGTTGCTCACTCATGCTTGACTCTTTGCAACCCCATGGATTGCAGCATGCCAGGTTTCCCTGTCCATCACCAGTTCCTGGAGCTTGCTCAAACTCATGTCCATCGAGTTGGTGACACCATCCAACCATCTCATCCTCTGTCATCCCCTTCTCCTCCTGCTTTCAATCTTTCCCAGCATTCGGGTCTTTTCCAATGAGTCAGTTCTTCACATGAGGTGGCCAAAGTACTGGAGCTTCAGTTTCAGCATCAGTCCTTCCAATGAACATTCAGAACTGATTTCCTTTAGGACTGACTGGTTGGATCTCCTTGAAGTCCAAAGGACTCTCAAGAATCTTCTCCAACACCACAGTTCAAAAACATCAACTCTTCGATGTCAGCTTTCTTTATGATTCAACTCTCACATCCATGCATGACTACTGGAAAAACAATAGCTTTGACTAGACAGACATTTGTTGGCAAAATAATGCTGCTGCTTTTTAACATGCTGTCTAGTTTGGTCATAACTTTTCTTCCAAGATGCAAGTGTTTTTTAATTTCATGGCTGCAGTCACCAAATGCACTGATTTTGGAGCCCAAAACAATAAACTCTTTCACTGTATCCATTGTTCCCCCATCTTGTTGCCATGAAGTGATGAGGCCAGATGCCGTGATCTTAGTTTTCTGAATGCTGAGTTTTAAGCCAAATTTTTCTCTCTCTTCTTTCACTTTCATTAAGAAACTCTTTCATTGTATTCATTAGCCATCTATATGTCTTCTTTGGAGAAATGTTTGTTTAGTTCTTTGGCCCATTTTTTGATTGGGTCATTAATTTTTCTGGTATTGAGCTGCATGAACTACTTGTATATTTTTGAGATTAATTCTTTGTTAGTTGTTTCTTTTGCTATTATTTTCTCCCATTCTGATGGCTGTCTTTTTACTTTGCTTATGGTTTCCTTCATTGTGCAAAAGCTTTTAAGTTTAATTAGGTCACATTTGTTTACTTTTGCTTTTATTTCCATTACTCTGGGAGGTGAGTCATAGAAGATCTTGATATGATTTATGTCAGAGAGTGTTCTGCCTATGTTTTCTTCTAGGATTTTTGTACTGTCTGGTCTTACATTTAGATTTTTAATCCTTTTGAGTTTATTTTTGTGTATGGTGTTAGAAAGTGTTCTGGTTTCATTCTTTTACAGGTGGTTGACCAATTTTTCCAGCACCACTTGTTAAAGAGATTGTCTTTTCCCCATTGTAATTTTTTGCTTTCTTTGTCAAAGATAAGGAGTCCATGGGTATGTCCAATCATCTCTGGGCTTTCTGTGTTGCTCCATTGATCTATATTTCTGTCTTTGTGCCAGTATCATACTGTCTTGATGACTGTAGCTTTGTAGTATAGTCTGAAGTCAGGCAGGTTTATTCCTCCAGTTCCATTCTTCTTCTAGGATTTTTGTACTGTCTGGTCTTACATTTAGATTTTTAATCCTTTTGAGTTTATTTTTGTGTATGGTGTTAGAAAGTGTTCTGGTTTCATTCTTTTACAGGTGGTTGACCAATTTTTCCAGCACCACTTGTTAAAGAGATTGTCTTTTCCCCATTGTAATTTTTTGCTTTCTTTGTCAAAGATAAGGAGTCCATGGGTATGTCCAATCATCTCTGGGCTTTCTGTGTTGCTCCATTGATCTATATTTCTGTCTTTGTGCCAGTATCATACTGTCTTGATGACTGTAGCTTTGTAGTATAGTCTGAAGTCAGGCAGGTTTATTCCTCCAGTTCCATTCTTCTTTCTCAAGATTGCTTTGACTATTTGAGGGTTTTTTTGTGTTTCTATAAAATTGTAAAGTTATTTGTTCTAGTTCTGTGAAAAATATCGTTGGTAGCCTGATAGGGATTGCATTGAATCTATAGATTGAATCTATAGGTAGTATACTCATTTTCCCTATATTGATTCTTCTGATCCATGAATGTAGTATATTTCTTCATCTGTTTGTGTCATCTTTGATTTCTTTCATCAGTGTTTTATAGTTTTCTATATATAGTTCTTTTGTTTCTTTAGGTAAATTTATTCCTAAGTATTTTATTCTTTTCATTGCAGTGGTGAATGGGATTGTTTCCTTAATTTTTCTTTCTGTTTTTTCATTTTTCATGTATAAGAATGCAAGGGATTTATGTGTATTAATTTTATATCCTGAAACTTTATTATATTCATTGATTAGCTCTCATCACTTTTAAATGATGAAGAAATAGAAACAAAAAAAGAGGAAAATAAAAATAGTTTTAGAAAAATCAGAGTACATAGTATTTAATAAAGTTAAGCTAGCATACAAAAAGTTGTTATGTGAAACTTATGTTTCAGTTATTTATATAAATATTCCTCTATATCATTAACTATGGCTACAGTAATTACACATGTAAAAAATAAATCTCATTAGCACACAATAATGTTTTTTAGTTCACTAGTTGTGGGTTGTTGTTCTTATTGTTCACAAGTTGTGAGTTGGCTAGGGTCTGCTCTAGTCAAGGCTTCACAGAGTGCCTCTGCTGATGTCAACTGGCTCATTCACTGGAAAAGGTGAGAGTTGACTGACCTGTGGTCAACCGGCTTGGCTAGTTCTGCTCCATATATCTGTCATCCTCCTCCCAGGACCAGAGTACTGACATGGCATGTTCTTCCTATGATAGTGGAAAGGAGACACAATTACACAGGTTTTCCATACCTCTGTTTGCATTATATCTGCTAATATCTGGTCAAAGCAAGTCACTCGCTAAACCCAGATAACGGACAGGAGAAGGGAGTCTTCCCAGAGTGGGGGGAACTGTAAAGTTGCCTGGTACAGGGTGTGGATGTCTTATCCTATTACTGGAGAGAGTGAGGAGCTGGAACAGAAATCCATTTGGCCACATTCTCTCCAGCTCAAATTTCTCTATCTGAATATGTGCTTCCATGGAGTGCTGTCATGTAGAATCAGTTTTCTATATCTAAATAAAAAATCCTTACAGTGAATATGTATTCACGTGTTAACAAAAAAATAAATTGCTTGTGAATCTGAAAAGAAGATTAAAAATTAACTTATCCTATCTTAGCTTTTCTTCCAACAGGACCATGTTTTGCATTTCTGTCATTTAAATGTATTTTGGCTATTATCTCCCCCACATTATTAGGTTAAAAGATGTCTTCAAAATGAGTAAAAGGCTTTAATGGAAATAATTGAATTAAGAGCCCTAGAAAAGCTCATGTGCTAGAATAAAAAGCTACACTTAAAACTTAAGTGAAAATTAAAAGTTGTAAACTCTAGAGAAAATACATGAAAGTTGAAACTTCGATCTACATATGAATAAGACAATTAACAAAAATGGTGGAAATATATTCAATTCTAGAAAGTTTTCCCAGAGTACAATATAATCTTTTTGCAATATCTAGGGAACATTGTGTGCTGTGTATTAATGACTACAATTAGCATAGAATAGCTTTGAGCATCATGTACAGATAACAGAATATGTTGAACAGACTAAAAAATCTGAGGAAGGAGGAAATGGAGGAGTGGACTGGATGAATCTCCTTGCAGTCCAAGGGGCTCTCAAGAGTCTTCTCCAACACCACAGTTCAAAGGCATCTACTCTTTGGCACTCAGCTTTCTTTATAGTCCAACTGTCACATCCATACATGACTACTAAAAAAACCATAGCCTTGACTAAACGGACATTTGTTGGCAAAGTAATGTCTCTGCTTTTTAATATGCTGTCTAGGTTGGTCATAACTTTTCTTCCAAGGAGTACTCGTCTTTTAATTTCATGGCTGCAGTCACCATCTGCACTGATTTTGGAGCCCAAAAAAATAAAGTATGATGCTGTTTCCCCATCTATTTCCCATGAAGTGATGGGACCGGATGCCATGATCTTCGTTTTCTGAATGTTGAGCTTTAAGCTAACTTTTTCACTCTCCGCTTTCACTTTCATCAAGAGGCTCTTTAGTTCTCCTTCACTTTCTGCCATAAGGGTCTGCTTTTTAATATGCTGTCTAGGTTGGTCATAACTTTTCTTCCAAGGAGTACACGTCTTTTAATTTCATGGCTGCAGTCACCATCTGCACTGATTTTGGAGCCCAAAAAAATAAAGTCTGACGCTGTTTCCCCATCTATTTCCCATGAAGTGATGTGACCGGATGCCATGATCTTCGTTTTCTGAATGTTGAGCTTTAAGCTAACTTTTTCACTCTCCGTTTTCACTTTCATCAAGAGGCTCTTTAGTTCTCCTTCACTTTCTGCCATAAGGGTGGTGTCATCTGCATATCTGAGGTTATTGATATTTCTCCCAGCAATCTTGATTCCAGCTTGTGCTTCATCCAGCCCAGCATTTCTCATGATGTACTCTGCATATAAGTTAAATAAGCAGAGTGACAGTATACAGCCTTTACGTACTCCTTTTCCTATTTGGAATCAGTCTGTTGTTCCATGTCCAGCTTTACCTGTTGCTTTCTCACCTGCATACAGATTTCTAAAGACAGAGTAAATTCACTGGTACTTTTCAAGCTATATTCTTTAAAAATTCCTTAATAATTACCAAGAATCTATTCAGGATGTAAAATTGAAGCTCCTTACATAAGTTCAAAAATTTGGGATTTGTATGGTTGTTTCTTGAGACTTGTTTAGTTTCATTGATCTCACGTTCAGAAAGAAAAGTTTTCAGTATCCTTTAAGCTTTCAGTCAGTTCCAATGGAATCTCAACAGCAAGTAGCACTAATAACTGTTTCCAGAAATAAATAAGCATTTTTTTCCCTTTCTCTTTCTCTCTCTGGCTATGAAAAGAAGTAAACTGGGAAAAAAAAAAAACTACAAATAAAAATTGCAAGCATATTAAAATGTTCACATTCCCCAAGATAATTGCATTTAGAGTAATATAATTTCAGAGTATTGATCCTTTATCTATGAAGATTTCTACTTATAGTCTATTAACTTGCTGCTGAGAATATTGCTTTCACTATCAGCAATCATTTCATTCCTAGTAAATCCTTAATAAAATCACTATTTATAATTGAAAACATTATCTAAACTCACTCAAGACTCAAGTTTATATAATGGAAGAAGGTTTTTAATGTGATAAATTTAGATTTAATGTTTACCTCCAATAAAAAAGGAAATGGCAACCCTCTCCAGTATTCTTGCCTGGAGAATCCCATGGACAGAGGAGCTTGGTGGGCCACAGTCCACAGGTCACAAAGAGTCGGACATGACTGAGCGACTTCATTTTCACTTTCCAATAAGTAAAAGATAGTTCTGACATCATTTTTTTTTTCTTTTAAGACTACTTTTGAAGGACAAAACCAGTAAGTCCCATTCCTATTTCAAAAATAAGTTACTCCTCAGACTATATGGAAGCCTGTTAGAAATATGTATTTGTTTTGTGTAGGTGTGTGTGAAAAGCTACTTGGAGTTCATCTCTCAAACCTTTGTAAAAGATAGGTTCTCTTTGAAGAGATGATACTTTAAAGGTGACATTTGGAATATTCCATTAGTTCCTCTGATATAGGGCAATGAGATGTGCTGCACTGGTGGTTTGACTGAACAAAGCTGTGCAAAATCTTACAAAGGGCAGAGGGCCATACTTGGGTTCTTACACATATTGGATTTCTTTAACTCTTGTCTTTAGTACCACAGTGGGGAGGAACCTGTATTCAAATATGACTTACTAATATAGACTATCACCTCCTTTCCTACTACTGGAATCTAATGAAAACCAACTGAATTGTAATTTGATGCTTCACATTTTTTCACAGTGCATGGCATTTCTTTTGCACTTCTTTGCATTTTCTCATTTTATTAAGCTTACATCCATAAATTCTTTACTGGAGATTATACTAATGCAAGAAAAATGTAAACGAAAAGGCATATCCCAGATGTATTGAAGTTACCTTTATTTAAGATGAGATCTTCTGTTCACCTCCATACCTGCAGTAGCACAGCACTAACTGAACGCACTTAATTAGCATTCAGCGAGTGTCAGTGGAATAGAAAATGAGCCATTACAATTATTCATTTTTTAAGCATAATGATATAAGAAAGAAAATAGGATTTGCAGTCAGAACATCTAAGTTTGACTGCCAGCTCTGATATTTACCAGCTTGTATCGTCAGAAAAATTATTTAACATCACCAATCTCAATTTTTCTTGATTAAAAACAATTTTCTAACAGAATTATTGGTAGAATCAAAAAAGGTAAAGAATATGAAAGTTTTCTCAAACACGATATCCAAATATTTTCAAAGGTAGGTAGAAATAAATAAAGCATTAAAAACAATTTTAACCCACTAACATGATGAAAAAATTCTAATTAGTTTTACTATACCAATGGTTTTTGCCTTCTATTTTACCACAGAATAAACATTACTTCAAGTGACAGTAACTTGAATTAAATAACTGAGTAATATTGGCACCACAAGAGTGCACTGTAATTAAATAACATAAAAATATTCATAGATTAATCATTTGTCCTCTCATTGCAATTAGTTTATTCACTTTGCCTTTTCTTTATCGGCGATTTTTCTATGTAATTTCCTTTCATTCTTAGGACATTAGTGTATAATGAGAAAAAAAGATTTCCATTCATTAGAGAATATGTACTGAGGTCTGATGAAATCATGTTTGATTATGTTTAATTTTAGTTTAATTTTCATCTTACACATTTCACCTATAGGGACAACAGAATAATCTGAGGGAAAATAGAAAATGTTAATGCAATAATTTGGAAAGATTCAAGGTTTAACAGCAGTGAGGAAATGAATACCAGATAAAAAAGGAATTTCTGTATAGTACTAGTGCCTTGTAGCTGCAAGGACATATAATAGCAACAAAATACGTATTTCATATAATAACAATGAAATACATTGTCAGAAATAATGTTACTGTAGCAGTTAATTAGGTTTGAACTCGCCAAAGCCACTGCATATAATGAAGAATCACTGTCTTTCTGAGTCTCTTTGACTAAGTAAATATTGTTTGTGAATTAAACCAGGAATGGAGCAAATTATGGCACTTCAGAAATCTCAAACAGCCTTTACATGTTGATTACATCTGAAGGCCATTGTAGCATTTGACACATTGTCTAGAAATTATTTTTAAATACTGTTTATAAAATATTTCATTCCCACTATAGAACTTATCAAGAAGTAACACCTATATTATAATCATCTTTGCATTTATTATGCCTTAATATTTTCTTCAAAAAATTATAGCTTCAGGTTGCATGTGGCTGATCTACTGTTGTTAGTCTGCAGTACTCCTGAATCTCTGCATTCAATCACAAAGTCCTGCTGGTTCCACCTCAACTATCTTTAATTTATCCATTTAACTAGGCTCTTTTCTTTTTATCTTATCACCTTCCACAACTCAATGCATCCTCCAAAGTGAAGCCAGAGTAAAATAATCTTTCTACCACCCAATTCTGAGTATCATACATCTCTTTGAAGTCTCCTGGCAGTTCACTGACTTCACGACTTAGTCCAGACTATTCAGAAGCTGTGTAACCGTCCCCTTCCACGCAACTGAGGTCTTGTGTCTCCCAATTTAGTGTCACATAATCCCAAGTCCCACTCCATACCAACATATGTATTCTATTTTAGTAATTAGGCTTTCCTAAATCACCGAACTTCTACACATACTTTTTCCATTGTTTAACAAGCTCTTCCTCTGTTTCATCTCGCCATCTGATCTCAGGTTGGGTGTCACATGCTCCTGGAACACTGCAAACTAGAATCTGTTTCCTGCCTGTTTGCCCTCATCTCACTCTCACTTATTTATAACCATGCCCCCATAGACACTGAGTAAACGAACAATGAATGAAATGAATATTTTAAAGAAAATTAAGTATCACGTTCAGTTCAGTTCAGTCACTCAGCTGTGTCCGACTCTGCGACCCCATGAATCGCAGCACGCCAGGCCTCTCTGTCCATCACCATCTCCCGGAGTTCACTCAGACTCACGCCCATCAAGTTAGTGATGCCATCCAGCCATCTCATCCTCTGTCGTCCCCTTCTCTTCCTGCTCTCAGTCTTTTCCAGTGAGTCAACTCTTTCCATCAAGTGGCCAAAGTATTGGAGTTTCAGCTTTAGCATCATTCCTTCTAAAGAAATCCCAGGGTTGATCTCCCTCAGAATGAACTGGTTGGATCTCCTTGCAGTCCAAGGGACTCTCAAGAGTCTTC
>SJXQ01012167.1:5988-16633 GCA_006408695.1 Aepyceros melampus
GGATGAGCCCTGGGGGTCCCCGTGGCTTCAGGGCATGATGCCCAGAAATGACAGGGAAGGTGAGCTGTAGGAACTGGGCTGGGCACCTTCTGGGGGACTTCCTCTTTAGAACAAGCCCTGAAATAGTTACACTCTGTCCCGCTGTGCAGGTGAGGAGCGGGAGGGGAGTTCCTAGCTCACAAGCCAGCGTGTGTCAAAGCCGAGAGGCCGTGGCTGGGCCCAGAGCACCGACGGAGGTCCCAGGCGGGGCCCTGAAGATCCGGGGGCAGCAGGCCTGGCACAGGCCCCGTCTTGGGGCCGCCACCCGGATCACCTGTCCACTCCCTGGGGGCGGCATGCGAACACCTCCCGTCAGCCAGGTGGCGCCAGGGCGCAGCCCAAGCTGGGCTCTGGGGGAAGGAGACTCCCTGTCCCCAACAGGGAGGCGGGGGGCTTTTCAGGAAGACGGCCCTGCGGGAAGGTCAGCCACAGCCAGGGGCGGTGCAGCCCTGGCCTGGGAACACACGCGCGGCCAGCAGCAGGGCAACTGCTGTCGCAAGAACCCTGGGCAAGCCGCTGTGCCGCTCAGTGCCCGCCAGCTGCCAGCACCCAGCGCGCGGCCCGCGTGGCCTCCACCTACCACATCCACTGTGCTGAAGACGTGGCAGTAGTGGTGGCCGGTCTGCAGGTCCTTGGTGACGTAGGCAAAGGCGCACAGGTCCTCTGGGTCCTGGGCCGCGCAGGAAATGTTGCGGATCTCGTGCTCTGCGATGACGTTCTGCGGGGAAAGCAGCCCAGGGCGTCGGCTGAACGCCATTTCCTCATCTGCTCTCTTGGGGGAGGGGGTCGAGGGTGGTGCCTGATCTCCTCTGATTTAGGTGTGGGGTCTCCGCCCCTGACCACAGCAGCCGAGGGAGTGAAATGTTCACATCCAGCCCCCTCTTGCCCTCCAGGGCCTGAGCGTGGCGCCTGGGGGTGTCCTGCGCTCTTTAAGGCCTGTGAGCAGCGAAGTGGCCAGTGGAGCCCATGCTGAGGAGGACAAGCTGTCCCCTGGGACCCAGGTAAGGGGGTGCATGAGAGACTGACACCGGGCCAGGGGCGGAGGTGGGGACAGGCGGGACGCTGAGGAAGGTGCCCCGCTGGCAGGGGTGAGGGATGGGGAGAGGGACACACCTTGTTGGAGGCATCGATGAACTTGACCCTTTGTATGTGATGGACAGGACGATGGTGGGGATCTTCCTCATGTGCTCCGTGGATTTCTACAGCGAACGGGAGGCCCGTCAGCGCCGCTCCTCACGGCGGGGCCCCGCAGCTGCAGCTCGCGCCCCCATCTGCTGCCTGCCATCCGCGCCCAGTACCCCACCGCCCATGACAGCCTACCCGCATCTTGGCACAGGCGTCTTGTGTGGACTCTGTCCCTCGCAGATCTTTGATCAACATGGAGCCCAGATACTGTGGGAGCGAGCAGTGGGCACGTTCAGCTGTCCGTGTCACCACACTGGGACCACCCAGCCGATCTGGGCCCTCTCCCGTGACTCCCCTCCCCGCAATGCTGGGACGGCTGAAGAGCTGAGAACAGCATCGGGGCCCTGCGCTGGCGGTAGGGTTACTCACGTTGGCTTCGTAACCACAGGACTCGAAGATGAGTTTCTCCGGCTGGTGTTGCCAGCTCTGCACAGGGGCGTAGGGCGCGGCCAGGCTGGGGGGCCGGAGGGTCAGCTTGGCTTCTCGGTGCTCCTCCTGCAGAACATGTGGGACCCCAGGTCAGCCTGCCGCTCGAGGGGCTCCCGAGCGCCCTACCTGGCTCTGGCCTGCCAGCCACCTCCGGGAGCTCCAGGGCAGGGGCATATTAGCCCTTCAGATGGGCTGGGGCAGAGGCGAGGACTGTCCAGGCTGAGAACAGGTAGGGAAGCTGGGACCTCAGCCGCCCATGCATGAGCAGCTCCACATGAAAGGCTCTGTGGTGTCGGAGACAATCTGATCCTGGGGTAGTGGAGGGGCGAGGATATCTCCTTGGCCACGGATATGCTTTATAGGGGTCCTTGTGACAGGAGTCGGGGTGCGAGGCCACCATGGGCCAGATGATGGGGTCCTCAACTAGGGCACAGGTGGAAGGCATGGGGACGAAGGGAAATTCAGGCCTCCCAGCAAGATGGAAAGTCTTGATACAGAGTCACTAAGACTGCCAGACAACATGCTTTTTGAATCTTGTAAAATTCAGTTGTGCTGGTGCAAAGGTGCGGGGACTCCTCAGAGGCCAGAACTGAGACAAGTGAGGCACAAGAGAAGAAGCAGGTCAAAGACGCGGAGCGAAGGCTTGCCCTGTGGGGGACGCGGGCCAGGCCACAGCTAGAGGGCGGGATGAAGCCTGCAGCCTGCGCCAGGCAGGGGGGAACCCTGTCCTGCCAGAAGAGGTGCAGGGACCACGTCTGGGCCCTCCGCCCACCTGGGTTCTGAAGCGCTCTGCCCGAGAGGGCGCCGCAGGCTCGTGCAAGCTGTCATGCGGCCTCCTTCCCGTGTCCCCAAGAGGCAGCAGCAGGTCAGCTGACCGCCCAGCACAGGAGTCGTTCTGGAGCATGGGGACGAAGGGAAATTCAGGCCTCCCAGCAAGATGGAAAGTCTTGATACAGAGTCACTAAGACTGCCAGACAACATGCTTTTTGAATCTTGTAAAATTCAGTTGTGCTGGTGCAAAGGTGCGGGGACTCCTCAGAGGCCAGAACTGAGACAAGTGAGGCACAAGAGAAGAAGCAGGTCAAAGGCGCGGAGCGAAGGCTTGCCCTGTGGGGGACGCGGGCCAGGCCACAGCTAGAGGGCGGGATGAAGCCTGCAGCCTGCGCCAGGCAGGGGGGAACCCTGTCCTGCCAGAAGAGGTGCAGGGACCACGTCTGGGCCCTCCGCCCACCTGGGTTCTGAAGCGCTCTGCCCGAGAGGGCGCCGCAGGCTCGTGCAAGCTGTCATGCGGCCTCCTTCCCGTGTCCCCAAGAGGCAGCAGCAGGTCAGCTGACCGCCCAGCACAGGAGTCGTTCTGGCTCAGCGGGGATGACGTCTGCGAGTACAGGTCCTGGCACTGCGGCAGGAAGAGCCGTGAGTCTGGGGGCTGCCTGGCCGGGCCTCAGGCTGCCAGTATCAGGGCCCAGCCCCAGGGGGTATCCGTGAGAAACCAGTATCGGGGCCCAGCTCCAAGGGAGAGTCGGTGAGAAAGGGCAGGAACTGGGCATCAGGGGCCAGACTCCTCTGGCCAGAAAGCCCTGACAACTGGGCTTGCAGGTGGGCAGCCTGCAGCCTGGAGTGCACAGGGAGGAGGGGTGGTTTTAGGGTGGGGAAGCGCGCTCCACCTTCTCAAAGAGAAAACAGTCTGCCACAGCTATTGAAGGTCCCAGGGATGCGCGATTCAACTCAGGGTCCCTCCTGAGGAGACACGGTGCTCCCGATGGGCACCCTGTCTCCTCGGTTTCCATGTCTGAATGTCAGCGGAGCGTCTGGTCTCAGAACCAGCCTGGGCCCTGGCTTCCTCACATGTGAAAGGGTGAAACCGTGCCCACTTTGAAGCTGAGACTCTAGCCCAGGGCCCACCCACTGCCCATCAGCAGCCCTGCAGGTCTGGGGAGAGTCATCCTGAACCACAGGCTCACAGTCTAACCTGCTTTTCAGTCAGAAATTACCTGCATTGAGCAACAAAACATCCGTGAGGTTTTAAAAATCACGGGAATTTCCTTAAGAAACGGAGAAAGGCCCAGTCCTGCCGTGTTCCAGGCTTTGTCTCCGGCTCCTGTCAAACCGCCCGAGGGGACTCCAATCCCCAGACAGCTGAATGTGACAATCAGACATGGCCCTAGCCATTTGGGATTCGGATATTTGTTTTCCTGACTTTCCCAACACTTGACCCCAACACTGGGAGGAGAGGGATCAGCTCAGCTGCTCCTTTCCTATACAGGTGACACTGTCTCTGAGAAATTCCTAAAGGATTCTTTTCAATTCCTGACAGCACAAAGCACACACGCCTCCCTCTCCACCCACCCCACTCACTCTCAGCTGGGAGAACCGTGGGGGCTTCTGGGGCGGCTCCTCGTAGGGTCTGTCCGCCAGGGAGGCAATGATGCGCTTGCGATGGCCAAGCAGGTGCACCTTCAGGACCTGGGGGGCGGCAGGGAGTGGTCAGGGGACGCCTGGGCCCTCAGCCCCACCACAGGGCAGTCAGGGACACGGCTCAGGACTGACCAGCTGGGCCTGAGCAGAACTGCACTCACGTTGACTAGCTCCAGCTCCCAGAGGTTCTTCACAGTGTCAATGGAGCTGTAGCCACTCGACAGGAAGGAAGGGACGTAGTCCTGAAGGCCCAGCGAGTCCAGCCAGGAGGGCACTGACGCGGGGCTGTTCCCGTCGTAGCCCAGCGCCCTCACCTGTGCAGCGAGGACAGAGGCGGGGCTGACAAGGCCCGCGGGGACCCCAAGGATGTGACAGACCACACTGGAGGCTGGGGTAGGAGTGGGATGGCGCCTGAGGACCATCAAGGGCCTATGAGCTCAGCACCCGGGTCCCTCAGCCCACACAGCCGCCTCTGCCTCAGCTCTGGTCTCTGGCCTCACCTGGGACCACCCGGGCACCCCAGGTCTGCCGAATCAGGGCCCGGCTGAGGCGGGAAATCAGTGAGAAAGGCAGGTGCCCTGTCAGGGGAGGCCAGATGGGGAGGATGGTCTATGAGGCCCCTTCTATGCCTGACACGGGCATGGACCTGGCGGGACAAGGAGATGGTGTGCGTCTGTGGGGCGGGCACTGCCTCCCTGCTGGGACTCGTCTGCGTCCTCAGACCTTGGCAGCAGAAGGGACCAGGGGACTCCGCCAGCAGAGCTGAGGCTCAGGCCTACCGCCCACAGCCCCGCAGGCAAAGACCACTTCCGGTACTGCCCACCCCAGGCCCCGGGGGAGGGCCCGGCCTCCAGGTAATGGGCCACGCCTGCGGGCACCAGGCTCCAGGCCAGACGACCTGTTCCTGAGGCTGGACTAGGTGGGCACTGTCCCTGGGGCTCTGCTGCCCTCAGAACGTGGCAAAGCGGTAAATAGGACACTGTGCTCCCCGTGGGGCTCCCAGGGTGCGGCAGATCCCCCATGGTGGCCCCCAAGCCCGCCCTGCCCCTCGCTGAGGCCGAGGCGCTGCAAGTGGCACCTTGGGCAGGGACCGCGCGGCCTGGAGCAGCTTCCGCCTGTGCTGAGCATCACTGATGCCGATCTCCCGCAGGTCCTGATCTTCCATCACGTTAGGCCCCTAAGAGCAGAAAGGAGAAAGTGAGCGCCTCCTGCGGGAGGCTGTGAGGCCAGCCTGTTATGGCCCCTTGCTAAGTTGTTCTTTGCCACCAGCACCATAAGGGCATGAGCCCAGGGCGCCCTGCTAAGCCAGGCTGGGCTATACGGGGCCTCGTATAGCAGGAAGACAAACCTGCCGGCTGCCCACCTGTCCTGAGCGGCTCCAGGGCGCTCACCCGGGCCACAGCAGGCAGTGCACAGGCCCTCGCCCACCTGAGCCCATGTGCATTTACCTGGGGGAAGCTCTGACAACTCCCCAAGGTGATCGTATCCGACTCTTTGCAACCCCATAGACCCACACTGCAGGCGGATTCTTTACCAGCTGAGCCCCAAGGGAGGTCCTCCCCCCAAGGTGAAGAACAAGATTAATTTCCAGATTCCTTACAGATACGATTTTGTGATTTTAGGTTAAAACAGCCACCCTGGGTGGGTGGCAGGGGCAGGCACCCAAGGAGGAGAGGAGTCTCAAAGCGGAGACCTGCCTGGGAGAGGAGGGAGGGGCAGTGGGGGGCGACACAGAGGGTGGCTGGTGTTTGCCGCATCCTTGCTGTGTGACAGGGACCAGCAGCTTTCACATGCACTTGCCCACTTCAGGCTCACAACCCTGTGTTAGGTTCTGTTTGCATCCTCATTGTACAGAGAAGGAAACTGAGGCACACAGAGGTCAGAAACACATCTGAAGTCACACATCTCGTGGTGGAGCTAGGATCTGAGATGGTCTGACTGCACTCACCACTCCTAACCCCTATTGTGCTGTCTTTAATTACTCACAGTGGTGTCAAAAGATAGGGTTTTGTTTTTTTTTTTCAGATTATGATACACGAAAAGTCATGCGTTCTGCCTGTCTCTCAGCTACAGAGCCCCAGCCCCCAAGAGCAACAGTCCCCACTTTCCTGGATGTCCCTGCAGACCCCAGCTGGGCACCAACACACGCACACTTGATTCTTGCATGAACGCGATTCTTGTCCACAATGTCCATAACTACTTAGTATATACAGGAGATCACTCTGCATCAGTGTATGGCTGCTAAGTCACTTCAGTTGTGTCCAACTCTGTGCGACCCCATAGATGGCAGCCCACGAGGCTCCCCCGTCCCTGAGATTCTCAAGGCAAGAATACTGGAGTGGGGAGACCTGTCCTTTCTTTTAAAGCTGCATCATATCCAGGTCATGGATACATTTATTAAACTGTGAATATTACAAATTTTTACACCAGTTCTGTGTTGAAGGATGACTGCTTCCAATTTCTGCTTTTACAAGTGGTGCTGCACAAACCCCCCTCTATGTGCATCGTTCTGTGGTGGTTATCAAGAAGGGAGATTGCTGCCAAACCAGTCTCGAGAAAGAAGAACAAAGCTGGAGGTATCACTCCCTGTCTTCAGACCATACAACAAAATTGCAGTAATCAAAACAGTATGGCTCTGGCACAAAAACAGATGTATAGATCGATGGAACAGAATAGAGCACCCAGAAATAAACCCACACTTATATGGTCACGTAACCTACGACAAAGGAGACAAGAATATACAGTGGGGAAAAGACAGCCTCTTCAATAAATGGTCCAGAAAACTGGACAGTTACCTGCAAAATAATCAAAACTGTTGTTCCACTTTCTCATACCATATACAAAAATGAAATTTAAATGGATTAAAGACTCAAATGTAAGACCTGAAACCATAAAACTCCCAGAAGAAAACATAGGGAGTACACTCTGATGTCAGATTTAGCCATATTTTTTAGATCTGTCTTCTCAAAGGAAAAGCAAAAATAAACAAATTGGAGTATATCAAACTGAAAAACTTTCAGACAGTGAAAGAAACTATCAACAAAATGAAAGGGCACTCTACTGAATGGGAGAAGATATTTGCAAACAATGTATCAGATAAAGGTTGTTCATATCCAAAATATACAAAGAACTCATATAATCAATATTTAAAAAAACAAATAACCTGATTGGAGGAAAATGCAAATTAAAACCACAATGAGATGTCACTTTACACCTGTCAGAATGGCTATTATCAAAAAGACAACAAATAAGTATTGCCAAGGATGTGGACAAAAGGGAAATCTCACGCACTGCTGGTGAGACTCTAAATTGGTGCACTGACAGATGAATACTGTGGTCTACACACACACACGGAGGAATAATACTCAGCCAAAAAAAAAGAAAAGATGGGACTTCCTAGTGGTTCAGTGGTTAAAAGAATTCGCCTGCAAATGCACACAGGTTTGATTCCTGGTCTGGGAAGATGCCACACGCCGCAGGGCAAGTAAGCCTGTGCGCCACAACTACCAAGCCTGTGCTCTGGGACCTTGAACCACGACTACTGCAGCCTGCGTGCCCCACAGGCCGCACCCCACACAGAGAGAGTAGCCCCCTTTCCACAACTGGAGGAAGCTTGTGCACCCCAACCACCAACCAGCACAGCCAAAATAAATGAAACCATGCTTAAAAAAAAGAATGGTATCTTGGCATTTGTGACAGTGTGGATGGGGTCCAGAGTGCATTATGCTGAAACAGACAAATATGGTATGATCTCACACGTGGAATCTAAAAATGAACAAGCAAACCAAATGGAGAGAGACTCATAAAGCAAACAAACAGGTGGTTGCCAGAGGGGAATCAGGTGAGGTGGAGGGGAGCGGGGAACGGGATTAAGAGGTACAGACCTCCAGTTACAAAATAAGTAAGCCATGGGGATATAGCATACAGCCTAAGGAATATGGTCAATAATACTGTAATAACTTCGCATGGTGACAGACGGTTACTAGACTTACTGTGATCACTTCATAATGTGTCAGATGTCAAATCATTATGCAGTACACCTGAAGCTAGTATCACCTGTCAACTATTATTTCGATTTTTATTTTCAAAAAAGGGTATAAAAGAAATTGCTTGGGCAAGGGTATGTGTGTTTAGAAGGCTGACAGACATCTGTACTCTTGTCAGTGCAGCTGTTTAGAAATGGCTTCTCACTGCACGTCTTACAACAAGGTCGGCCCACTCGTCGCTGAGCTCAAGCACCCTCTCACGTTTTACCTGTCAAGCACATTCACAGCACTTACTGCCCCCTCCATGTGCGACATGCTCTGCACTTGCTAAATAATGGGGACTACTGTTACCCCACTTTACAGCTGAGGAAGCTGAGGCCCGGAGAGCGCCAGTGACCCGTGGGGCCGAGTTCAGCCCAATGTTCGTGTCCGTCAGCCCTGGGCTGGGTGCTGGGAGCAGTCACAGCTGCTGCTTCAGGAATTGCTTTATCCTGCACTTGATCTGCAGGAACTCTACACAGTGAGGAAATTAACCCTTCAGCTATGAAGAGTAGGGCACGTGTCTTTCCTGTTTGTCGTTTTGCCTCTGAACTGTCGCGCTGGCTTTGTTCAGGCAGAACCTGTCTGCTCGCACTGGGACACACCCACTTTTCTCAGGGAGCTTCTCTAAAGTTCCATCAGGCTTAGAAAATCCTTTCCAAGAATTTAAAACATTTCTTCCACAGTTTTCCCCCTGTAACTTCACAGTTTCATTTTTTACAATCCAATCTTTAATCTACCTCAAATTTATCTTAACATAAGGTTTAAGGGCCCACTTAATATTTTTTTCCAGGCAGCAGATTGTCTATTTCTTGAATGAGCTATTTTTTCTCCACCAATGTGAAATGACTTCTGATGTGTCCTAACTTCATTTCCAGGACTTTTTCCGGACTTTTTATTCTGTTGAGGGGATATTATTTATGCCCACTTTACAGAGAGGTTAGTGAGTCGGGCCCGCTCATGCAGACCGTTGCCTGACGGCTTCACCTGTGTGCCCAAGCTGCAGTGGCTGCTGGTGCGGGAGCCTCCTGAGAGCCTGGGCCTGGTGACAGAATCTGGCCTCACAGAGGACAGGCCGGAAGCAAGACAGCTCTGAAGCAGGACTGCTCTGCTCAGGCCGCAGGGCACACCCCTCTGCTGGGACCCTAGAGATCCCTGGGCCTGCAGAGAGTCCCCTGGGCCCTGGCACCACTCCAGATCTGACCAGCTCCCAAGTCACCCCTGAATCCAAGAGTTGCCACCCCGAGTTCCTGTCGTCACTCTGGGCCCAAGTCTAGGGTATGCTGGTGGGGAAAAGCAGTGGGGGAGAGGGGGGTGGGCTTTCTGTGTGACGCTGAAGGCCCCTCAGCGAGGGCCTGAGAGTGAGCCTGAGAGGGCGGCACTGCAGCGATGCTCTGAAAACCCACTGCAACCCCGCGTTCCCTCACAAGCCTTCACAAACGTTTAGGGTACCGCTAGTACTGAACTGAAGCCTGACCACCAGGAAACCAGATCCAACTGGAGACAAGGCCGTCATGAACCAGACTTCCAGGCAAGAGAATGGGGGTGTATGCAGCTTTGAGGAGAAACAGGCAGATGTCCCAAACAAAGGACGTGACGGAAAATCAGAGCAAAGAGCTCTGGAGCACGCCCTGAGCACAGTACCGGGTCCTGAGTTCCTAAACCTGCCATGTCTACATTCTGTGGGATTAGTTTGCGTGGTGGCTATCAGGCCCCCAAATCCTCGAAGACAGGAAACATTCTGGAAGTTACTCCACTCTCCTGGCTGAGGAAGAAACCTTTTCACAAGGAGGTTTATGGGGAAAGAGGATCTCCTACTTTGTTTACCTCATGCCACGCTAATGTTGACCAAGAGCTGACTATATGCCTGTCTGCGTTCCAAGTTCCCAGGGAGCGAACAGTTAGGGAGCTAACAGAGCAGAACGGCTCATTGGCCTAATAAGCATTTCAGTGAACAGAGATTTCCTGAGATTTTAATAAAGTTTCCAAGTCTAAGTGAAATCTGAAGCAGAACTGCTGACGCTTGGCTTGGTTGGGTTCCGTCCCTAAGGGATAGGGGACAGGCGGGAGCAACGTCCCATTGCCTCCTCCTGGAGAGGCGTGTGCATGCAGCGTGCCAGCTTGTGGAAAGGCAGGCTGGGAGATGGCACACCTGGGCTCTGGCCCCGTTGCCCCACCACAGCCAGTGTCAGCCCTGGCAGGACTTGACCTCTGCTCCAACAAAGGCCTGTGAGCTGATGGGAGAGGGCCCGCTAGGCAGAACTGCACTAGACTGGATTCCCCGAGAGGGCTTTTGTCCCTCAGCAGTGGTTCCAGACTCTCCACGTGGCCCACCCCCTCCAGCCTAATTTCCATATTCTGTATGGCCTCTCTCTCTTCTCAGACAATCATCCAGCCATTTCTCCTGTCAGGAGTCATTAAAAAAAAAAAAAAAAAAACAAAGGCTGAAACATCCTCTCTTGGGGGAGAAAGAATGAGACTGAGCTACTGTCCCCAGCCTGACTGGGCCTCTGGGGAAAAGCCTGGCAATGATGCTTCTCCCCCTCCCCGCC
>SJXQ01012167.1:27175-62467 GCA_006408695.1 Aepyceros melampus
TCGGACATCGCGGCAGAAGCTGCTGCTGCTGCCACCAAGGGAGAAGGAGACAGCAGCCACCAGCACGGGAGCAAAAGGACGGATTCTCCAACAGATCCTCCAGTATCGGCTGCTGGCCAGTGTGCACATGTATGAAAGCCAGAGACGGCCGAACTTTACCTCCAGCTCCAGGGGCTGCAGACAGCTGATCAGGGAGAACAGAGAAGGAACGTCCTACAGTTTTGGCCGATAGTTTCTAGGACAGCCAGAGAGGGGACAGAGGAGTGACCCTCTCCTAAGGGCACGGCCTATATAGGTGAAGTCACACCCCCCTCCCATCACTTCAGGAATGACTGTGCCTCTCTGCCAAGAAGATAAGCCACAAGGTATCACAAAAACAGGTGATACAATAAGGACAGGACAACAGAGTTCTCAGGTGAGTGTACCCAACAACTTAGGAAGTGGCTTCTCTCCAGGCTGTGAGAACCCAGCAGAGAAGCGCCAGGCCCACAGCAGGCTGGCCAAAATCAGGGGAGGACACAGCCGGGGACACCAAGGGCAAGTGGAACTGGGACCAAACCTCCAGTCCAGCCACGGAGACCAAAACCCGGGGACCACACGCCACCTCTAAACGTCCTGGGAGACACCTGCCCCCCAGCAGGCTGGCCTGCTGCTCTCCCGGGACACAGGGCCCCTGGAGCAGCCTGCGTTCAACACCTACTCAACCACTGAAACAGCTGACGGCAGCAAAAGAAGGTCAAGCCATTTTCTTTCATTGGCTGGACAGCACAGGCCCTTGGTGAAAGCAGCCAGAGTGGGCTGGGCTGGGGCAAGGCCCACCCTCCCTGGATTCCTGACAGTGGGACGAGCTGGCAACAGGCCCATCGGGGACACAGGTCACCAGCTCCAGTGCCAGCCACTCAGGGGCCCACGGCCCAAAATAAGAGTGAGATTCAAGCACCATCTTGAGGTCTCGGCTTTCAGGACTGCGAAACCAGTCACAGCGGGCAACACCCTGCTTAGCCAAGGGCTGCCTGCCTGTGAATCTGCTCCTCCTCCTGGGACGGCGACCCCTGAGCTCAGGTCTCCCTCTCCTAGATCCAGAAACCAAGGACGGTTTGAAATCTGACGCTGACCATTCAAAATGAACAAGAAATCTACTTGGGGCTTAGCTGAAGGCTGGTGCTCCCTGCGGTCCTGGGAAAAGTCCTCCCTGACACATTGGACAGAGGTTACGGGCAGGCCAGAGCCCCACTCCATCCTTCCTTCACAGTCCAGCCACCCCACAGAAACCGCAGGCTGGGACTCTGCAGTGCGGGTGGACGCACCCTCTGCTCAGGTGGCCACCTTTGTGTACTTACCCTCAACTTTCCTAAGCTGGGGTCTGGAGGATGCTACTCAGTGCTACTAAAAACACTGTGTGTTGGGACCCAGAAACCTAGGGGGTAGCTGGACCATCTCTCGCCATTCACGTGGGATCATGGGGGCTGAGATTTGGAGGGTGGGGCCCACAGGGCAAGGAAAGGGCTCACTGTCACCAAGTCTAAGAAGGACTCTTCCAAAAGAGTGTTTTCCAGAAGGGCTGTCCATCTCCTGATTCACCAAAGCCAAGAGGTTAACGGCCTGCTTCTGCGCCAGCCTCTCGAGCACACACAACTGATGTAAGCTCCTCAGATGCAGACGGGCACAGGGAAGTGCAGAGCAGCCTCAACTGAATTGACTGCAGCCAACCCATCCCTGCTGCCCCTAGAGAACAGCTTTGAAAATGGCCACAGTGTCTGTCTCAGTCCTAAACATTATCCCCAATAAACACTTGCTCCTGGCAAAGCCTGCAAACCACAATTAAGCTCCCCAAACTGTATGTATTAAAGCGCCACGAAGCAGAGCCATGAACTCTTAGCCAGAAGAGCCGTGTGCAGACCGCCCGCATAATCCATGACTGGTAAAGATGGACCCAACCCAATCGGGCCTTCTCTGCTAGAGCCCAGGGAAACAGGGCTGCTGAACAGAGGGTGGCTCGAGGAACCCAGTGCATTTCTCAACATGAGGAAGTAATTGTTTCATGGACAAAAACAAGCACAGCTTTACCTCAAGTATTTGTATGTATTACTTATCCTTAACAAATGAAAAGAGGTAAGTACGATTATCCAAATGTCGTAGATAGGAAACTGGGCTCAGAGGGAGTGAGCACCTCGCCCTGGACACACGTGCCTCTAGAATCCAGCTTTGAGACAGGGCCGAGGCTCCCCACAAGGCCCGCGGCCTCAGCAGCAGCTTCCTCGCTGAGGTGCACACTTCCCCGCCATCCACCAGACTTCCTGCCGGCGCCAGGGGCCCATGCGGGAACGGCCCATTCCACTCTGGGCTCACAGAGCAGTCTTGGAAACAGCCTCCCGACTGAACAAGGAAGCCACCCTTAAGTGCAGAGGGCGCCTTCCCTGATGACGGGAAGAAGCCAGCTCGTCAGCTGCTGTCGGCCCAGGTGCCCTGGTGGCAAGAGTGCCTTCAGAGGCTTAAGGGGAGGGTGTGAGAGGTGCTCTGAGAGGCACCATAAGAATGTCACCTCACCTGAGCAAGCTGCATAATTCTACCACCAAGGAAAACAGCTCGGTAGGACCTCCCTAGTGCCTTTGTTTCAAAGGCAAGTAGAGCTCACCTGTAGGGCTTTGAAATGAAAGAATACCCCAAGTAACAGTGCTCTGAAGTGAACATGATAAATAAATGGAAAAATGGAGAAACAGACATGAGGAGGCAGCAGCAAATCCAGCCCTGCCAGGCGATCAGGTGAAGAGCCCTCGCCAGGGTAGCCACCACCATGGGTAAGGAAGGCCTGAGCCGCGCTCCTGGGGAGAGGCGGAGCCGCCAGGGAGGCCGGGACCAACTCAAGGAGCACCCCCAGTGAGCCAACCAGAGGAAGCCTACGTTCAGGAAAATAATAGTGACAGTCGTTCCCTTTTTAAAATGGAGCTTCCTCACAGACAGCCTAAGATGCCTCTGTCCACTTTCCCTTCCGCTATGCAAAAGGAGTCATGGCTCCTAAAATCACAGCTGGGTGGGCGGTGTAGACGCAAGTGTGACGTGGTCTGGGCTGACCTCTCTCACCCTTAAACATCCATACTCTGGGTCAGAGAAATGTCTGAGCCAGAAGGGAGCGAGAGGGCTGTGTCCCGCGGGGAAATGGCTGCATGGTACGGTACCTGAGATCCTCTGCTGTTCCTGAGAAAAGTCGATCCCTTCTCCAATAGAGCTCATAATCTTCTCAATCTGAGATGGAAGAGAAAGGAACAAGACAGGCTGTGAGGCTCAAGTCAGCACTGCCAGCTCACCAGCAGCACGTGCAGGGGCAGGCCTCCAGGACTCTTCCAGATGATGCCAAGGTCCAGCACCGACCTGAGAGGTTTCAGAGCTCACACTCAGGTCAATAAAGGCTCTTCTCTGGCCTCTGCCCCTGAGGGTCTGAAGACGAGCTCTGAAGGGAGTGAGTGGGTAACAATCGGGGCTCAGCTGCTGGAAACGCCCAAGAGCCTCCCTTCCAAGGCAATT
This sequence comes from Aepyceros melampus, assembly GCA_006408695.1. Classification (NCBI taxonomy): domain Eukaryota; kingdom Metazoa; phylum Chordata; class Mammalia; order Artiodactyla; family Bovidae; genus Aepyceros; species Aepyceros melampus. Next base: position 30,698 of record SJXQ01012167.1, read on the forward strand.
TATACATCACTTCCCCCACCCTCCAGCCTTTCCAGACCCAGTGGAGACTGCGTGGAGGGTGTGAGAGAAGGCCAGGGCAGGCACCCTCACGGCTCCTGCTAGAATCTAAATTCCACGAGGACAGAGGCTGCACCAGCTCTGTTCTAGGCTGAACCCCCCGCACCTAGAGCAGGGCACCTCATAGACAATTCGTAAGCACCTCACAGACAATTGCTACTGCGTGACCACCAGCTCTGAGGTGTGGGGACATTTTCCAGAGCTCAGACCGGCAGAGCCCTGGAATGGGCATGTAACCCTGAACGGAGGAGCTTTTGCTCCCTGGAGGTGGGCAGTCCTGCACACAGCTCTGCACTGGGTGGGGAAGAGGGCAGACACTTGTCCTTCCCCTGGACCACAGCACACAGAGCTGGTCTCTGAGCAGCCAGATGTCTCCAGCATCGCCCCCACCCCCATGTGGACCACCTGTCCCAGCCATCTGGCTTTGGTCACCCGGAGCCAGATCCAAGCCCCCTGCTCCGGGAAACCAGGCCAGGGGCAGGACCAGGCGGGGGCAGGAGGAGGAGGCCCTAGCCACTGACCCTGCCCCCGCCCCCGCCCCCAGCGTAGTGGTGATAATGAGCTCATTCACTGCTCTTTTTCTAAAGAAAGGAAAAAAAGACCTTCTGTACCAGAATGTGGATGCTTTTTCCTCTAAGTGCAAGCAAGGAGCCTTAGGTCTGACAGTCAGAAAAATAACAACTCTCCAGCCAGCCTCCAGCTGGCACACAAAGGCAGAGCATTTGAGCCTGGCTGAACAACACGGGATAAGCACCTCCTTTACCCGGCAGCCAGAGCACAGAAAGGTCGTCTCCTCCACCACAGAAACGCCTGCTGGCTCAGGCAGGCACGCAATCTCCTGTTAATGCGCACACAAACTCCAGCCCCCAGCTCTGCGAAAGCAGAGGAAACACTTCTCACCCAGGCGGCAAACCCATCAACCGGGCAGCCCAGAGGCTGGCATGGGAAGCAGGTCTGCCGCGCCCCTCCAATAGGAGGCCCTTCCCACCCAGCCCTCCCCAAAGCACCCCTTTCTCTGGCCCTGCCCGTTTCCAGCGCATTTGGCTTAAGATCGGCTCTAGATGCTCAATAAAAAGTTGGCTTGCTCCCCACTCCCCTTCTGTTGTCCACAGCGCTCTGATCTAGTAAAGTTTTAAAACATATTTTTACTTATTTTCATACAAGTAATAATTTGCATGATTCAAAATTCAAAAGATGCAACAGGTTATTCAGAGAAAGGCCTCTTTCTGACCCCTGTCTCTGAGCTGCCTATAGTTCTTCTCTCTGGAGGCAACCAGCATAACCAGCTTCTCAAGCATCTCTTAGGTCTATTCACAAGTAAGCAATTATGTGATTGTATTCCACATCACCCCCCAACTCTGACAGAGCTGTTCCAAGTGTGCTGCTCTGGATCTCGGTTTTTCCACTTAATAATACATTCTGGAATTCTTGCCACAGTTCAAATAGAACACGTCTTTCATTTTTTAAACGGAGGCGGTATAGTCAGCCAGTGTTCACCAGTCTTCGGGGAGGAGGCACGCATGTGGCGTTCCCAATCGTCTCTCTTTCTAAACACTGCTACAATGAATACTGCTCCACATACACCTTTGAACCCAAGTACGTCTGTAAGGTAATTCCTAGTTATTTCCCGAGAGTTCTTCCAGACACAGAATCTGGAGTTAGCAGCAGGGAGCTCACAGGTCATACAATCCCAGCTCCCACACCACTTTAGTCAAATGGGACTAAAGGCCTCCCAGGGAGGGGGCCCTGGCTAACTCTCCCAGTTAGTTTGCCCCATTTGCAGAAAGCACCAAGTTATAGAACATTTGCCTTTCTACAGGTTTAAACTTTTTCCCCTGATGTCACCTGCTCATCCATAGAAAACGCTTCGGGATATGTGGAGACAGCTCTTGCCTTCCAGATAAACCGCTCTCCAATCCCCAGGCCACAAGACCTGACCTGGTGTCTAATGACACACCGGTCATTACAGCGCAGAAGCCTCACACCCGAGCAAAGAGCAGGCACTCAACAGGCATCTGCTGAGGTGCCTTCTGTTTCCTTTTCTGCATTTACAGGAGAAAAGTAGGCTGCTAAGAGAGGAAACTTCCTTACATGGGGTGTTGGGTCCTTATCTCTGGAATGGGCCTACCAACTGCGATGCCTGGGGGGGGTAAATGTGGGAGAACTACCACAGGAAACACCAGGAGGGATGGAATCCAGAGTGTTCTATCTGCCCTTCTACCCACCATGCCCGGCTCATGGTGAGAGGGGCAACTAACTGATGAAAAAGCCCAGTGTCCGCTTAGTTAATGCCAACAATGAAAAGCTACTTTCCCAAGGCCACATAGTCAGGGTGGGAAAAGCTCAAGTGGAAGGTGACTCCAAGGTGTCTTTTTAAATAAAGTCAAGTTACCTACATTATATATTTCATGGTCATCATATCATCAATCACCTAAAATCAAAGCCCCGACTGGCCTGTAGAGTTAGTGTCTCCTGGTTGCCCAGTTTGTGACATTCTGCCAAAGGCCCTTTTGAAGTCAGGGAGAGCAGAGCTGGACACCTCTCTGCTCCGCGTCCTCCTGCAGGCCCCAGGGGTCGCCCTCAGGCAACTGCAAGTGGCCGGGAAAAGTCCAGCCCCCCGAGCTGCTGGGCGCTTCGGTCCGCAGCAGGTGCACCGGGCACTCTCAGGGCTGTGCCATCCCACCTAGAAAGCGCGCTTTGTTTTCTGTGAACTGTGGCAGCGGAGCCAGCTGCGAAGATTCTAGTTTACAGAGCATCTGAGAGTTCTCCCAACAGCTTGAAGCCCAGGAGCCCTTCCAGCCTTGGCGAGAGCACAAGGTGAGGAGGGAAGTGGCCGTGACGTCCGTGCGGGCAGAGACTGGCACAGCCCTGTCCAGGCCCTCAGCCTGGGCTGTGGAGGCTGGAGGAGCTGGACCTCATCACCTCTCCTTGCCACAGCTCCAGGGGCCCAGGACCAGCAAAGGGGGAATGTGGTAATTTCTGGACAAAGAGGAGCAGCCACAGAAGACAGATACCGCTCTGATCCTCGCACTTCAGGTAGTTTTAACTATTTGGGCTTGAGTTAAGAAACAATCTGATTAGGCTGTTTTCCCAGAAAATTTCGCATCTCGGGGGAATGTCGGGGGAAGAGGCTGGCAGAATAGAACGGAACAGTTCAACATTCTCTGGTTTTTTATTGCTTAAGATCCATGACATTTTTGGAGAGAGGTGGGAAATGGCCACGCTTTAATAGTGCACTTCATGTCAACTCTATAAAGAGCTTGTATTTGTGTTTAGTAAAGCCTGAAAGTTATCACCATAATGGACTCATCTATTCTACAAAATGCTTGCAAACATTCCATTTTCACCAAGTATTCAGGCTTTCTTTTTTTCCTCCTACCTGGGCTGTATAAAATATGTTCCCTGTATGGCTGAAAACAACCAAAACCACACACTAGGGACCCTGCTGCCAAGGCCCTCTCCCATCTGCTGGTTCAGAACACAGGACCCTGGTGCCCACAGGCTGGCAACAGGAAGAGACACTCTATATAATGTACAGACAGGTTCACTCTCCCGTCACCATCACCTGGCTGCTGGGAGCAACTCAGATCATGCCAGGCTTTTCCGTGGACACTGGGAGTGAGGGGAAGGAGAAGACAGCGCCTGGGGGAAGAGTACTTCCTGGGCCTTGCTGGGTCTTCTATGCCCCGGAGGTGAGTTGGGTACAGGCAGTCCAGAGGACCACAGCCTCGGGACAGCGAGGCTCCCTCCTAGGGGGTGGCACAGGTGAAAAGCAAGGGCGATGTGCAAGGGCTCCATGTGCAAAAACGTCGGGAGACCAGCAATCAGTCTGGTCATAAGACGAGCCTCACTGAGAGCAGGAAGGCAAAGGGATCGCCTTTCTTCTACCTTTTGGGGCAAACAGGAACATGAGGGAGGTGTTTCTGGAACTGAATTTGGCTCCTAATGTCAGACACATTCCCCCAACCCCCTCCCCCGTCTGTTACCCAGTGAGCTGTCAGCTCCCAAGGACCTTCTCACGAGTGACAGCTCAAGGCCCTCCTGTGAGATGGAAGACACACAGTTCCGCTGGGCCTGTAGCACCAGGACTGGGGACGCCGTCTCTCTCTTTTGCTGCCCGGAGACTGACTCCTTTATTGGCCTGGAGACACCCCACACTTGCACTGTAACTTCCCCACTAGCTGTTTTATGGTGTGTCCTGGGGATACGCGAGGCCCAATAAAGGTGTGGATCCTGGCTCAAGCTGTTTCTTCTAGAGGCCATACGGTGCCTTGCCCAGAGCTGGTACATGCAGGCACCCGGTGACAAAAGAGTTACCACTTGTTAAATGCCCGGGCCAGCCTCGTCGCCTCACTAACACGGTAAGAGGGGAAAGGCACGTGATCCCTCTGGACTTCAGTCTGGATTCTCTAACTCCCCTCCGCCTTTTTATCTTTTCCCCACCTCCCTGGGTCGCTGGCACAGGGACCTCACACCCCACAACTACCAGCTGACCCCTTCCCTCAACAGTCCTGCCCAGCCTAGCTCACTGCCAAGCGGACTTGCCACCCCATTTCTCAGGTGAGGACGCTGAAGCTCTGCCCACAGGTCGACACCCAGCGCCCACCCAATCCCCCACTGATGGCACTACTCTGAGGGGCTGAGGCTGCTCTCTGTGTGAAGAACCAGGGCCAGACCCCCTCCTCAGGCCAGCCGGCCCTGCTCAGACAGCAGCCCCCATTCCCAGGCGCACAGGCTAAGTCCTCACCTCCCCAGAGGCCCAAGCCCTTGTCACCAAGTGACTGACAATCCAGACTGGCTGCTCCGCGGTGCGAAGCTCCCTGATGCTGCCACCACCACCTCCCAGCCCAGAGAGCACATAAGAATTCATCGCCATCTCTTGTCTTCCACCCTCAGCAGCAGACAGGGCTCCTTCACCCGGAGCAGGATTTGATTCCTCACATTTGATAAAGGGTCACCGACCAGGGTCTGAGTTATTTTTTCCCCTCTCCCCCTAGACTGAATTGCACCAGGCCTTGGAAAGACAAGGATGGATTGAAGTAAATTATTTGTCCTGATTTTCTAACCCAGTCAACTGTGTTTAAGGGAGGGAGACAGGACTGGAGGGGGAGGGGAGCAGTGGCCAGCAGAGGATGAATGCGATCTGCAGTGGTGGGTGGGTCGGGGGGATGTCCCTCCCCAGGCAGCTCCATGAACAATGAGTCACTTCTTCTCCGTGGAGCACAGCTAGTCTCCGGCTGATGGTGGGGGGCTTTGGACCTTTGCCAAATTTATAGTATCCCCATCTGAATCCCTTTTACATTGTCACCTTCCTTCTCAATCTCACTTTTCCTATGAGGCTGAGAGACCACAGAGCTGTTACGTTTCTGAAGTCCCTGTCCTTTGGTCTGGGACACAGGCTCAGATGAAAGCCTTTGCGTGTCTGCCCCAGGCTATACTTCCTGACCCCCATCTAAGTCTCCAACTCCCCTTCCCCTCCTCATTTTTATCCTTTACACACCTCTTGGGTAGCTGATGCCCACCGTGCTCCCCAGAGTATTGTGCACCCCACAACTACCAGCTGGCCCTTTCCTTGACCAACATCCATGCCCCCGACCGGCCACTTGGCGGAAAGTAAAGGAGACTTGCCAAGTGACCTTCTCGTGCTAGGACAGCCTCTCTACAAGGACTCTTTAAACTAAAAGCCCCAAGAAACTGCTTAAAGAAGAAAAAAGGTGGGAGACCTAGATTCTAATTAACTTTATTATTGCTGCCACAGAACTCTGGGTTATGCACCAAGTACGGGCTTTAATAAGTGGGACAAGACTCTAAAAGATTAATGAGAATTATGTATTTGGGTTCCTGTCCAATTTATGCAATCTACTTTCTATCCAGGAGCAGGCTGGTTTGCGGGGGAGTGAGGAGGAGGAAGCCACTCAGAGAGGTGCAGTTCTCTCTCTCACTGGGAAATCTGGCTCTTGGTCCTTCTTTTACCACCAGCAACCTTCCCTTGTTGGTCCTGCTCTTCCACAGCTTGAATTCCACTGCAGTGCGCTGCACTGTGGGTCTGGCTACGGATTAAAGTGGCCCAAAGCAAACACCCTAGGCGCCCACTCAGGATTGATTTCCTCAGCATTATGGCCAGGGAGAGAAAGGGGTTCTTCTGTATCCATCGGCTCCTCAGCTCTGCAGGGGAACACTTGCCGTTAATATCAGAGGAGGCGAATGTGGACTTTTGAGCACCAAATTATATACACTGAAGAAGTAAAAAAAAAAAAATTACATATACTTAATACAAATACACTACCAATATCCATCAGACACCCTGAAACTTTCTACAGTCTGCCATTCCTAGTTATCTCTGTGAAATAGAAGTTGGATGAAGTTGATAGAGTTCCCCAAATTCATTTTAAATCACTAGGTAAAATCTTCCAGATAAGCTTTATACAAAGGAACACACATTGCACTGATTCCATTTATATAATGTTCCAGAAAAGGCAGAATGAACATCCAACATTAGGAAGAGTAGTTGCTGGTGGGGTAGGAAAGGGTAAAGATTGACTGCGCAGGGACATGAGGGAACTTCCTGGGGTGATGGTAATATCCCGTATCTTGATAGAATTTGGGTCATACAAATATATGTATTTATCAAAACTCAGGGAAAGGTGGACTCATGGGTTAAGTTTTTCATTTGCATTAACCTCCCCTCAAATTGATAAACAAATACCAAACTCTAGATAATGACATACATGTTAAAATGTTTAGTGATGACATGTACTGATGTCTGCAAGTTATTTTGAAATGCATCACAATATAACATCTATTTTTCAGTAGACTGAGGGCTTAACAGATATGAGATAAAGCAAGAACAGCAAAATCTAATTGCAATCTAGGCTGTAGGTGGTGAATATACAGGCATTCACTCACTGTTGAAAAGTCTCTTTCAAGTTTTTTGTATGTTAGAAGTTTTTCAGAATAAAATACTGGGATAAAGATCTCTTTCAAAATCAAATCTTTTAGAGAATAATAAATGGTAAGACCAATGCTGGTCTGAGTTTCCTCATTTGTAATGAGCTCTGCTCAACATGCTAATGAGCAGAAACATGCCCAACAGGCAAAGGAAACAAAGAGAAAGGAATGTGGGAACTCCGACTGACTTCACCATTATTCCGAGTCACAAAGCTTCAGGGTTAAGGGCTGTCAGCCTGCTCCTCTGCAGTATGGCGTTCTCTCTTCTGGAACTCAGGCTAAACCCAGACTTGCCGGACTGAAAACTCAATTATCAGTGTTCCCAGGGATGAACAGGCCCTGGGAAATTGGTTCTTATTAATCAGACTCAAAAGACACTGATCCCTCCTTCGGTGGGCTGCTTTAGCACGATAAGCAGCACGATAGGATATTTGGCTAGTATCCTCTACTGCCCCAAATCAATCAAATGGGATCAAAGCCATCCTCAGAATACTGCACGGGCAAGAAGTGTGGACCATGCCAAGAGCTTGTTCACTGACCCCCTTCCTACTTCAGGAGGTCATCCTGAAAATCAGGACAAGTGCTCACAGCAAGCAAGGTACCCTTCTTGGAAAGCACTTAGATCAACGCTGTTAACACTCCAGCTTTCCAGGATGGACAGGTTCCAGGACTAGGTTCCCGCAGGGGGCTGCCGTGCCCTCTGTGTTACCAGCTGGGGCGGGGGTGTGGGCAGGGTGACTGCAAGCCATCCCATTTAATGCTTTTACATTTTAACATACATATGTTTTCGGCTGCACTGGGCCTTTGTCGCTGTTCACAGGCGTTCTCTCATTGCAGTACACGGGGGCTACTCTCTAGTCGCGGTGCACAGGCTTTTCTCTGCGGTGGCTTCTCTCGTTTCGGCGCCCCAGCTTTAGGCATGTGGGCTTCAGTAGTTGCAGCGCACAGGCTTAGCTGCCCTGTGGCATGCGGAATCTTCCTGGACCAGGACAGGGATTGGACCAGGTCCCCTGTCTTGCAAGGCACAGTCTTCACCACTGGCCCACCAGGGAAGTCCCCTCCCATTTTAATGATGAGGAAACCAAACATCAGGAAAGTTAAATAACTTTTAGCTTAAAGAACATGATCACAGAGCTAGAAATATGTGTCCAGTGCCTGATAATCTTTCTAATTCAACTTATTTAGGGCCTAACTTCTACTCTAGGAAAACTCAAGAGTACAATTTTAAATACATGGAATTGAGAACACTGGAACAAGAACCTGAGGTCAAAATCCACTTAAGGGACTTCCCTGGTGGGCCAGTGGTTAAGATTCTGTGCCCCCGCTGCAAACAGCGTGGGTTCAATCCCTGGTCAGGGAACTAGGATCCCCTATGCTGCCCAGTGAAGCCCCCCAAAAATCCACTTATTTAGTTGTGGAATCTTGGGTAAGTCATTTAACATTTCTTTCAATTTCTCTTTCTATAAAATGTGAAAAAAAAATTCGTCATTCAGGCAACCATCGTTAGACAAATTACTTGACTCCTCATCCTTACCCTTGTGGCTCAGCTGGCAAAGAATCTGCCTGTAAGGCGTGAGACCTGGGTTCGATCTCTGTGTTGGAAAGATTCCCTGGAGAAGGGAATGGCTACCCACTCCAGTATTCTGGCCTGGAGAATTCCATGGACTGTTCAGTCCATGGGGTTGCAAAGAGTCAGACAAGACTGAGCAACTTTCACTTTCTCATTCTTAAGCCTCAGTTTCCACAAAGGCAAAATGGAGACCTCAACATGAGCCTGCTGTCAAGATCTGAGACAGCACATAAGGAGTGAAGTGTTTGGTTCCCAAACAGAGCTGCAGGGCGGAGTTAATTTACTGTGACACGAGTTTGAGCAAGCTCTGCACTGCCTGAAAGACGTGGGCTTCCCTGGATGACATCACCCTGGGAGGAAAGACAAGGTCCTCTCGGCTGCAAGCACAGACGGCGAGACCTGCTCCTTCTCCAGAGGAACTGTCTACCCCGGTTCCGGGGAGACTCGGGGCCTGCCATGTCCCTGGGCCCTGGCAGGAGGTACTAAAGTGCCTTCTTAAATTAAGTCCTTGGAAAATAGGGTTGAGCCCAAGAGCCGTTTAGTTTTCGCTCTGTAACCCACTTGAGCAGATGTCAGCCTCCCTCATGCAGAGAAACATCTGCAGTCCTTGTGAAACCACAGAGGCTAGTGGAGAGTCCACGCAGGCCCTTCCTCACCCGCTTCAGCTTACAGAGCTTAGATGGTGTTTGCGCATGTGAGTCACAGTCATCTGTTCAGGAGGAAACAGAATTCCACCTAAAAACAAGTTAATCAAAACCCAGATTCCTTTGTTAAAAAAAAAAAAAAAAAAAGACTGACCAGCGGTAAAGGGGTTCTTCCTTCTGGCAGAAACTGTTTGGAACATGCTGCGTGAACAATAGCTCACATCCTGGACGCTCAGCTGGAGGCTGCTTCTCCATTCAGGACAAAATGTTTCATGTGAGGGAGGTGACGCCTTTCTACCAGGCAAGAGATGGAGGACCAGGGACAATACTCAGCAGAGGAGAGCACGGAGAGGGAGAAGAGGGAGGAGGGCTAGAGGCACCAACCCCTCACCTTAGAGAACTCTGGGGGAAACAGGTGGACGCGGGGAAATCACGTGGTCACCAGTGATGAGGTGACACCTACCCTGCAAGTCTGTTAATGATTTAGCTTAACTATAGTTTTTCTAGTAGTCATGTATGGATATGAGAGCTGGATCATAAAGAAGGCTGAGCGCTGAAGAACTTTCAAACTGGGGTGCTGGACAAGACTCTTGAGAGTCCCTTGGACTGCAAGATCAAACCAGTCAATTCTAAAGGAAATCAATGTTGAACATAAACTGGAAGGACTGATACTGAAGCTGAAGTTCCAATACTTTGGCCACCTGACGCGAAGAGCCGACTCACTGGATAAGACCCTGATGCTGGGAAAGATTGAGAGCAGGAAGAGAAAGGGGCAACTGAGAATGAGAAGGTTAGATAACATCACCGACAAAATGGACATGAATTTGAGCAAACTCTGGGAGACAGTGGAGGACAGGGGAGCCTGGTTTGCTGCAGTCCATGGGGTCACCAAAACTCAGACACAACTTAGCGACTGCACACACACACAACCGAGCAACAAATTAGCGACTCGTTAATCAACTAGTGCTGCCCCCACCCACAGGGGCAGGAGCCTCTCAAGCACATCCGGAGTCTTCTGCTTCCCCTGGCTGAGGGTTCGGCTCACTAAGAACCAGCTGGGATCATTTCCAAAAATGTTTAAAATGGTTAATGTGTGGATAGAAATAGCCAATTAAATTAAATGCTATAGAAATGAAACAAGTGCAAAAAGCTGTTTCAGTGATGACCAGGTAGATGTTTCCAAGAGACTAATTTTTAAAAATGTGTTCTTGAATTTTGTTGGAGAAATAAAATGTAAAAATTTCTAAAAGGATTCTATACTCAGAGGGCTTCACAAGTGGCTAAATGCTTGCCTCACGAGAAACTCTGTCTAAAAGTCTGAATCAATCCTCTATTGTGGATGTGATACATGTAATAAAGAGGACAGAGAATTCCAAATTAGCAGGTCCACTCAGAAAGAAAAAGCCCCAGCTTCACAAAGACTAGCCTACATATCTACGCGTTGGGGTTAAATTACGTTTGTATTCTTTTTAAGATGACTTCCTTCTTTAACAGAGTTCTGATTAACCAAACAACCCTCGTCCTGACTGGCCACACAGACAGCCTCCCGGGTGGAGCTGGCAGCACTGTCTGATAGACTCTAGCCTCTGTTATATCAATACCCTGAGCTCTGCACGCGGGAATTCTCAGACCACTGTCATTATCAAGTAAGCCTAGACTCCCACACAGAACCCTTCTCTGGCTGCTTCCTCCAAAAGGCGTCTCTGCAGAGGGCTGGGAAACAGTTCCAGGTGACTGGAATATACTTCCAGCCCTTCCTTTTTCCGCACTGAGGTTCCTGTTTGAGCAGTGCCTTACCCACCGCCATGGTCCAGGGCCAAGCAGCCTGGGCTATATGACTGCTTCTGATTACAGAGCAAAGTCCTGGGTTCTTACGTACTACCAGCTCAGAGGCCACCTCACACAAGTCAAACCTCCAGCTTCTACTCATGGGATTGGGCACATGATGAATGGGAACAGCCCTAGGCCACCCGGATCTCCAGCTGGGAGCACAGGGACAGCCAGGCACTTTAACCGAGATGGGTCCCCTATGTCCGCCTGCTCCCCTTCCCCTCCCCTGGCAGACCATGGGATACAGAGGCAAAGCAACCAGAGTCCTCTAAGTCTCAGAGTGTGTTCTAAACTTCAAGGGCATCCAAGGTCATCCTGAGCAAACAACCTGAGCTAGGAACTAGTCTGTGCCCTGCCCCAACCCCAATCGGCTGTGCAAAAAAAATCAGGAAAATATCATCCTTATATCTTGTAAATATAATCAGGGAAGATAACACACATGGAAATCCTCCGTGGGAGTGGCAGGCACACAGAGGATAGCTCTCGTGCAGGTGGGAAGCCCCGCTCAGCGGTGCAGACAACAGTGAGCCTGAGGTGCCTGAGCCTGGCTGGGCTGGCGTGGGCCTGCCTCTCAGCCCACCATCCTCACCAGCCCGCGCTCCGCTCAAGATCCCCACTGCGGGGCCGCCCGTGCACCTTCACCCTACTACTCCCTTCAAGTCCGGCTCGAGTGGCCTGGGCTCTTCCACGCCGTGTGGTCTAATAGAGCAAAGTACTCCAAATCAGAACAAGGCTTTATCCTCGGTCTGTGACTTTGGCAAAACACATGAACCTACCTGAACCTTGTCTGTAAATGGAGAAATACCTGCTTCGAGGTACGAGACGGGGATTAGATGCGGTAACAGAGGGAGGGTGCCCAGCACACAGCGGGCATCTGATAGCTTCGGTGCTCTGCCAGCACCCTTTGGGGACTGAATGCATCCGAGGTTTCTGTCTTCAGAGCCTCGCAGCAAAGGTAGCCTGGCCATCCTAACACAAACGTGTCCATGTAAATATGGTCCAAGGAGGTTCCTGGTCCTTTGACATAAGCCTACCACACCTCTTCCGTTTCTCTTGTATTTCCCATGGGTGCTCCTAGCAAGTACTGAGCACTGGCCTGGCTGAGTCAATACCCGTGGAAAACACACAAGGACATTTAAAGTGGTTGCACCTTAACAGGTTCTTAGGTATTTGTCCAGGACATACATTTTTCTTCCATCTGAGACTTTTCCTGAAGAGGAAATAAGAGGGGGACAGTGACGGCTTTCCCCACAGCCATGCGGCATCTTGCCTCCTAATCCCTCCACCGCATCCTCACTGCAGGTCCTGCTGACATCCTCTTGCATCTCAGCCCCGTGCTGACCTCAACCACAAGGAAATGTGACCGAGCCTCTTAAAAAAAAACAAAAACTGAAATACTTCTTAAATTCCAGACAGTATATTTTATAACACTGTAATTTCAACACTGATAATAAATGACCCATCCACAACCTCCCCACCTGGTTTAGGAAACAGAATACAGCCAATACAACACCGCCCTTCCCGGGTCCCGGCCGCCCTTCCCTGCCCAAGGCCACTGGCCTCCTGCAGTAAGTGCGGTCATCATCCTGCTTTCCCTTACTGTTGGCCATCCATGTCTGTGCTCCTAAGGAACGTGGGTTCCTGTCACTCTTTCCTGACCACGTGGATAGGAGCACAACTTGATGTACCCAAAGGAACACTTCAGGTTCTGGGACCAGAGCTCAGGCACAGGGCTGCCTCTGGCTGGTGAGGAAATGGGGGGCCATGGAAAGGCCCAGCATCTGAAGACACACCAACACGCCCCCGCTTCTCATCAGGCTAGCAGGGTGAGGTCACGTGCCTTCTGGGACTGAGAAAACCCACTCCCTACATGGGCAGCAGCATGAAACGACTGTGGATTAAATGCCATGTTCAAGTACACAACCACACCAGCCAACCAGAAAGAACACAGCCTTTCCCAAGCAGTCTCAGTGGGCACCGCCTGCCCTGGGAAAGCCCTGGGGACCTGTACTCTTGGGCCCGTTGGCAAGGGAGTCTGGTGCGTTGCGATGACAGAGTACTGGACTTTCTCAGGAAGAACATGAAAGGCTGCACTTGGGAAAGGAAAGGCAGAAGAGACAGTCACGCTGCCTTCTCTACCCTGTGAGGCACTGGGAGACCCCTGGGGCCCCCCACCCTGCAGAGACCATCTCTCGCCTTGGCTCACACCAAGATTCCAGAGCAAACACAACCCACCAGTCCCAACTGTTCCGCAAGTATTTATCAAGGCCAAGACTGTTCCCCAGGGGCTGGGGTGTGCGTCTAGGAGGGAGGGGCTTTGGAAAAGAGTGGGAGCTACAGCCTCAGGACACCACCACGAAGGAGAGGTTGTCAGAGGAGCCAAAGAAAGACCGAGTGTATTCCTGCTAGTGTGAGACCCAGGGCAGCCATTACTTAAAGACGTTTCTCTACCATCTCTACTGTTGGCTCTTTCTGCCAGTCTGTTTCCCATCCTCGTCTTGTTTGATAAGCAATAACAATTTAAAAGGGGGCTGCGTGCTTATTTCAGAGGCAGCAAAACTGGGAGACAACTTTCAACTTTGTCCCTTCGCAGAGTTCTAGAAGAAGAGGAAAGAGGGAGGAGACAGTGGGGAAGCATTCCGAGCAGGTGTGCTGGCCCCAGGGGGTCCTCGGAAAGGAGAAAGGATGGAGGGAAGGCTCCCCGATGCCCCCAAAGGTCCTGGATCCAAGGTCAGGGGTCCCAAGCTGGGCTTCCCAGCTCTACTGTTAACAAGTTACAGAATCTTGTCTAAGATTCTACCTCTTACAGAATCCAATGCTTGAGTGACAGAGGAACTCAGAAAGACAGTGCAAGTTCAGACTGAAGGAGTTTAGTACTCACGGCAACCGAGATCAACAAGATTTGTTTTTCTCAGGTATCTTTGAGCTCAGGTCATGTGTGTGTGTGTGTGTGTGTGTGCGCACGCACGCACGTGTGCGGTTATACACACACACATCAGAATCTCAAACATGCTCTTACACTGTTGAAAATAAACAGGATAGCTTTAGTCAAAATTGTGAAGTATGAAACCTCTAACTTCCCTTTTTTCTTTTTATACTTTGCTTCCAGAAGTGAGAATAAGTAAGTACAGCTGGTTTAAGGATTAACAAACTCAGCCCTTGGGCCCTCACCACTGTGTCGATGGCAATGGAAGCCAGGAAGGCTGGACTAAGTGAGGCGGGAAGCCACAGACTTGGCCAGCGGGGGCCTCAGAGAGGATCCAGATGAGCCCATTTTGCAGGTAAGGAAAGTGAGGCTCAGAGTCATCCACTGACTTCACCAAGGCCATGAGAGAGGCCACACAAGGTGACCCTTGCTTTCTGCCTCTGTTGAGACACCCCACTGATCTGGCAGTTGAGCAGGTGGCAGAATACGGAGTAACCCTTGGTGAATACACTTTAGCCTCCAGAGGGCTAAGTCCTGAAAGAAAAAGACCCAATGCAAAAATCAGCTTCTCTACATCCTGGGACACTTGCCTCTTTCTAGAAAATGGCTTCTGTGCAGAGCACCGTGTTGTCTTGCTTCAACAAGGAGACACGGGGCAGTGGTCCTTAAACTCAGCAAATGTGTGGGCTATTTTCCCCTAAACTGGGATAATGGGAATATTACAAGGTTGCCTTTTCATCACAACACATAAGGACTTTAAAAACGAGCAGGATGGAAGTATGAAGGAGATCTTTGTGACGACAGAACAATTCTGCAACTTGACTATGGTGATGGCTATACGAACCTACACATAAAAAAACTGCATAGACTCACAACCCCCCACCCTAAACCGGTGAAATGAGAACAGGGTCTGTGGATTGTATCAAAGTCAATTTCCTGACTCTCATATTGTGCAAGAGTTATGTAATGCATGATACTATTGGCAGAAACTGGGTGACGAGTCCCAAATAAAGGACCTCTATGTACTATTTCTGCAACTCTCTGTGAATCTATAATTATTTCAAAACAAAAAATATGAATAAAGGAAAAAATCTCAACATGAAAATTTCCTTGTTTTATAAAAGGACACGTGAAGTACAAAGGATGAACATATTTAAAATAAAGGCAGTTGGCAAAAAAACTACCATCAGCACCACCATGACACTCCTCACCGACCCCAATTTTTTCCTTTTATCATGGACCAGTCAAAACTGTTCTGAGGACTGTCTTAGTAAGAATGCAAGATTCCAGTCCTTCATCCTCGCCAGCCTAGCAAGCAAACTCACTGTGCCAACAGATTCACTTGAAGGGAGGCCTGGCACTCCCAGCCGTTCGGCTTCAGACAGTCCTCTGCAGCGGAGAGAGGCCGGAACACAGAAGTGGGACAGGATGGGGTGCGGTCTGGGCTGAGGGGGCAGGGAGGGTTTCTGGCAACAAACTGAAGCTTCTCTTCTGCCTTCTACTCTTCTGACCAGCACCCAGAACCTTCTGCCTTTCCTCTTCTCCACCAGAGCAGAGAGACTCACTGTCTGCCATTTACAATCCCGAGATTTCATCATGTGCGCCACCTGCCCCTCATGGGCTCAGACTCTGAGATCCAGGGTCTGTTCTCACAGCACACGCTCCTGTCCTCCTGCCGCCACCCTTGGCAGCTGCTCTCAGAGCCCTGAGGATTTGCCTGCCACATTCCTGGCAGCCCCAGACCCCAGGATCCGGTGTGTCCCAGCACCACGGTGGGAGTCCCCACAGACCTCCAGGCTGGGGGAGGGGTGTAGCCAAGAGAGCTTGGGAAACCTTAGCCCTGGGCTACTGACAGGGTAGCATCAGCATTTATCATGCCTGTGCCCGACAAGCCTGGTTTTCAACTACAAACACCTGCAGCTCTCTGCGGGCTCTTTCCGGCTGCCAGCGCCCTTGGGCCTGGACCCTGGCTGGACTGGAAGTGGGCTGACAGTCAATGTCCTGCCCCTCCTCCCGCTCAGAGAGCAGCACACACTCAGACTGAGGAGTTCCCCCCACCCCCTGGGTTTCCTGGCGGGTCTGAGCCCAGGCCCAGGCAACAAGCCCCTTAGTAGTTCCCTTTCTTTCTCACACTCTTGCTCCCCAAGGAGTGCTTCCTAGGATCCCCTCCCAGATAAATTATTTGCATCTAGATACTGCTTTGGGGGGAAATCTACCTAAGATAGATGATCACGGGGAAGACCAACAGTGGAGAGATGAGAGCCGAATTCCCGCCATGAATGAGCCTGTCTCTGCGGGTGTCTGAAGGAGGTAATTGGAGTAAGGAGGGAAACTGCCAACAGCGTGGCCACTATCAGATATGAGAAAGCCAATAAGGGGGAAAAAAGATAAAAACTTGATTTGCCTCGGTAATACTCATTACAGTCATTTATATAAACCGCTTTTCATTTACCTAATTACCACTACACAATAATTATCACGGATATATTAAATGTGCCGATAAAACTGGCATTAACTTTTACTTGCTTTCTAGTGTTATGCATCCCTACATTTAGTTCTTGTATGTTCATAACTGCGTGCTCCGTTCACTGTCTGTTCACAACTGGAGGAAACACGCCCGAGACTTACCTCCAAAAACAGAGGCTGTCAGACTTCGGCATGCGTGGATCGCTGGGAGAGCAGAGCCTGTTACAACCTTGGTTGCTGGGTTCCCGCAGAGCAGCTAATTCACCAGGTCTGAGGAGGAGCTAAGAATTTGCATTCTAGCAAGTTCCCAGGTGAAGCTGCTGCTGCTGCTCTATAATCATACTTTGAGACTCACTGCCTTAAAGTGCAATAAGGGAAACAGCAAACTATAAGGTCAAACTTTTCAGCTGGCATCTGCAACATGAAAGACTGGTAGTCTCTTTCAAGAAAACAAATGGAATCTTCTAACAGATTTGGTATGTTGGTACCGTTACCAAAAAGGGTAAAATTAACTCTGTTGCTCAAACAAGTCCCAGGAGATCTGGGTTTGCTCCTTTGTTCAACCAGTGGGAGTGTCCCCTCTGTGCCAAAGATGTTGCTAAGCAACAGAAGCTTGGGTACTGTCAAAGGTCTCGTGAGACACTGGGTAGGTCACATTCTCTATGGGCCGAAGTCTACTAACCTGTCTACTAAAGGAGATTACTCATATTTAGGAACCTTCCAGCTCTGACATTTTACGATGAATCAAAGTAGCATTGCGGCTCAGAGCAAAAATATCCTGCCTGGCTATGTGGGCAGCGTGATGAGAAATGTGGGTAAGATCCTAGCTGTTCCAACAGGGTGACTGTGAAAGAGCAGGTGACGCCGTGGCAGCAGTCCTGGCCCTGCGCAGTCCAATCTGAGTCAACGAAGGGCCCCAGTTAAAGGTGCTGCCAAGGTAGGTCAGTGCTATGCCCAATACCAATCAAAGAATGTAAACGCACCCAGCATGAAATGCATGTTCATAACTGGCACTCCTCTGTATATTATGACATTTAATCACTCCAACTGCTCAAGAGAAAGCTGGAGCCACTCGCTAGAATTAAGGATGCTATGCTAACCTCCTCAACTGGGATTTTAAATGAGCCTCGTGTTAACAGCTTTCCTGCTCTGAATGCAAAGCAGGACACCGAGCAGAGGCGGGGCGGCCACCTGTGAAGGGCAGCCGCTGGTGACTCCGCTCTGCGCTTCTGAGAGGCCTGGCTTCCGAATCATCTCCTGATGTGTCCCAGGCGAAGGACTGACCTTCCAGATTTCACAGGGAGCCTGTAGGAAACATTCTTTTTTTATGCTCCTTTATAGATAGAGAAATTCATACCCAGAGATGACCACAATTTGCTAGAAGTTACCAAGGAACCAACCGTGGAACTGAGGAGAGGAGTGAGGCGGTCCGATTTCTGCCCAACGCAGGTTGGCAACATCCAATCAGCACGAAGCGAGGCACAAGGGTGAAAGGAACTCAGTTAAAACAAACACCAGCCCTAAGACCCATATGACAAAGTGGCATTAAGGTGAAAGAGGTGGAAAAAGAATCTGGCCACGGCAGGATCAAGGAGGGGCACCATGGGCTGGGGCACACTTACTCCCGCCAAGCCAACCCAGGAAAACACACAGTTCTTTTATAGACAAACAACTAACGTTTTCTTAGTCTCATGTAAGGTATAAACCAGAACATATTTAGAAAGCTGTTTTTGTCGAACACATAAAACTTAGGTAAAAACACTAAAGTACATCATTAAGACCAGCCCCTAGTCCCTGCTTTCTGTCAGACCACTGCTCTGAAACTCCTCACACAAAATCCAGGAGCCAGACTCCCTTCAGAAAAGCTCCCTAAGACAAGGAGCGAGATCCTTCAGCTGTGCGCCCTGCTCTCAGAGCTGCCACCGAGTAAGTACCTGCTGGTACAGTGGACGGTGTCAGCCTGCCTGGACAGCCACTGACAGTGCGGCTGAGAGCAGGCTCCAGGAGAGGCCAGCCAGCGCCTCTGCACCTGCTACTCATGGCAGACGGTTCCTGAGCCCATGTCTGCCACCAACTCACAGGACAAAGAGCCCCGTGGGCGTACAGTCATCGTGTGAACTGAGCTGCTTCCTTGATCTGTTCTAGTACACCACCTTTAAGTGTCTGTATCTTCGTTTCATCTCGTTACGCTGGGATTTCGGGGCAAGGCTGTGCTCAGCCTATTTAGTCCTGCAGATTTCACAGGTGTCAATCATATTCTTGGCTCCAGCTTCATTTCTTTGGACACGGAACCCTCACCCTTGGAAAGCTGACTGCCTCTAACCAAGGTGGCTTTGGATTTATGATGCTGTATTTCCTTTTGTAGCTCAAAACTGAGAAAATATAGATATAATTACCACATTAAAAATGAATTGAGCAAACAATGCACTGATACTAGCCTGAATAATACTAAGCATATGAAGGCTTGGAAATGTATTTTAATTAATACCAGTAGGAAGCATTTGTCTAAACTAAATCAAGGAAAGGGCACAGTGGCAAACTTGGTAGAGGTACACAAATGCTCCCCAAAGCAGCTCTTGAGTGGCACAACTACAGAAGACATTCAGGGACTCTCAAATGAAATTCACTCTTCCCGTTGTTGGAAATGTTACAGGGCAGGTGCACCTCATTTTCCACAAGCCAGGCTGAGACCCAGCAAATGCTGCTCTGTGGAATGGCTTGGGTGTGACCACCAGTGATGATGTCACATAAAGTTCTCAGTGACACAGGATGGAGCTCTTGTCCAGGAATGGGGCCCGAAGAGACTGCAACATCCAGCCTGCTCGGGTCCATCTGGGCAGCTGAAACCCTTCTGAGACATGCATGCCTGCATCTCTACACGAGGACCAACAGACAAGTTCTTCACTGAGATCACCCTCTGGTGCCATCATCGAGGGTCCGGGAGATTTGACATTGAAATTTTGGTCAGCAGTGAAACAAATACATCCATCCCTGGGCTCTGGCCTTAGAAACTGGCAGTTCTCAAATGGCTGCCCAGGATGAAAACAGGCCAAACCTAACTGAACTTCAAAAGAAACTCAGCGTAGGGAAACAGCATTATCTGAGCTGCAGCATGGCCAGACCTCTGTGTTAACCCAACAGGGGAAACTCATCAAGGACCTTCATTCTGGATCAGCGGCAATATTGTTGATTTTTTTTAAATTGGCTTTGGAAAATTCCCTTTTCCGACAAATCAATTCTACCTGCACCACAGATGTCAGAGATGCTAACGCTTCCACTCTATCAAGTAAGTACCTGTGAAGCCTTTAAACACATGGACGCAGCTGAGGATTTCTTTGGTTCTGCATTCACTCCATTGCAAGCTCTTCTGGACACCTACAGGGATGGATGGAGCTACCTGGGCAGGAGCTGATATTTTAACTGAAATGGACCTGAAACATACCATATCTGGTTTAGTTCTTTTCTCCTCTCAATCTAATTGAAAAGATTAGGGGCCAAGAACTGACCAAACCTATTTCTAGTCTTTACTTCAACATATGATGTGCTAAGTCGATTCAATCATGTCCGACTCTGCAACCCTATGGACCATAACCTGCCAGGTTTCTCTGTCCGTGGGATTCTCCAGGCAAGAATACTGGAGTGGGCTGCCATTAAAGCAGAAAGAGTTATAACACCTACTGTGACATTTGCAAGGGGGGACTTTTATTTTCAAATCCTTTATGACTGTTAACTATTTTATGTATGGGGGAAGGGGCAACCAGTAAACGGAGTTAGCTTAAAACTGATATTGGCATTTAAATGTAAAATTTAATGCTCCCTCTCCAAATTAGAATGTTTTCATAAAGCATTTTTGGCTTAAAAAAAAATGGAGGGAAGGGAGCTAATCTATCAAATTAAGTAAGAAATCCATAAAACACTGGCAATAAACCTCTTCTGAAATCCATAAATTTCTATGCTCCCATCTATGAAGCAAATTATTCTGCATATTCTCTAGAATCCCTTGTTGTGATATAAAAGAGCTATTACTTATTACTAGAGAATGAGTAAGAAAATAAAATTCAAGATTGAAGAGTGAAAAAAAAAAAGATGAAGGGTGAGCTGGAGAAGGACTTAATTATTCTATCTCCTTCAGGAACAAAAAGAAAGCTCTCTCTGCTCAAGCCTGGCAAGGCCCTCAGCCATCCAAACCTTGAGTCCTTAGACTCAGGACCTCCGACATCTTTCCAAGGTCCTTAACCACTGACACATTTCTAAGTGTCCCTTTTGTAAAATGAACTGTGATTACTATCCTTGAAATGTCTCTAATCTGGTTAGGGAAACAGGCCATGCACAAAAAGACAAGATCAGCAATGATCAGCGTGGCAAATTAGTGCCTGAGGAGAGAGTGTCCAGTGAGAGGCCTCTGCACTCCCGGGCTGCGAGGGGGCAGGTTCTGGGACCAAAAGAGGCTTGCCCTCCTCTCCCTGACTGGGCTCCTGTCCTCACTGATCTAAACTGAGCCCTGCTCCCCACCTTCCACCTCTCACAGTACTTTCAAGAGCATTTATCTTTGTTTGAGATGATTTTTTGTTTGTAATTGTTTAATATAATCTCTCCCTTTTGACTGTAATCTCTCAAAAGCTGGGTGTATCTATTTTGTTTACTATTTCACTTCTCTACTATGCCCAGGGCCTAGAACAATGAGCACACAGCAGGCTCTCAATAACTGTGAATGAATGAGCAAGCTTTTGGCATTTCAACAAGAAGACACGGAGAAAGGCATTCCAACAGGGACAAAGGTATAAACCAAAGTGTAGAGGAAAACAGTGGGTAAAGGAATTGATGGTAACCAAAAAAATGGAGTGCAAGATGAGACAGAAAGCCATGTGCAGAAGCTGGAATTGGGTTATTCTCTGCAGAACCATGAATCCAGGCCGAGAAATTTCAACTTTGTGCTATAGCAATAGGGCACTGGGGAGGTTCTTAGTCAGGGGAGGTGATGCAGAATATTTAGGACTATGTCAAGGCAGTGACAAGTAACATGGACTAGAGAAGCCCAGGGCAAAGCAGAACACCGAGGTGGCGGCTGTCAAGCTGACATCAGGAAGGTGGGGATGGAGAGGAAGGGGGGCTTCTGAAAGAAAACCTTGGTGACTGACACAGGGTGGGGAGAAGCAGCACTCGAGGTCAAGGGCACATGAGGGCTTGAGCCACCCTCTACAGAGCCAGGCATGGGGTCATTTACACCACACAGGCTTCCCCGAACCTTATCCATCCTGCTGCTTAAAAAAAAAGAACTGCTAGAAAATCATCTCTACCTCTAAATGAGACCACAGTGAGAGGCCCACAGACGCTACACACTGCCTGAGAAGGCCTCAGGGGCCAGGCAGCCCCTCGCCTGTCAGGAGGAGAGCAGGTACAGTCACACCTCCGTGCCAGGGGAAAGACCTACACTGATTTTGCCAAAAAGCACAACAGGGGAGAGGCTGAACCCTGCCTCAGGCGGGGAGCATCAGCAGAAGCTTCACAAAGCAACCTGGAGCTGTCAGTCACTTCACAGAGCAGCTCTCTGTATGGCCTCCTAAGGCGGAAGAAGGGGCTCTCACACACACGGCCCTGGATTTGGGTTCACTGACAGTGGGTTCCTGTGATTTTCCAGGAGAGCAGGTTCATCAAATTCCTTGATGAAGTGTGAGAACCACCACCCGAGCTGAGGGAGAAGGAGCTGGATTTTCTGGCAAGGAAATGAGAAGGTCTAAGGGTGGGAGGACAGAATCTCAGTGTCAAATATCTGCAGAACTGCTAGGCAGGACAGTGTGCAGGATCCAGAACTGATGGGGTGGAAGTCACAGACCCTAACCGGAAACGAGGGAGCATTCGCAATCTCACACAGGTAATGGCGGATGGTAGAAGGGGGCCACTTCGGGTTTCCAAGCAAAAGCTTGATCACCACCTCAGGAACGTGGAAGTGACTTTGTTCAGATTCCTTCTGATTTCTTGATTTAAAAATTTGCTAGAAATCATCTTATCAGTCTTAGAGTCACAGAAGAAAACACCGTCACAAAAGAAAACACCTAACAGTCTTCTGTTTGGGACATCAATAGAGGGAGGAGATGCTTTGAACTTTAATAGTGAAAAGAAAAACTCATGCATTTCCCAGGATTACCTCTTCCAAATTACTTTCCTTTATATACCTAGACCAAAAAAAAATAATTTCTTTTTCTGGAGTTGGGAAGAAAAGTAAAATAGGACTGCAATAAACTGGGGTTAAATAAGAACTGAAAAGTAACTGCTAATTAATACCAAAATGAAAATTCAACTCACCTATATGCTATTAATAACTACAATCTCATTAAGACTTAGAAGCTCCAACTGGTCCCCCTCATGTAACACCACCAACATTTTAGGCAAGTCATTTTAGCTTGCAAACTTTAGTTTCCTCATTTGGAAAACTGAATCAAATAGTGGATAAGATCAAACAGTTGCTATAAAAATCACCAGGATGCTTGGTCTTGGCAGCCATTTTTTGGATTTGACACCAAAAGCAAAAGGGAACAGAAGCAAAAATAAACAAGTAGGACTGCATCAAATTAAAAAGTATCTGCACAAGCAAAGGAAATCAGTAACAAAATGAAAAGGTAACCAAATGGAATGGGAGAAAACATTTGTAAACCACGTATCCAAATAAGGAGTTAATATCCAAAACATACAAGGAATTCAACTCAGTAGTAAATATATATATACACACATATATATAAAATAATTTTAAAATGGGCAAAGGACCTAAATAGACATTTTTCTAAATTAGGCAATCAGGGCTTCCCTGGTGGTCCAGTGGTTTAGAATCCACCTTGCAATGCAGGGGACACCAGTTCAATCCCTGGTCCAAGATTCCACATGCCACGGGGCAACTAAGCCGGAGCACCACAACTACTGAACCTGACTGTTGCAACTACTGAAGCCTGCATGCCTAGAGTTTGGGCTGCACAACAAGAGAAGCTACTGCAATGAGAAAACCACACACTGCAGCGAGAGTAGCCCCTGCTCACCGCAACTAGAAAAAGCCCGTGTGCAACAACAAAGACCCAGCAAGGCCAAAAATAAATAAAGAAGACAAACAAGTGGTCAACAGGTACATGAAAAGATGCTCAACAGCATGAGGCAACTTGGAAATCAAATCAAAACCATAATGCGCTGTCACCTCACACCTGTCAGAATGGCTGTACTCTCCGGTCCTACGAGCCAGCACAGAGCTATTCGCCCAGCAGCAGACCCCAGGACGGCATGCCCAAACGCACAGCAGACACAGGGCACCGCCCTGGTTTTCTTTGGAGGGTCTGTTGAAAATAGCTCTGAAGCAGAAAGGAACTGGAACATTTATACAAACCACACCACTTCCACTGAGTTTACAATGGCTTCCTGGTTGTTTAAATCAGGGCAGGCAAGAACAGACTGTCAGACAAATTGTCATTTGTAGGCTCCTAGTGAGCTCAGGCAGTTTCCCACCTGTCCAGAGAGATAAACAGGCCGCTCTGAGTTATGGACAGGTGGGCCCTGTGGCGCAAAGACTGGCTCATCCAAGCTCCTGAGCAGGATAGAGCAGAATGCCTGGGGTAGAGTCCTCAGCATCGTGGCCCTGCCCAGGCCACAAGCACTCCTGTTCCCCACTGGCTACTCCTCTGGGGGCACCAAAACAGGACATCGCTGGGGAAGAAAGCAGGACAAAGGAAAGTAAAGGAGCCCCGGGTGGGTTGGGCAGTGTTCCATGAAAACAGAGCAGAGACAGGATCACATCTCTGAGGGCGAGAGCACAACAGTGGCATCCAGAAAAGAGCTCTGTGTCATTGCTGAGGGTCACAGATTTCAAAGGAAGTCCACGTGCAGTCCCCACTGTTTTCCCAGGGTCTATATAAATACAAAGCCTATACCACGAGTAGTAAGATGCTCTGTAGAATATAAAAATATTTAACAAAAAATAGAAAACCCCTGGCGGAGAAGGCTGAGAATGAAAGGCTGTTAGCAAAGCCTCTCCTTGGTTCTACCAGTAAAAATAAGAATGAAGAGGAAAAGAAAAAAGAGGAAGAAAGTAAAAAGACAGGAAAGAGCACAGATGAAAATGAGAGAAAGAGCAAAGAGATGAAAAAAAAAGAGAGAGAGAGAAATCAAGAAGCGGAACTTCCCTGGTGGTCCAGTGGCAAGAATCTACCTGCCAATGCAGGGGACACGGGTTTGCTCCCTCACTGGGAAACTAAGATCCCACGTGTTGTGGGGAAACTAAGCCCTTGAGCCACAACTACTGAGCCCTCACCCTAGAGCCCGTGCTCGGCAATGAGAGAGAAGCCACCAGAGTAAGAAGCCCAGGCACTGCAAGTAGAGAGTAGCCCCTGCTCACCGTAACGTAAGAACACCCACTCACAGCAACTGAGACCCAGGGAAGCCAAAAGTAAGTAAGTAAATAAATAAAAGAAAAGAAAGGGGCAGAATAAGTAAAAAGGAAAAACAGCAATGAGGAAATCTGGAGATGCAGGCAGGGCTGGTCACACTGATCTTCTCATCACTGGCCTACTGCAGAGCCAGGACCAGCTCTGGCTTATTCACAATGCACCAGGCCATGGAGATGCCCATACTTACATATATATTTAATCTAGACTAAGAAAATCACATGGATTTGTCAGACAAAAAGGCCAAAACTGTTTACACAGGACTCTATACCCTGTAGCTCAGATGGTAAAGAATCTGCCCGCAATGCAGGAGACCCAGGTTGGATCCCTGGGTCAGAAAGATCCTCTGGAGAAGAGAATGGCAATCCACTCCAGTATTCTTGCCTGGAGAATCCCCCATGGACAGAGGAGCCTTGCGAGCCACAGTCCATGGGGTCACAAAGAGTCAGACACGACTGAGCGACTAACGCTAATACTACTATTCAATAAATGAGCTTATTTTTAAAATAGGAAAACAAAAACACCCTCCACCCTACTAGACCACTTAAAACCAAAGGTGAATGTTGAGGTTCTAGGATAAAAGTTGTGTCTCTTGAATAAACCTAGAAGCAACGTAAATAGTCACTCCAGGCTCCAATCTGTCCCCAGAGGTAGGAGGGTCACATTCTCGCTTCGAGTGGGAGGGCTGTGCTCAGCAGAAAGGATTTGTTTACATAATAAGGAACAGTACACGCTGCAGAACAGTGGTGTGGGAAGTCCAGCGATGGTCAGTGGAAATCAAGCCAAATCTCTGGGTTTAAGATCTAAGGCATTTTCTTGCACACCTGATCCTCAAGGGTTAATAGCAAGCACAGCCTCTGTGGAGTTGAACCAATCAGCATTTCTCTCGATGACATCATGCCTCCAACTGGACAGCCTGCTGGAAAAGCGTCTGGGACCTGGCCTGGGAGGGTGCCCTCCTGGCTGCTGCCCCTTCACTCCATGTGGAGAAACTCAAGGTCCCTGCAGCTACCATTTCAGTCAAAACCAGGACACTCCCCAAACTCCTGGCCAGAGATTACTCTGTTTGCACAAAATGTATGCAAAGCATGTCCCTGTTCTTCACGCATCTCTCATTAGTTTAATACTGATGAAAGCTGATGATAAAACACAGATTCATCACTTAAGCCTTTAGCTAAGTTCTAAATGACTCAAATGTTTATGCTAAGTAGACAAGCGGCCTTCTGTGGCTTTTCCTTTCCAGAGCTTCAATCCTATTCAAAGGCAGGTATGAGTGAGACCTATCTGATCCCTTAGGACTTTTTATATATTCAAACTACTATCTGACCAGACACCAACTGCAACTGCTGTGTGTGTGTGTGTGCGTGTGTGTGTGTGTGTGCATGCCTGTGGGTACAGTGTGCAGTGCAGCAACAGAGGATTAAAACACATCCAGGGAGCTGAGATGCTGTCGACACTGCCAACCGTGTGGAAGGAGAACAGGTTTCTTCCTCGAGTTGGAAGCGGGAAAGGCTTCCAGTTAAATGATGAATTTCTCCTGCTTCCCAGCACCCTGAACATCCACGCCTTCTGGTTCATCTGCAAATGAAGATTAATTTACAATTTACATGCAAGAGCCATGTTGACTGCTCCAGCACACAGCCATCTATGGTTGTTTAGATTTGACAGAAACCATGCTAGAAACGTTGTATCACTCATGGTCCCTGCAGGAAAAAGAAGGCACATTCGAACTGGGGAACTGAAAGAGCTAATAAAGGGATGATTGGTACAGGTTTGTGTTGGGGACAGAGAGAGGAGCAGGGTGGAGCCCCAGACCTAGAGGGTCTGGCAGAGGAATGTTACCAAAATGCACAGAGAACAGCTACTGAGACCCGGTCTCTCACAGGGCTGGGGGGCTTCAGTAGGGCAACCGGCCAAGATTTCCTTGGCAGAGTGAGGCAGTTCAGAGGGGTGGGCCTCCGGGGGCACACAGGCAGGTAGGGAGGGTGGGGAGCACACTGAAGGGCGGATGGAAGATGCCATGCACTGCGTCTCACAACCAGAGAACAGCTAGAAGAACAAACTAGCTAACCCGATGATGTAAGCCAAGACAGGATACTGTGCTTTTCAGAATGAGGATCTGAATTCGATCTTACTGACATAGTCCCAGCAAGCCATCCCCGATATGCAGCAATTAGGTAAGAAAAGCAAATTATAAACCAGCGAATGTACTAAGATCTCAAATTTAGATATATATCAAACATTAACAGAGACTGACTATGCAGAGAGCTGAAGGTGATTTTCCCACTCCTTATCTATATATTTTACAGTTTTATTTATCTTCAGCCTCTCAAGTTTACGTTCTATGATGCCGCAAGGGATCATTAAGACAAAGAAGGTGCTGATTTGACTGGAGAACACAGCAAGTGTCTACTGAAGCTGGGATTTAGAGCGCCTCTTAGCCTGAGCACTCTTCAAAGCAAATTCTCATTAGTAAACACAATAGAAAATAGGGAGAATACAAGCATCATTAGTGTCCACTGTCTCAGAGGTTGCCCTTAACCAGGCTAACTTCCAGAATCCTCGGTCCAGGGCAATCAACAGGGCCCACAGTAACACCTGAGAGAAACAGGCTGCATGTGAAAACAGTGGCCGTCCACTGCGCACGTGCCCAACGGACAGCAC
This sequence comes from Aepyceros melampus, assembly GCA_006408695.1. Taxonomy (NCBI): domain Eukaryota; kingdom Metazoa; phylum Chordata; class Mammalia; order Artiodactyla; family Bovidae; genus Aepyceros; species Aepyceros melampus. Next base: position 58,223 of record SJXQ01012167.1, read on the forward strand.
CCCCACACCCAGCCAGTCAAGCGGCCACACAGGCCTGGACGCAGAAGCAACACCAGAACAATAAAGGGGAGAGGCTGCGGATTGCTCTCTACCCTCTTCCCTCCCAGGGAATCAGGCAGAAAAGCTCGTTAATTTCTCGAAGGACAATGTGGGGCACTGCCCTCCTCTCCCAGGTGGGGCGAGCTCTTCTGTCTGGGGTGGGGCAGAGTCAGGCAGGAGGCTGAAGCACTTGAACTTCCTAGTCTCCACCGACCCCTCCCCTAAAGCTCTGCCTTTCTCAAGTTCTGAAGATGCTCCTGGCCCCAGTTCTCTTCCTCCAAAGCTGCAGGCACAATAATAGTATTAATATCTACCATTCACGCAACATTTTATGCCTACTTGGGAACTGTGCTGAGTGCTGAAACATATCTAATTGGTAAAAACACCTCTAAAACAGATTTGACCGCCTCTGTTTCACAAATGAGGGTAACCACTCCGAGGCTTCCTGGAGCCTCCCACACGCAGGTGAAGTTCAGAGAGCCAGGTCTACTGACTCTGGAGCAGGGCCCCTGGGCTGCCCTGGGCTGCCTTCCAGGATCAGCCCAGCTGACCCACGGCAACCCCGTCTGCGCTGGGGCCGCAGCGCCCTGCCCCAGAGCCTCCTTCCTCCTGGTCCCCTTGGTGAAGAGCTGAGCTGGGCCCAAGCTCCTTCAGGGCAGCCTTCCCGACCTCTTAGAGCTAATGACGACAAAGAAAATAAAACTGTCAAGCACAGGATACAGGCAAAGCAGCCTTCAGGCAGGGGTCAGGGTGGGTGGCGAGCAGCCATTACTTAATGCCCTGCTCTAGGGAAGTTTGCCAAGCCCTGCGTTTAGGGTCAAACAGGGTGGGAAACACTCCTCAAATTTCTCTTTAGACAGAGCTATCCCACCAAACCAAGTATAATATGGCTCAAAACAATACTGAAGGGTTAAACATAAAGTGCTCTGTTAATGTTTACTATGCAAGCACAGCTTCATCTTCTGAATGCTTTCCAACAAGACCTCAATTGCCTTTAGTTTTTTCAGACTTAAAATTTAACAGTCCTTCTGGTGGTTAGCCTCACCACAGCCTGGCGCAGGAGTCCCTGGGTTCCCTGTATACACCAGCAATCTCTACCCACCAAGACAGTATCAGCGTATGCACCTCCTTTCATTAGGAGTAAGGAGACCCAACAGGCAACTTCAATTAAGCCTGGCTGTGCCTTGGTGATTTTATGTTTCTTTTCCAAGAGGAAATGGTGGAGCCCATAACACTGCCTGGCAGTGCTGTACACCAACAGGGCCTGGACAGTCTGTGAAGAATCGTCCAGCACTGCTGACCACTTGGGATGGAGGATGTACTCAGGGTGAGACCTAAAGAAGGGGTGATTCATCAGGCTGGTCCAGCAGCCCCTGTGAAGAACTCTGAGACACTGCCGTGATAGCAAATCACTCCCTCACTTCTCAGCCTCACGGCAAAGTCTTCTCACTCTCTGGTCCCAGTCTCACCTTCTGTCCTTACTTCTTCCTCTCCCTGTACAGACTCTGCACGCTACGGGAGCCACGTGACCAAAGCTCCCCCAGGCCCTCGCGCTCGCTCACCTGCTCTCTCCGCCTCGATGTCCTTTCTCCATCCCATGGCTCCAATCTGGTTCTAACCAGAACACCTGGCTCTTGAATTCCTTGTCCAACTCCACTTCTCTGTGATATTTCCTGAAGCCCCCTTCCTGCCCTCTCATACACCTCATCTCTGCCCATCCCACTCCCACTGATGTTTTTCTCTGTTGATTTCTCCTGCCGCTTCAGAGAATATTGCCTCTTACTCTTAAGCTGCCTTATCCTATACTGGACTGTAAGTTAGAAAAACTCTGTTTTGAAAACAAAAGTAGAACACACGTCCCTACAAACCTCTGCTCTCCCGTGTGCCATCTCTCAGGCACAGGCGCTCTCGAATACCAGCTTCCTTTCCTTAAGTGGCCTGGCATCAGGCACAGGCTCACCACCAAATCCTGGTTTGCTAAACAGTGAAGATATTCTCTGGCACAGGATCTTCCTGTCCCTGACTAAACAGAGTCCTAAACCTCATCTTATCTGGAGATGAGTGCTGGAGGAATTGGCCCCGCCCTGTTCCCATACTGGGAATGGGATTAGCTTTGGTTTACATAACTTTTACAGCTGCAACCCGGATGGGCTGGGTAGGGCTTTAGCCTACAGAATGTTCAAATGGACATGCCAGCTGCAGTGGTCCCCTCCTCTTCGAGAGCTAAATTCATCTTGTGAAAATGTTCCAGGGAGACAGATTCAGTCCGCTTCAAAGTCAGCTTCCTCTCTGCTAGAAGCCTGCGAGGGTAGTACTTGAACATTCCCTGCATGTTTACCAAGCTTTGAGAAACACATTCTTCTGCCCAGGAAGACATGTCACAGGTCATTGCAAAATACTTGGGCACATATTTCTATTCTATAACAATGGCTCTGAAAGGAACCTGGGCCTCAGATTCCAAATGTGTTCTGCTCACTAATCACTCTGTTTCCTGAACCACCTAGCCCTCTGCCCCACCAACCCAGGAATGTGGGATGGGCAGAAGGTTCTGCCGGGAGAGAGTGTGGTCTTCCTGGGAAAAACAGGAGAATCACACGCAGCAGGAAACAGAAAACCTCCCTCTGGTCCCCTTTCAGCAGCTTCTCCCAAAGCCCCACTCCCCCAGCCCTGCATCTGCCCTCTTCCTCCTGTAGGCTCACAGGAAGTCCTCTACTTCTTCTGCAGCATCTTCAGGGCGAGCCTAGCTCCCTCAGTTAGGCCGATGGGATCCAAATATTTCCAAACAGCATGTCACTTCTAGGAACTGCTTCTCCCTCAGTCCTGCTCTGCTGGGCCTCTGCCCTGCAGATTAACCGTAAGTGGACCTGTCCTCTGCCATGCAGGCAAGAAGACCCTTGTCCTGTCTCCAGGGCACCTGCCCCCTCCCAGCTGTCGGAAACACTCTGGTGGAAGTGTGAAGGAAGCCGGCAGCCGCAGCCCCTATGCTGGTCGTGGGCATCGGCACCCGGGTGAGCATGGAGGCTCGGCCAGCCTGGCTCTCTTCCTCGAGACAACACACAGCCTTACCTCATCCCACTCGGAGGCGAAGGAGGGCGACTTCTCCAGCCTCTTCTTCCCAATGCTGCAGTTGGACAGGGACTCACTCCGGCTCCCCATCGTGGCGTCCTCCGTGGGGGAGCAGGTCGGAGATCAGAGTCAGACTTGGACAAGCTGCGGCTGAGTTTGAGCTCAGCCTTGGGTCTGCTGGTGGGAGGGGCTCGGCTCCTGGCCCCGCTCAGGTCACCTTCCTCCTCGGCGCCCCCAGGGCGCGGAAAGGCCGTGCGCATCGAAGTTTTGGGGTGCGTCTGGCTGTGGGCGGGGGGCAGGCTTGCTGAGTGGCCCGCTCTCCTACTCTGGTCCAGCATGCTAGGCGGGGAGGCTCCGGACACACGCCTGCCTGTCTGCTCCAGCTGCATCTCCTCGGGGCAGGCGCCCTGCGCGGGGCACCCTTCTCGATGGTTCTGGCCAGGGGCAGGGAGCAGCTGGAGAGGGTCCTGCCCCGCCTCACACACCGGGGAGGAGCCGTGGAGGAGACCTGAGAACTGCTCCGGGACCTGCCCGTCCTGCCCCTCCGCAGAGTCCTGGCTCCGGCCACCACTGCTCCGCCTGTGGTCTTGGAGTGACGGAGACACAGAGAAATAACAAAATTAAACGCGGCAAAACCAACAAAGTTCCAATGCAGCGAGCGCACGGCCGAGCAGAGGAATTCAGAAGCAGGGAAAAAGGGAGAGAAGCTGGATGGCTGGGGAGCAGGCAGAGGGAGAGAAGAGGAGAGAGGAAGTCAGCAAACACAGTTTCGTATTGTTCTTAATGTCCAATTTGTACCCAAAGTCAGAGCATTTATGAAATTCCAAACACTGGCCTGATTAATGCTATCTGGCAGCCTTCCTTGTTGTTAGATTTCTGTTAACATTAACGACCAGACCTTGCTATATAAGGCGACAGGAGGTGCTAACTATATCCTACAGAAAGGACACAAGTGAGGAGAGAAGGAGTGAACTCAGAGTAAAAGTGAGAGGGAGGGAGGGAGAGAGAGTGCACCAGCAAGCAAGCACGAGCAGCGAGACTCACTCCTGGAACATCTGATACATTTCCATAAAGGCCAAAGTGTTATTTAGAGCCACCCGCCCTCCCTTCCTCTGGCAAGCAGCAACAGTTTGGGGGGGG
>SJXQ01012167.1:63406-90061 GCA_006408695.1 Aepyceros melampus
TTTTTTTTTTTTTTTTTGAGAATGTGCACATCTCACTCTTTGCAAAGCCTCCCAGCTGCTCCTATTTGTTTAAGTTTAACCTTAGCTGGTCCACTGAAATCAAAAAGGTCTGATTTGTCAGTGCCGAGACATGTGCCGTGCTCCTGAGACGGCCCTAACATCCCGGAAACCCGACACTGCCAGCTCGCGAGGCCAGCCACTACTGTATGCTTCCCCAAGGGACCAAATACCTCTGCCCTGAGGTAGCATAAATAATCAACCAAATCAGAGTCCAACATCAGTATCGTGCCAGGACACCGAACAGGCTCTCCCTGCACGAACTCAGACCTATCAGCGATTTTAACCCACATGGGCAGGGCAGATGACAACCCTGTGCTGAGCACTAGTTCACACTCCACAGCTAATGTCCAACCTGACTTTCTCGGTAAGTGGAAATGTACGGTACCGACACCAAACGATTCTCTAGTCTGTACAAAGCTCTCCAAACTGTTCATGAGATCAGAGGATCTTGGAACCCAAAGGGTCAAGCTCAACTATTTTTACAGATGAGAAATCTAAGGCCCTTAGCCTCCAGTGGTTGGTCTGGAGAGGTGGGGGAGACCCAGGCTCGGCACACCTGGCTCTGGTCCTGCTATCTGCTCTCTCGCTGTGTGGCCTTGACAGTGATCTCATCTTGCTGGGCTTCAAGATCTAAAATAAGCAGGTTGCCTGCATGGTCCTTAAAAATCCCTTTTATGTGCTGATAGTGATGAGAAGGCACATCTTCACCACACTGCGACGGCACACTTCCCCTCAGGGTTGGCAGAGCCCCACTGGGAGGCCTCTCCCGGCCTGCTTGCACAGCACGCCCCTCCTGCATCAGCAGGCCTACAGTCCCAAGGCTGTCAGGTGAGGAGGGCCGCACTTCCCACAAAACCCTGCACTGCCCAAGCCCGACGCCAGGGTCCCACAGTGTTAGTCCTGGGTTTCAGGAAGGACCCCGATAACCAGCTCTCCACACGCTGAGCCTGTCACCCTGAGGTCTGAGCAGGGATATGGCTCCATGCACCCCACCCCACCCGAAGGACAGTTTGGTCTCTACAGCTGGCTCGGCTTTTGGCAGGTCTGCAGAGGCCGTGGAGGGGCGGCCAAGGAGCTCCAGTTCGCGGATCTGATGACTCACCCACAGGAGCCCAGAAGCATGAACTCTGGCCTCTCCTTCCTCTACTCTTGACTGCTTTGAGACTTTCACACCCCAAACCCCAAAGGTCAAGTCCAGAGCACTGAATAAGCCCTGAACAGCCTGGATTGTATCTCCAGGGAAGAAGTCCTGCGTACATGGAGTTCTGCATGGCTTCATTCAGGCCTCAGGAAGCCCTGACTTTTGGGGTATGAACATCATGTGAGTCAACTGCCAGTGTGCATGAAGCTGCCCATGAGGCTGACGGTGGGGCCACATATGCATCTAATGGTGATTCGGGCCAATGGGACTTCCTAGGAAGTGGGAGTCAACCAGAGTGGAAAACTGGCCATCTCCAGGACCATATCCTGATGGCCAGTTTCCTCTAGGTTCTGGCCCAGGGGGCAGTGTGCCCCTGACCGCATCTGAATGTGAAAGAGGGCGCTGGTAACAGGCTTTTCTTCCTTGGCACCAGCTTCTAGCTCCTTACATAACAACTTTTTTGAGGAGATGGGAGTCCAACAACAAAAGAAAAACAGTAGTCCAGAACTGGGAGCCAGCCAGGGTGGCTGCCTGGGTGGACCTTGGAACCCAGGCCACAGAGCATGTTCTGACTGCTGCTGGCATCGCCAACAATGAAGGCCCTGTCCAAAAGCCATGCACTCATGCTGGCTATCAATGAAGAAAGAGAGCACATGCCAAGAGCTCCCTAACAGACAGACGCTGGAGGAAGGAAGTGGGCGGAAAAAGGAATGGAACCTTATGGCAGGAGGAAATATGCGAAGAGTAAGAATTTCTGAGGGTCATAATCCCTTTAGAGAAACCACAGTCCATCAGAGTAGAGGAAATCACGGGAAGCAATTCTTATGTGACACGACTCACCCAGGAATTTCCAAGAAAAGACACCTTGGCATTTGAACAGCTGGTCAAGATCTAAGAACCTGAGGATCTCAACAAGCTGGCACTCTCTTTCCCATAAAATACTATATCCAAGGCTAAGCTAAATTTCCTGGCAAATCAATGAGTGGGAAAAGACCTACTCAATGGTCCTTTCCTTCAGTAAAGTCAGAATAATATTAAGTCTCTTAGGGACAAGGTGTTAACAATATAATACACCAATCAAAAGCCAGATCTCCCCCAAGTCCCAACACCAAAAGCCAGCTTTTAAGCAAATTACTGAACTTCTTTGTGTCTGGCAATCTCATCTATAATTCTGGGATCTTAATAGTACTTATTTCATAGGACTGTTATGGGAATTTTATGTGCGAAGCATTTAGACAATGCCTGGCACATGCCAACTCCAAACAGATGTTAACACCTGTTCTTCACATTTTGTTCACAGATGAGACCTACCACTTCTCTGTTCCTCACAGGTTGTCACAAGGATTGTCAACAACACTGCACATGCCCAGTACAAACATCATCCTTATAAATCTCGACACAGGAGGAGGGGACCAAAGGTAAGACAGTGAGAAGGCTGAAGTGGGAAACTGAGCCCAGTGAGAAACAGGGCCCAGCACCATCACTGTGATCCCTCCTTCCATCAATACACGTGTGCGAAATACCCATCTTTAGGGAGCACCCGAAGATATAAAGGTGAAGACACGGCCTCTGCTCCATCAGCCTACCAGCTACTGGAAGAGACCAGCATATAAAGAAATAACTAGAACTCAAAGCAAAGATTAAAGAAAAGTATAAACCAAATACATAGTACGTGAGCAGCAACGAGTGTATGATAACTTTGAAACAAGAGGCTTCTCAGAGGAGGTAGATTTTGAGTTGGACACTGAAGAGAAAGGCCTTAACAGGCCTCAGAAAAAGTGGAAATAAATTAAAAAATCAGAGACAGGACCCTTGTGCCCGGGCTCATGGACTCCAGAAGAGAACCCTCAGCCCAAGGCCTTCCTTCAACTGAGAATCACTGTGCTCCCACCCTGGGAGCTCCACGGCTCCTCAAACGCTCGTCCTCCACTGCCCACGGCACTCCTCCACCTGCCCTTGCAGGAGAGGAACGGGGGGAACAGGACACGGGAGGGCTGTGTCCTCACTCTCCCCATACACCAAGGCCCGCTGCTCCACTGAGTAGCAGGACACACTAGCATGCTCATTCCCAGTCCTTTCAACTTTCCATTTTTATTCATTCTGGGTGTGCATTTTCCTTTTGCCCTGTGAGCTGCTGAAGCAAGGGGTCTCCTCTGCTGCATTTTAATTACTATGATGATCCATGGGGATTCTCAAGGGTTTTTGAATAATAACATTTTAACATTTACGCAGTCACCCCTGCCAGTTTAAATGAGGGCTGAAAAAAGCAGCGTGTGAGAGGACTTGCTATGTTAAAACAATCCTCAGGCTCAGAGGAGAAGGCTGGGGTACTCCAGTTTCCTGGGCTTTTCTACTTTCTTTGTGCCCTTAGGATTAGAACCTTCCAAATGCTTAGTCACAGTGGTGAGCGCCAGAAGCTGTGTGTGTCCAGGGAACTCCCAAGTATGGGGATGCTTTTGGAGGGTCACTGTGCTTCCCTCGGAAAGAAGGTACTGAGCAAGTTATCCAGACATTTGCTGGAGACCATGATCTGACAAGACAAATAGAGAGAGTCCACACTGTTCCATGACAACCAGAGAAACAGAGCCAGAGCTGGACTGGGAGTCAAGAGGCCCAAGTTGGAGCTGCAGCCCCGTGACTTGTCCTCTCTGGGTCTCTCTCAAAAATTAATGGCTGGGATGTATTCTCCACAAGCTTTGAGATTTAGTATGGTTTGAATCTGTGATTAGATGACCTAAGTTCCCTTCCAGTTCTATGACATTAAAACATGAATAGTAGCAGGGCTTCAGGGGAAATGATTTAACCTCATAGTTAAACAGGCTTTGGATATGGCCACGTTAGGGCTTAAGGGCCAGCTCTAACACCTAACTTTTTCTTCCTCATCTATTAAACAGGGATAAAAATAGCCTCTACTCGGAAGATTTGTCTGGAGATATGCAATGACCTAATCAGTGTAAATGAACCCAGTGCACAGCTGGCCCGTAAGAAGCGTTCAGTTAATGGAAGCTGCCATCATTAGCATTTTTCATTTACAATGGTTTCCAAACTGTTCTTCATGCTAACACGGCGCCGAGTCTGGTTTCCTTTTCCCCAGCCCAACAGAGAAGACTGGTTTCTTCTAAGTGGCCCTGTCAGCCAGGCAGAATAAAACTCAAATGCCAGGGCAGGTCCAGCCGTCTCGCAAGTTTAGTGCAGAGCTGTGTGTGACAGCACAGTGGAGAACACTCAGGTCAGGAACCACGTCCTCCCAAGACAGCGCCCATGGGCACAGTTTGGCCAGGAGACTCAGGACTGTTCTACTAGGCTTGGTCCCGAGTACCTGGCATCTCCCCGTTTCCCTAAACTTTCCCCTAAGAGTCTGTTCACGGGCGGTTGTTGGACCTCTGGCCCCTCACACTTCCCTGTCTAGCTCTGCCTGGAGCAGCTTCCACTCAGCCATGATATTTAACCAGGCCTGACTTAACAGCACACTTGCCATCTCTGTTTCCCTTGATCTTCTGCCAGTTCCAATACTGGGTATTCACAACCATTTGCTTTCTCTTCTCCAGTTGCTGGAATGTTGAGCCCTGCTGAATACTCAAGAAACAACTGACTGAGTGCTCTACCAATTTAACTCAGCTGTCTTCCAACAGCTACCAAGCATTAGGTACTGGCTCCTCTGTGCCAGACACTGTGTTAAGCATGTTCTCTTTTAATATTCACAACAGCCATGAGGGAGACTCTCTATCCCTACTTCACCCGTAGACTGAGGCTTAAAGAGGTTACACGGCTTCCTCAAAGCTGCCAACCAAGAAGTGGGAGAGAAGGAATTCAAATGCAAGCCTCACCACCAGGCTCAGTCACGCTTTCATTCACCTCATGAAAACTATGATTTCTCTGTAAGATCAATTCCTCACCTCTTCCCTTGGTGCCTATACTCTTGGGAAGATAATTGCACCAATTTACTTAGATGATTTAGATCAAACCTCCTTAACTATTTTCAACATCATGTCAAAGTCTGGGGATAATTTCACCTCTTCCCACTTGAGAAGTATATCTTCTCATCTAGGATTTACCAAAGGCCGTCTCATTGCCCGATGATTTTTCTAGTCTTTATCCTTCTAGCTCTTACTATATTATTTGACACTGTTTCCTAGTTGCCCCCATTCTCTGTCCTTCCTTGGTCATGGGACTTTTTTAGACTGGCTCACAGCGATCTAGAATAAAGGCTACATTTCTCACTTCGGTGGCTAGGTGTAGCCACATGACCAAGCTCTGGCCCATGGGTTGTTAGTGAGAGTGGTTTGTGCAACTTTTGAGAACCATCTTCAAAGTGCGCTTCTTCTCTTCCTTCTGGCCTGGGCTGATAGCTTAAACTTCAACAGTTGTCTTGAACTGTAAGATGGCAGAAGGAAACCGGGTCCTTGGCCACTGTCAGCTGCTATCCTAGCTCTAGACTTGTTACTTCTGGACTATCTGATATAAGACAGACAGTTATTTGGGGGGTTTCAGAAGCTCAGCCTGGCTTCTAAGACACTGCATGATCCTGGCTATCTTCCCATGTTTTTCCTCTCTGCCGCTAAATCTAAGTTCTATTCTTGACATCTTTAATCTCTCTATTCTTTCCCTCAGCAATTGATTTTCTCTTACATTATCTATCACTTCAACATGGATGATTCATGAATCTGTATTTTAATCACTACATCTTTCTTGAACATCAGACCCACATTTCCAAGAGTATCTAACCTGCCTCTTGAGAAATCTTTATGCAGGCCAGGAAGCAACAGTTAGAACTGGACATGGAAAAACAGACTGATTCCAAATGGGAAAAGGAGTACGTCAAGGCTGTATATTGTCACCCTGCTTATTTAACTTCTATGCAGAGTACATCATAAGAAAGCTGGGCTGGAAGAAACACAAGCTGGAATCAAGATTGCCAGGAGAAATATCAATAACCTCAGATATGCAGATGACACCACCCTTATGGCAGAAAGTGAAGAGGAGCTAAAAAGCCTCTTGATGAAAGTGAAAGAGGAGAGTGAAAAGGTGGGCTTAAAGCTCAACATTCAGAAAACGAAGATCATGGCATCCGGTCCCATCACTCCATGGGAAAGAGATGTAGAAACAGTGGAAACAGTGTCAGACTTTATTTTTTTGGGCTCCAAAATCACTGCAGATGGTGACTGCAGCCATGAAATTAAAAGACGCTTACTCCTTGGAAGGAAAGTTACGACCAACCTAGACAGCATATTCAAAAGCAGAGATATTACTTTGTCGACTAAGGTCCATCTAGTCAAGGCTATGGTTTTTCCTGTGGTCATGTATGGATGTGAGAGTTGGACTGTGAAGAAGGCTGAGCGCCGAAGAATTGATGCTTTTGGACTGTGGTGTTGGAGAAGACTCTTGAGAGTCCCTTGGACTGCAAGGAGATCCAACTGGTCCATTCTGAAGGAGATCAGCCCTGGGGTTTCTTTGGAAGGATTGATGCTAAGGCTGAAACTCTAATACTTTGGCCACCTCATGTGAAGAGTGGCCTCATTGGAAAAGACTGTGATGCTGGGAGGGACTGGGGGCAGGAGGAGAAGGGGACGACAGAGGATGAGACGGCTGGATGGCATCATGGACTCGATGGACGTGAGTCTGAGTGAACTCCAGGAGTTGGTGATGAACAGGGAGGCCTGGCATGCTGCGATTCATGAGGTCGCAAAGAGTCGGACACGACTGAGCGACTGAACTGAACTGAACTGAATGGAATACTTCTAGCTGGATATTCTGGTAACTGAAACACCTCAAACTTAACATAATCCAGAATTGGACTTATTTCCTCAAATGTGCCCCTCCTTCAATCCTCTGTTTCTGTTAGTTGCACAATACTTCCCCAATTAACCAGGCTCAAAACCTCAGACTCATCCTTAATGCCTTCTCCTCCTCATTCACCCATATTTGGATGAATGTAAGATCCTGTTAATGATACCTGTTTAAAACCTCTGCTATCCATGTTCTCCTTCCAGTCACTTCCTATCATTCCTCTAGTCTGAGCTCTAATTTCCTTTAAGAATTCCTTGAGATCTCTCAACTTCAAGGTATCCCTAACTCCAGTCTCTTCCAACCGCAATCTGAGATTCTACAATTACACATACACTCAGCCCTCCATATCCATGGATTCTGCATTGGTGGATTCAACCAGTCACAGATCTAAAATACTCAGAAAGAAAACAAAAATCCAAGAAAGTTCCAAAAAGCAAAATTTCAATTTACTATGGGCCAGCAACTACTTACCAGTATTTACACTGTATCAGGAATCAGAGTAATTCAGATGATTTAAAGTATCTGGGAAGCTACATGGAGCTTCTATACAAAAAAACTATGCCATTTTACATAAGGGACTTGAGCGTCCAAGGATTCTGCTATGTGAGGGGGAAGAAGGGGAGGGTGTCCAGGAACAAATCCCCTGAGGACACCGTGACGACTGCTCTTAAAGTGTGGCTTCTATCCTGTCACCTCATTCAAAAAGCTTCAACAACACTTCACTGTCTGAGGAATACAGACTGCCATCTGAGATCCAATATTCGATGACCAGTCCTTTGTTCCAACCACACTGGATTATTTACCGTTCTCCAAACATGCTGTCGTCTCCCACCATCTTACTGTTACTGATGCCACATCCTCTGCTTGGAAAGGCCCTCTTCTTCCTCACTTCTGCTCATCAAGTAGAATTCTCTATTTTGGGGTTCAGCTCAAATGCACTTCCTTCATAAAGCCATCTCTGATCTCTTACACTGACATAATTTATCCCTTTTTGAATTCTGAAACTACTTTTATACCACTTTAACATATTTTGACCTTTTACGATTACATATGTCTCACATATACATATGTTTATAAATGGCTGTTGATACATTCGGTGGAAGAAAATAGCTTAGGTATTGGATGCATAGCTTACAAAGCTCGAACTTATTCCATAAAGGAAAGAAAAGTAAACTGCTCCAACTCAGAAATATAAATTGAAAAGATACAATAGGGCTCCTCTGATATGAGGGGTGAGAGAAGAGGAAGCTGCTGAAGATGAGGCTGAACTGTACACTCTCTCATTTACAATTTCTGCCTTTGGGAAAAGCACCCAAATTCACTCCTTATAATCTACCAGGAAAAGCTGGCCTGGACTTCTACGTTAAGACGGCTGACTGAATACAGGTACTTGCTTAAATCTTCTTCCCATAGTCTTACTAAAGTGGGCCTTCTACTAAAAGATGTGCAAAGCACACCTGACAAAACTCAGTCCCAAGCTGCCAAAAGGAAAAGCCGAACTTCACACTATAGAATTCCCCAAAGGCTCGGAGACTGGCAGCACTTTGAATGTGGGAGTAGAGAGACAAGCTAAAATAACATTTTCCCTCCCCTTCAGAAAGATTAAGGTCTTTACGAACTTCACACAGACCAAAACGCACAGCTCTCAGGAGTAATGACTTAACTGCATCTTAAGACCTCAGAGGTGTAGCATGTGCCAAGGACTCCCCACGTGTCACTGTCTTCTGACAATCATGCATTGCTGTCCTAAGCTGAGTAACCACTTCACCTGGACCGAAACACTATTAGCGGATGCTGCAGAAAGCACCACAGAGAACAATGACTTTTAGAGGTCCTGGCTACTTTCCCATTTGCTAACAAACTTGTCCACTGTTTCTCTGAGCAGGAGCATGCCCCCAGTGTTCAGGGGGCAAAGAGTTAAACACTAGAGAGAAATAAGTGACTGTGCTAAATGAAACAGGAAGCATTGTTCTCCTATGCCAGCCTTGTATTAAGATTTCAGAAGACTTTTTCTACATTTGAAACAACTGAAATAACAGAGGAATATCTAGTTGGATAAAACTGTCATAAAACCATCTGAGTCTAGTGCCTTTATTGGGGAGGGAGGATGGGTTTTCCACTTCATGGATCTATTAAAGTTTTCTCCTCTCAGTTTTTGTCATTTCTACAGACACAACTGGCATTTCTGGAGATTCTTCACTGTGAAGGTTCATCCTGCATGCTTGGCATTCCTGGCCACTGGGCACCAAATGCCAGTATGAACCCCTCCTCAATTAGTCATCGTGATTAATTCATAACTCACCCAGACAACTCTTTCCAAGAGGACGGGAGCAACTCTAGCCAAATAAAATTCATTCTTATTAATTCTCTTTCTATTAATTTTTAAAATCTCTGAATTTGTGGTTACATATATTTCTTATATTATTCCTAAATGCTGTGTTCCCCTTTTCTTGATCAGAAATGTTGAGATATTTTTAAAAACAGACAAGTTTTCATTCTAATTATCACACCCATTGCTTTTTGCTTTGTTTTTAAAATTTCATTTCTGCTTTCTTTGTTTCTTTCTGTGTTTAACGGAAGTGTAAATGCATACCATAAAGTAGGTGACCTGCTGTATCCGCTTTTATCTTTATTAACTGCTCTCTGAAACTTTCTCCTGCTTAAGTTTTAATCTTGTTTTTAACAAATGAATTTAAGAAGAAAAACTTTACGCTGAGTACCACTTTGGCCAAATATTATCAGTGCTTAAGCAAAATATTTCTACTGCCATTAATTTCTAAGTTGGAAAATGATAGAAAAGAAAAAAGATAGGCAACTCACAGACTAAATATATAATACTAATCAATAAGATGAGATGCTCAGTTTCACTGGATCAGGGAAATGCCAAATTCAGAAGTCACTTTCTTTGCTTACTATGGGGAAAAATATTAAAACGTGATAATATTCTGTGTTGGTAAAGGTATAGGGAAAAGGACACACTCATTCACTGTTAAGTAGGGGCCAAGTGGCTCCACCAACAGATCTAGACACGCATCTCCATTCTGACCTGCTAATTCTACTTTCTGTCAAAGTCTTGTAGAGAAACACTCTTATAAGCATGTAAGAATGTATGGGATGTTCACAGCAGCATAATTTATAACAGAGAAGTAATACTGAAGACAACTTAAACACCCATCAGTTAGTGAATAGAAAAACGAGTTATGGAAGGACTTCTCTGGTGGTCCAGTGTCTGGGACTCCGTGCTCCTAACATGGGGCGCCCAGGCTGAGTCCCTGGTCAGCAAACCGGATCCCACACACTGCAACTCGGAGTTCCATGTTGCAACTAAGACTCAGTACAGCCAAATATATACATACGATGAATTTCTAAATAAAATAAAACATTTTTTAAAATGAGTTGTGGGCTGTTTAACAAAAATTTTAAAATAATAAGGTAGACTTTTAGAACTGTGACAAAATTTATTTATGATCTAGGAACAGCTTTAAAAAAAAGTTTACAAAATAGTTTGCAAAATATGATCCTATTTTAAGTTAAAAACAAACAAAACAATTTCATATGATCACTTTTATATAAAGATAGTACATGGCCTGAAGCAAAAAATAACATACTTTCAAACTGTGGTCATCTCTGGTAACTAAGTAGCAGAGAGGTGAGAAAAATCTGAACATTTTATTTGTATTCACTTTTGTATTGTTTGAAATTTTTCCTTCCAGTGAGCTAAAATGAATGTAATTTTAAAATGTAATTAAAAATAATTCCTACCCCACCCCTCACATTGTAGTTTCTAGTATTACAAAGGAGGAGCTGAAAGCTCTGGTAGTCTCATTAACACGCCCTTTTTGAAAACTGATGAATTAATTCATAAAAGCTGCCTAAGATAATGACATAAGTGGAAAAGCAGGCAAAATTTAATATGTACTAACTCATGACATCATCTGCTGACTTGCCTCACTCTGACCAATCCTAGCAGGCGTTTCTTCCAGGCTACTGAGAAATTGGCAGAGCCTATTTTCATATTTAATGTCGCCACTCCTTTGTCTGAAAGCTCTTTGAGTGATCTAAGCAGCTTGCCTGGAGGCAGGCACACTTCTCGTGCTGTGGTTCAATTAAATCTGCATCCCGCACCGCCCACTCTCAACAGTTAGCCCAATATTGCAGAGCTGGAAGAAACCAAAGCAAAGGAGCATGAGATGTGAGGTCAGAAGTCCTCCTGCGTAGCTTTCCCCTGGACCTGGAGATTTCTTAACCTGAGCACAGAAATTTCCTATCAAGGTCACTTGGCCCCATTTACGAAGTTCATCTGACTTTCCCCTTTCCTTCCTTTCAAAGGATGAGTCGCTGACCTTATAGTGGTTCCAGATCAGATCTTTGAAAGAAAGAATTAGAATCTCATTCCTCCATGATACTAAAGATTCTTCCCTTACTAAGAACTCCTTTCAACAGACTTTTCTGGTGGTCCCCAGTGGTTAAGATTTTCTGTTTCCAATGCAGAGGGTTCTGGTTTAATCCCTGATCAGGGAACTAAGATTCTACATGCTTTGCAGCCAAAAACTTATAAAATAAATTTGAAAAATTAAACAAACAAACAAACACCCTTTTCAAACAGAGCATTAAACTCTTTAAGGGTTAAATTTCAGTATGATTTATTACTAAACTACTAGATAAAGTATCAGAGCTCCACCCACTCCGCAGCACTAGTCACAATAGCCAAGACATGGAAATAACCTAAGTGTCCATTGCTGGATGAACGGATAAAGAAGATGTGGTATGTATATACAACAGAATATTAGTCAGCCATAGAAAAGAGGAAAATAATATCATCTACAGCAACGTGGGTACAACTAAAGATGCTCCTACTCAGTGAAATAAGTTGGAAAGAGAAAGACAAACACCATACATCACTGAGGTTGTTGTTGCTTAGTCACTAAGTCGTGTCCAACTCTTTTGTGACCCCACGGGCTATAGCCCGCCAGTCTCCCCTGTCCATGGGACTTTCCAGGCAAGAATCCTGGAGTGGGTTGCCATTTCCTTCACCAGGGAATCTTCCCAAGCTGGGACTGAACCTGAGTCTCTGCACTGGCAGGAGGATTCTATCAGGGAGCCATCAAGGGAAGCTCACATTACTCACAGATGGAATCTAAAATACAGCACAAATGAACCTACGAAACAGGAGGAGACTCATGGACATACAGAACAGACTTGTAGTTGCCAAGAGGGAGCAGGGGAGGCAAGGGATCAACTGGGAGTCTGGGGTAGACAGATGCAAACTATTACATTCAGAACGGATAAGCAACAAGGTCCTAATGTATACCTCAGGGAACTATATTCAACATCCTGTGATAAACCATAATAGTCGTACTTAAAAAAGAATGCATATATATGTATAACTGAGTCACTTTGCTTACAGCAAAGATTGACACAACATTGTAAATCTACTATACTTCAGTCAAAAAATGTGAAGAAAAAAAATAAATTCTAGGTCTAAATGTATACCAAAAGCTGTAACATTTCTAGAAGAAAATACAGGGAAAAAACATTAGTGACCTTATCCATTAAAAAAAAATTAAAGGGTAAACTGAATTTTATCAAAATCAAGAAACTTTTGTTCTTCAAAAGACACTGTTAAGGGGGAAAAAAAAGACAAATTACAGACTAGGAGAAAATAAGATATCTCATAAAGAACTTAAATCCAAAATATATTAAAAAATCCTTACAACTCAATAATAAGAAACAGCCTAACTTTTTTTAATGAGCAGAAGATCCGAACAGACCATTCATTAGATACAAGGATGCCAACGAATCTCACTAATAGATGTTTAATACCATTAGTCATTAGGGAAATGTGAATTAAAACCAGAGTGAAATATCACTACATACTTATCTGAATAGCTAAAATATTTAAAAACTGACAATATTAAATGCCAGGGAACATACATAGCAATTGTAACTCTGATGGGACGTAAAATGGTAGAACCATTCTGGAAAATGGTGTGGCATTTCCTTATAAACCTAAGCATATATTTATAAAGCACCCAGCAGTTTCTAGTGTTTACCTCAGAGAAATGAAAACTATGTTCACATAAATGCCTGTATGCAAATGTTTACAGTAACTTTATCTGCAACTGCCAAAAGGTGAAAATGGCCCAAATGGCCCTTAACTAGAGAATGGATAAACTGTTGTACGTCCATTCAATGGAATACTACTCAGAAATGAAACAGAACAGATTACTACTACATACAACAACAAGGATGAGTCCCAGTGAATTATGGTAAGTGAAAGGGCCAGACTCAAAAGGGTACTGGAATATTGTGATTTATAGGAAATGTATACTTGGTCATTCAGATGACCAAAATATATTTCTCAGCTATATTTGGCCTTTATCATAGTTCCTGGCTCATATCTCCCAAAACAAAAGGAATTTTCTGATTAAGATATTAATGAAGGTGACTTCTGGATCCTACCCTAGGGTGGGGGATGGTTGTCAGGGGAATCAGTCATGTGATTAGAGGGTTGAACGTTTGGTCCCATCCCCTGATTTCCTGAGGAAGGGAGAAGGAGTCTGAGGTTCAATCAGTGCCAATGGAGGATGATTCAGTTAATCATGACTGGGCAATGAAGCCTCTATTAAAACCAAAAAAGACAGCTTTTCAGTCGGTCCCACTTTTTCCAACAGCTTCCATGCTAGGGAAACCAGAACACTTCTACATGCCAGCAGGCCCGGCGCCAAGCTCGAGGAAGACAGAAGCTCTGTTCACCGGGACCTTGCCCTATGTACTCCTTCATGTGGCTGTTGCTTTGTATCGTTTAATATCCTCTTATGATAAATTGGTAATCTGGTGAGTATGTGGGTTTCCCAGGTAACCACTTGGACTTGGAACTGGCATCCTGAGCTGGAGGGAGTCCCTGGAGCCTCCAATGTGTAGCCGATTGGTCAGATGCACAGACCTGGGCTTATGATCTGCATCTGAAGAGGAGGGCAGTCTCATGGGACTGAGCCTCTTAAGGTGGAGTCTCAGAGACCCCAGTGACATTAGAGAATTGCTTCTTGGTGTGGGGACGCCTATACACCTACACACACATACACAGGAACTGGGTCTGGGAACCCTTTTGTAGGTAGGTACAAGACCCCATTCATACAATATTCTGGAAAAGGCAAAAATCATAAGGACAGATATTGGAGCCAAGACTGTAAGGGAAGGGCAAGACTGACAACAAAAGGACGCAGAACCTTCTGGTGAGGAAACCGTGTTTTATCTTAATTGTGGTGGCAGCAGTCAAACAACTGTATTTGCCAAAACTCACAAAACTGCATACAAAAAGGCTGAATTTTACTGTTTCTCAACAACTTTCTTTTTTAAAAAAGCTCCAAATGGAAACCATAAAAACAAATCAAAACAAAACTCTATGAAAATAACCCAAACTTTATGCACTTAAGGAGAAACCTTTTACACAGGACTGTTAAAAATAAGGTCTGCAGTATGAGACACATCCACAAACGTCCTCTTAGCCACCGCTACCCTGACAGGCCTCGCAGAGGGTACTGTCAAAGACGCCGCTGCGTCCCCTCGCTCTTACCTGTGCCCTGGGCTGTCAGAGGGTGGAAGGAGGCACTAACAGCGCCTGTGAAGAGCCCCAGGCCGGCACGCTACAGGGAGCTGCGAGAGGCCGTGGGGGCTCGTGCACAGCAGGGGGAATCGCACCACCCTTCTTGTTCTTCCTTAGGAGACAGAGGTCGTCACAAACGCTCCAGTGAGGCACACTCACTCTGGTGAGGACCGCAAGCACGCCGCCTGGCCGGTTCTCAGTCCTGCAGCCCTCACCCCTCACAGAGGAAGCTGGATTTCGCAGAGGCGATGAAAGTAGGCCAAGGCAACTGAGCACTCCAGTTACTGGTGGCAGCCAATCACGGGCCCCTCCCCAGGAGTGGCTCGCTCTGAGGTCAGGCCTCAAAGCGGAGTCTGTGCCGTCAGCCTGAACCCAAGGGGAATGACTTGTTGGGCCTGTTTTTCCACCACAGGAACTTGAAGATTTGTGATTTGAGACCCCAAATCAATCTCAGCCACAAGGCTACCAGCCTCCCCTCCCTCGGCACTCACCTAGTCTGACCTGACCTTTTCCTTGATTCACATGCTCAAAGGTGACAAGTCCATTCCAGCCCGGGGTATTGAAAATGAAAGGCCATAATACACCCACCATCCAGAATGCCCTGAAACCCAACTTGCCCAGCCCAAGGAACACCAATGTCTCCTTCAGCCCTTCTGGAGCTGTTTCTGCCAGGAGTGGGGGTGGGGACTCTACCTTTTGTCTTTCCATCCACAGACACCAGCTTCTTGGTCTCTGCTGTCAGCAGCAGCTCATAAGGGTGTTCATCCTCCTCCTTGGCTGCGCTCCCCTGAATCCAGGGTCTCATGGCCAAGACCTGAGGAGAAAGCACACACTTCTCAGGCGGGGGGCTAACACCCAGACAGGCTATGTCAAATAAATTTGAGATTACCGGCTCCTTTTCCTTCAGAGAGGAAGAGAGGAGGGGAAGAGAAGGTAAGTCAGTCAAGTGTCACAGGGAATTACAACTGCTCTCCTGGCTACATATCTGGGCCTCAAATCTCAATGGCCTTTGATTAAAACACTTCCCTTTCCTTCCCTCATTTCATCTTTCAAAATGCCATAAATAAAACCCAAGGTCCTCCGCTCCCCTGCCTCGCCCCTCTCTGCATGATCTCTTTTCTGTGGATAACCCCTCCCGAGTGGTTTTTAGTCAACATGCATCATAAGGCCTTCTCTCTCCATGTTTCTTTTCTAATATTTAATACATTCATACAGTACCCCAAAGGCTGGAATCCTTCCCCTCTTCTCAAGAGGGGATCAAAAAGATTTCTAACTAACCCTGACTGACATACATTTACTAGGAACAAAGCTGTCTGTAAATCCTCTATTTCTGTGAGCCCTTCTTCATAGGCCCCAGGGTTACAGATGAGGATTTTCCCAAAGCTGGCTTCCTACCACACTTAGGAGAACACAATCTTAAATCAATTCTACCAATCTCTGTTCTGAAGAGAGGCAAGGATGAATTTCAGTGGAGAATAAGCAGCTCTGTCTCCTGAGAAACTCCTAATCCAGGCAGCCAAGTGTCTCTGATGAAATGACTGACCAGAGCTGGCCCTGACATCTGCCAACCAGCTTGAGTCAGCTGGGGGCCTGTAGCCACAGCCAGTCATGGTACCAGAGGAGCCAAGTGTCTTAACACAAGCCAGAAACACGACGGTTCATACTACAGTCACACTGAGAGAGAGGATGGAGATACTTGCTATAGAGGATAATTCTGGCTCATCGGTGCTAAGAATCCAATGTGTTTCACAGGCAAATTAAATATAATACTGGCTATTATGAAAGCAAACCAAAGCACAAAATCCCTGATTGAGGAGTTTGGCTGGAACAAGGGATATATTCGAAGGAGGGGGTGAGAGGGATTCATGAGTCCATCTCACGAACAAGGGGACCCTACACGTCAGGCGTTGCTGGTACACCCAGAAACCTCCTTTATTGACATGTCCCATGGCTACTGGAAACAAATCAGGTTTGTGATTCATCAGGATCTGGCTTCTTGGAGGCATAGCTCACAGCATTACAGCCTAATGAGATAACAGATTCTAGCAGCCTCAGATTCAATGAGAGACTGCAGCTCCTGTCTGGTAACAAGGCTGCTACTCCAAAGACAGTGACGGTCTCTCCAAAATTCTGCTGAGGGCAGCAGGCACCTCCACTTCATGAGGGCCACCTGACAGCTAAAAACTATTTCATCACAGGCAGCCATTTGCCTGTATTACTTTATTCCTTTCGCCTCGTCATAGGAACACAATTAAGGGAACAAACAGGGGCCATGAAGCAGTTCAGACAGTGTCAACTTAACACCACAGGCTTCACAGACAGGAATGCATGTTCTGCAACTTTACACACCCAGGGCCATCACTTAGGCAGAGACCTGGAAATCTGATTCTGTGAGTGTTCTGCACGCAGTCAGAGCTCTCACACAGCCCCAGGCAGTCTTCTCCGCGAGGTATTTGACAGCCTGGGTGCCTGGCCTATAATATCCTTTCTTCCCAAGCAAGACAGGGCTGATGACTTCCATCTGGAAAAGCAGGCCATTGGAACTGCATTCACTCCCTGCCTGGCTCCTGTGCAGGACAACTGGAAGCAGAGAACCAGCAATAGCAGAGCTGGAGGGGCCCGAACCATTACAGCCACAGCTAGGGAGCATCTGGTTCCAGCTCATTCCTTCAGCGAATGACAAAACCCAGTTCTCAGAGAGGTCTCGAGATTTGCTCAAGGTTACACAGAAAGCTTCCAGCAGAGCCAGGGCCAAAAAATTCACCCCTTCTCCAGATTCTAGCCTGAGTTGGCCTCTATTTTTTTCTGGGAAGTATGGTTTCTCCACTCAACTAGGAATCCTCTCCCCACTTTAGATGTCTAAGAGGGTCCCCTGTTTGGACCCACACAGTCGTAGGGTGATCTTTTCCTCTTGGTCCTGGCCTCTGCCAGCTATGGGATTAAAATCTCATGAAAAAGCAATAAACTGCTTTTCTGCAAGTGTTCCCAGTTCCCACTCAAGAAGCCTTGTGTCACAGAGAATAAGGCAGTAACTGATTTTCAATAGAAAGGATTCCGTTTTTTACTAAATTACTCCTTAATCTTTTTTCCCCCTTTCTTCCAGGGCTTGCAATAAATCAAAAACCACCACCAAAAAAACCCCACAAAAAAACAAAAATGTATTCTCCGCTCTATGGAGAGTGACATTTTAGCTGCAGAGAAAAGCAACTACCAGTCGCCACCTAACTATGACCATGGAATGGCCCACCCGGGTGTGAGCAGCTTTCTGGGAAAAGATATCACAACAGCTGCTGCTTCCCATGAACGTTCAGCACATCTAAGCAGAGAGAAAACACTCTTGAGTCCGATGCAGTTGGCAGCCCATTTGGTGGGGTAAAAACATCTGAATAGCTGAATACATGTGTGTGTATACGTTTGATTTGAGGCAGTTTCATGATCTGGTTGTTACGCTGATCAGCTTTCCTGGACCTAGGCACACTCAGTTTCTCTTAAAGGCTTCCGTGGATGATCTGAGACCTCAGGAATGGGAAACAAACACCAGGGCAGAGTGCGCACCTCCTATGATATGAGGTTTGGGGTATTAAAGCTTTGAGTGTATAAGAAATGAAGATGGTGAAGGCTAGAGTCCAAATTTTTTTTTAAGTCCACTTTTGGAGAAGATCTATCCACTCAAACTACAGTAAACAGAACCTGTCTGGATATTAAAAGGATAATGACCCAGACCACATCATCTCTGTATTCATGTACTTATAATCACTGCTTCGGAAGCAAAGCCAGGGTTCTCAGGGTCTTCCAGATGTTGACTATGGTGGTCCAACTGATCCAGAATTCCAGGCTACTGGAATATGTATCTCAGACAGTCTCCAACCCAGAAGAGTTGTAGGGGATTTCTCCTCCTCCTACTTCTTGATACAGTATTATTGCCAAACTGTATGCCCTAGAAAGTCCTGGAAGAAGAGAAAGTGCTGGTCATCCAATATTTCTTTAAGAGTCTTCCCCTCACCCCTGGACTTCAGAAATTTTACTCCAAGCCCTTATTAAAGAGGTGGCGTACGGCATTTACAGAGATCCAGCCATGGCTGAAGATGCTCTGTTACTGCTAGGTTTCTCCTTGTAAAAAGGGAGTAAGAAAGCGAACCTCTACATAAAAACACGCAGGGATCTACTACACACACGTGCATCTGCTGGCAATGTATTATTGCCCTAGAGCCTGTAATTCTAGAGACCCCTTAATTGAGACATAATAATAAGTATTTTGTAATTAAGGGATAGAAAAAAATAAGGACAGAATTTGTACCTAATATGGAAATCAGCCCCTACCTCCAACACTGACTTTTACATTCTTAAAAGGATTTCCTTGTATTTATACACATTGTTAAACTGAAGTCATCCTTATGGCTGCAGCTGTTTATATTAAATAAAAGAACCTGTCTCACTGGATGGTCCACAGCAGTAAAAAAAAAGTTAACTCTGACTTTTGGCGACTAAGTAATGAGATTTAATTGATTAATGTGTGTTAGCTGATTTTTAAGTTAAAGGGTAATAGGGTACTGAATGAACTACAAAAGACTTGAAATTATAAAATATTTTGAATAAACAATAAATGTATTCTCTGAATGCTGGGAAGTGTTAAAGGAGCATTAGGAAGATGTAAGATTAAGGAAAATATGATTTTCTTCATATACCTAAGTTAGAAGATTGAACTATTTGCCCATGACAACATTTCTTAGTTTAAAAAGTGAACTATTCATTTCAAATAGCCTCCTTTGATGTCCTCTACCTATCCTCTGATTCCTATTTCTCCTCTAGTTGAGTTTTCATGACATTTTCCATGTTTGCCCTGGTGCAAGATTCTTCATGGGAAATGAAAAGGGAAAATGCAAAAATGGAAACAAGACCTTTGGGTCGAAGCAAAGCTTGCTAATCTGGGCCTTCCTTGGTGACTCAGTGGTAAAGAATCCACTTGCCAATGCATGGGACACGTGTTCAATCCCTGGTTTGGGATGATCCCACATGCCACAGGGCAACTAAGCCTGTGCTCCAGAGCCATGAGCCACTACTACTGAGGCCCACATGCCTCGAGTCCATGCTCTCAAACAGGAGAATCACTACAAAGAGAAGCATGCCCACTGCAGCTACAGAGTAGTCCCAGCTTGCTGCAACTGGAGAAGGCCTGTACACAGCAATGAAGACTCAGTGCAATCATAAATAATTTTTTTTTTTAAAAAGGTTACTAATCTGATCCACTGTAGAGAACAGTGATCGGTGAGGTATGCTACACTTTATATGAAAAGACAATACAGGTTCAAAAGCCAAAGGAGAGACTGCTTAGCCTAATGGAACCAGGAGAAAATGTGGATGATGTTTGGCTTTCCATGTGGCATGGCAGATCGATAATTGGCCTGCCTGCTAGACAGCCCTGGTAAAATTCCTTGCTTAGTACTTTTGGGTGAGTTTGAAAGGTCTTGTTCTGGATTACTGACACACACAACAGAAATTTACTAATCCAAAGAGGTGAAAAGAAAATGAGATAGCAAAGTCTTCTTCAAGTACACACTGGATGCACTTAGCAAAAAATCATATTTCAGTGATGGGAATAAATCCTCAACTCTCTACCTCAGAAGCTGTCAAGGGAAAATACTTCTTATCTATGTGGTCTTCTTCCTCTTCATCGGGTGGTGGTTTTGCTGGAGGCGGAGGACGTTCTCTCTGTAGAAAAGAAAAATAAGTATTTTACTATCTCTTCTTTCGAGAACCTAACTTTTTTGGTTTACTCTTATCTTAGCCTTTGGGAATAAAAAAGAATAATGTACAGAATTCCCCTGACAAACTAAACTCAAGGTTTAGTATCTGAACAGATGGAGAACTCTATACACACACACAATTCAATTACCACTGCTTTGTTTTTTGATCTTTATAGCAGAGATTAAAACACGTCTGTCATATCCTTGGCTACACTGAGAAATATCAGCACTAAAAACACAACTGCCTCATCAGAAAATGTCCTTCGTGATAGCAATACACAAACTCCAGTGTAGGAAAACCAATGGCTCAACTTCCAACCTACTGGAGAAGAGGAAACAGTAAATCAAAAGAGCCAACTCATCAGAGTTCTAACAAACCAAAGTTATTAAGGAAATAACGATGAAAGTAATCTAGGACAAAAACATCAATTCCTGCTCAAAGTGGAAGTGCTAGTCACTCAGTCGTGTCTGACTCTCTGCAACCACATGGACTGCACCCACCAGGCTCCTCTGTCCATGGAATTCTCCAGGCAAGAATACTGGAGAGGGTCGCCATTCCTTTCTCCAGGGGATCTTCCTACTCCCGGGTTCAAACCCAGGTCTCCTGCATTATAGGCAGATTCTTCACCATCTGAGCCGCCAAACTTAATGCTATTCCTATTTATTAGCAGAGCTCAGAATTGGTCTCCTATCCTTGGTCACTTTCTTCAGTGAGTACTGTTATGTATCATTAGCATATGAAAACCCTATTTCATTTCAGCCCATTTAAAAAAAGGAAGAGTTGTCAGTTATCTGCCCTCACAGGGGTTGGCCAGCTTTTTCTTAAAGGGCTACACAGTAAATATTTTAGGCTTTGCGGTCAGCTCTGCCATGGGGACATCTAAGCAGCCATAGAGGATATGTAAATGAGTGAGTGTGGTTATGCTCCAAATACAATTTTATTCACAAAAACAGGCAGCTGTTTGTGGGCCTCAGTTCACCAGTCTCTACTCTTAAGCAAGAAACTCACTGAAGAAGGGATTATCAAGATCACAGTAGACAGTTTCAGAAGCACACAGAACGATCTTTGGTGAAAAGAAAGCCGACGAGAGTTCTGCCATTGTCCCTGCTGGACTCTCAGCGTCTTCATATCCCAAAGTCCTATTCATGCCTGAGAGCTCATGTTCCTACAGGGAACGGAGCTGGCCTGCAGGCCCCTTCCTTGGCTGTAGGTTAGCTCACTGTGTTGCTAGAACAAGAGTATTTCTAAATATCTGGGTGGAGGTGAATGTTGAATTAAGTGACAGCCTCCAAGAAACCTGTAAGGAGACACACTTTTCCCATTTTAGGAGCTGCTGCGTTAGTTAGCACTCGGCATCTGTGATCCCTCTGTTAAACACACTTTACTGGCTGGTATTATATCTTGATAATCTGGTCATTCCCCTAGTCCCTGCCACCAGATGGGTGCCCAGGGGCAACAACTCCAATGTGGTCAAGCCAAGTAAAGCTATTTAGGTTGAATTTCCCACTAAGTCCTCTTTCCCCACCCTCCTTGCTCCAGAAGTACAGGGACAAACCTGGTCCCAGTGACACCTTGTAAGGAGGGGAATGGCAACTGGAGCAGGCCCATAATCTCACTAGTTATCCAACCAAAGGACACAGTAACTGAGGAAAACCAGAATGAAGCATAATGAAAATGACTCATCCTAGATGCCTTTCCAAGGCGAGAGACGCCTAGAAAGAACAGCATGTCACCAGGGACCCTGGAAGGAAAGGAAAGCCTGAGTCTCTCTTTTCTACCATGAAAACTTTGGCTGAGGGGCTACAAAGCTGACTCATGCATAACTATCCACTGTGTTTACAAGATAGGGAGCAGTCCCTTGGCCACAGTTAATTATCAAGGGCCAGGAAGGCAGCACAGCCACATCCTCAAGTAAAACTGGCAAAGGAGGCATCCCAAGATGCATCAGTTTCTACTTAGCAGGACCACAGGAGGCTAGATTCCTAGGGTGGGATGAACAAAGAGCCCATGTAAGTCAGTGGCTAAGCCCACAGGAGCTTGGTCATTCAAAGCTGACTTCAGCAACCCTGTGTTCTTCTTGCAAAGCCTCCAGCTCCCTCTAATGGGCATCACCGGTAAGTGCCACAGATGGCAGTATCTTCTTCCACAGGTTGGATTGGCCTATTTGTACCTAACAGTGAAAGAAGTGAGAAAACAAACAAAAACAAACTAGCTCTGTCTGCAGACACCTTTGTGAGTGGTGCCTGGCACACAAGCTTGCTTTCACCACCGACAAGGAGTTTATCACACTCCCTGATAATACCCACTCTGGGGGTGCTGCCACAAGGTCGGCAGGCCTTTCCAAAATCCATACGGAAATGCTGGGACAGGGCAGGGCCAGAAGTCTAACAAAAGAGAACACCAAAACCATCTGGCCATTCCCAGGGCACTAATGAAAAGTCTGAGGATCACCAGGCAGCCGAAGGATCATCAAAATGGTCATAAGCCAGATTCCCACCAAAGGGAAGGGCCAGCCTCTCCAACAGGAAGATGTAATATACACCTGAAAATATGCCCCAAGGTGGGACTGTCACTGGAATCCCATCAGAGCAGCGCCTGTTTATGGGGAGCACAGTGCTCAAAGCCTCAAACTGCGGCACTGCCAGAGCAGGGAGGAAGGGCCACGGGACCACTGACCCGGGCCTAGACTCACAGCAAAGCCCCAGGGGAGACAGTGGGGGTAAGGAGTCTGGAGAACAATGTTCAAGGCTAGAAGCAGCAAGTACTACAGAAAGAACCAGTCAGATGGGAAGGTTGACCTTTTGAGGGAAAAATTCAGAGTTGTCCTCCTCCACCATTTCAAAGCCTGGAGGGTTATAACTATGGGGAAAATGGGAAGGTATATGCTAACATATCCGCATCTGCTTAAGCCTTGCTACAACCCTGCTGAACACAGACTCTGTCCAAATCCAGTGGGTAACTTTTCAAGGGCAAATGGAAGGTCAACATGTACTCAGGGCAGACATGAAGTTATTTAGTGAGCTTTTTCATCGATGGATCTGCTCTCTGGAAAGAAACCAACAATACATAGCAAAGACACCAAACACAGAAGCAGCGCTAAGCCTATAAAACACAAATAAAATGCTTCAATTTGCTCTAAGGACAACCGAGTAACAGAAAGATGCCAACGGGTTATACTGAAACTGAAAAACTAAAATTATACCTCAACATGATCTGCATAGTTAGACCAGAAAGCAAGAGGGGGAAAGGCGAGGGGGAGCCCCCAGAATAGGTGGAGGCGGCCTAGGCCTGAGACGCAGCTGGCACTGGGGGCCACACTTCCTTTCCCCCGTTCCCCAGCAGAGCAGAGGTGACAACGGAACCCCGGCCACATACAGGCCTCACTCCAGCAGCTTTCCCTCCGGCCGCCTCAGCCTCCCTGCTCACAGAGTCCCGGTCGGACGAGCGTCCGCTGGCCGTGCTGTCCAGGGACTGGCAGGAGACAGCGTTGTACAGCGCCTCATAGGGACCCTCCTCTTCTGTGTTGGTGTTAAAATCGATGATCAGTTCAGTCACTGCTTTCTCCAGGTCACCTGAAGAGGGGTGGGAAGGCAACAATCGGTGAGAGGACACAGTCTCGGACTTCCCACCACAGCAACAAGCCAAAGCCCCTCCAGTCACCTGGACTTGACCAGCATTAACCCAGAGCAGGAAAATAAATCACAGCTCTCTCCATGGACAAGACTAAATACAGAGTTTCATCTGCACTATATACTCTGAGAACTGAACAAAATTTTCTCTAGTTCAAGATGGAACATTTGACATCAATGAAGGACATCTCCCAACTGTTATAAATTCCAAAATACCTCAGTATCATGACAGCATGAATGTAAACCAGAAAATATAGCAAAGTACAACTGAAAAAACTTCAGTAATTCCTTTACTTTCTTAACAAGAACCTCCATGTGCTCAAGCAAAACAGGATGGTGAAGTCTCTCTGAGATGGGGATGCTGTGTGGCTGTCAAGACTCACTTGCTAGGTAACTACAAACCTCAGGGAGCCTGGGATCCAAATGTGTGACTCTGCAAAGTAACCAGGGATCTGGTTATAGACCGGGGATCTCTGGGTCACTTGCAAAGAGTCAAAACTGTAACTGTAAAATCCTTGAAAGCTAAGAGCTTAGTGAACTGCTAATCCCATTACCAGCAGATTATGAGGTCAAGAAAAAAAATGTGACTGGGGAGGGGAACAGGGACTCCACAGTAAAGACAGGCTGGGAAGCCCTGAACCCTGTATCCCTGCAGTCCTCTGAAAAATCTCTTTCCTTTTTTAGTATGTGGCTTTGCTCTGTTTCTCTAGCCTTCCTCATTGTGATCTGCATCTGGGGGAGGTGTCAGCCCGTGTTCTGTCTTTCTCATCCATCGGACCTAGGATCCAAAACGGCTGCTCAATCGATCTGAAGAGGTGGATCCTGGCTAATGATGGAGAGGCTGGACTGCCCACACTAGCACCCAGACCACCTTTGTTGGACAAATGATACATTACTAAAACCTACCATATATATAGCTACCAACCAGATGACACTCATTAAATATTTACTGTGGGCCAGCTATATTCAAGGCACTACAGTGTATGTTGGGGGGGAAAAAAAGGTTTCACTGAGATTTGAGTTCATCCTGAGATCATCCTATCTGGCACACATGCCAGGACAGCTCTCACAGAGCCAACTCTAAAAGTAGAGAATAAAGTATGAAAGAAGACACCCACAGTTAAGGCCTGAGCTTTGCCCAAGAAAGCTGCATATAGTGGCTGGGAAAAAATGAATTTGAATATGAACTTGTTAAGTACTCCCAATCCTCCAAATTATAATTTACATGAAGGTTTTTCCGTTCTGCCAAAGAACGTTCTATATTCAACCTTTTTCGAGCTGAGACCCCCCTGTAGGCAGAGAAGGGCTGACTCACCCTGAGACTTCTGGGATATCGAGTCCAGGTTGGAGATAAGAGGTGGCTGGGGTGTAAGGGTTTTGTCTACCTCTTTTGCACTTCTTTTTCCAGTCATGTGATCTACACGGAAAGACCAAAAAAACCAGCTGTACCAAATACCAACGTCTTGGTTCACCCAGCTGGTCCTCTGGTCGGCCAGGCAGGGACATGGACCCATACCTTCGATAAGTGCCGCTATCTGCTGGCTCTTCTGAGATGGCAGCTCCCGGACGGTGTCCAGTGCGGTCAGTCCACGGTTATCCTTTATGTTGACATCAATTCCTAGAAAGGCACACCAGGTGGACCAGGGGAGTGAGGATTTTCAAGCAGGGTCAAACTCCAGGACACCTAATGCTCCCAAGAGGCACAACCAACATTTTCATCCAAAGCCATTTTATCCAGCTATTCAAGAACAATTCATACATTTGCAATCAACCAGTGGAGATATACACATTGGGTTCAAAGGCAGCCGGCAAAAATTCCCCTCTGGAGATCCTAGCGGGGAGTGATCCCCACCCGGGCATGCTGTGCAGACAAGAGCGCTGCCGACCTCTCACCTGCAGCCAGCAGGATTTGCACCACATCGGTCTTGCCAAACAAAGCAGCCTCATGCAAAGCACTGCCCTTCTCCGTCTGGAAAGCAAACGAGAGCGCAGAGCAGGATGTCATCAGACAGTGACTCAGGTTTGGCGTGGCTTCACATGACAAACAGGACACAGACGAGGAGGGACGGAAAATAAAATAAACCACACAAAGTTCTCTGTCATTATCTTTCCCACTTTTCGGGTCTGGATTCCGAAACCACACTTGGTTTCTGGCCCACACTTGGTAGAGGGTGTTTGATGCGCCACCAGGAGGCCACACACAAATAACTGCACAGTGAGCCTCGGAGCCACCTACAGGTGACACTCCCCAAAACCCCAACTTCCTGGGGGGAGCGAATGATGAGAAGAAAAGGACAAGGGGGTGAAAATGCCATGACTTCCATTGTGGTCTGGTGCCTGCCAAGCCTAAGGAATGGCCGTCCTGAGGGAGAAAGCTATCAGCAAAGGGGAAGGCTGTGTCCTGCTGGCAACACCAAGATGATGGGACTTTGGAGGTGCGAATGGTGGCAGCGGGAGCACAGGTAGAGGAAGATAATGAAAGCTTTCTAATTTCAAGAGGGTGTCCGTAAGCACATCTTTTCAGGGTATAACGCCATGTACTACCCCTGAAAAGAAACGAAAAATAACAGACTCACTGGAGGAGTTTGTCTCTAAAGTTTCGTGTTACAATGAGTCAGCAGCTAGAAGCATCTGACAAGGTGATGTGAACCGTGCTAAACAGGAACACAGCCCAGCAGCACGGAGCT